>JACEGR010000271.1:0-319491 GCA_014170235.1 Listronotus bonariensis
GAGCCGCGGGCGAGGGAGAATTTCAATGATTTCAAGAATAGAACGGATAGCTATTAGAAACCGGTCCCTACGTATTTTCAATAGACCTGCGCGAAAATTTTTAACCCCACACTGGCACTGGGAGGTTTACAGGGTGCACTTGCACATGCGCAGTTATCCAAATACTTTGGATGTTTATAGTTTAAAAAAAGGAGTTGGTACCAATGTCAAAATTTGCAGAGACAGGACCACACTCGTCGTAATTTGGGATTTCCCGATCGTAAAATCGACCGACGCCGCGCTGTCGACCAGAATTAGTAATTTGGTGATAGTTTTTGTTTGGTTTCTGTGATTTTCCCCTTATATTTTTGCAAAAACAGATCCAAATCATGATTCGTTGTATAGTGTTGTTTTGCAAAGTCATAAAGCCTGGAATTCTCTATTTAAGATAATATAATGTTTACTTATCGGGTCCACAGCCGATTTTAATATTTGTTAATCGTGTGTTTTTTGTTTTTTTAGCTTTGATCACAAATTTGAGGTCATGTTTGCCCTAACCCTGAAAATATAAACAATATTTCAAGCATCTACTGGCTATTTATTAATTTGACGTTTTTTCATAGTTGCCGTTTCGGTGCCGCTCTCGCCCCAGTTTGTAAATTGTTGAAAGAAACTAATATTGATATATAAGCCAAATGCAGCGTCGCAACGATTGCATTAATCGCCTTACGTTTAACTGAACAGAAGTTGATTCTGCAGCGGGAGCGTAATGTTAACTCAATAAATTCACCTGATTCACCTTTATTTATATTACTAGTTAAACCAAATAAACTAAAATAAAGCAATCGTTATTTTACGAAATATAATAATATAATAACTAAATAATCATGATGTTATAAGGTTTATTCTGTAAAATTATTCTCAAGCGTTTTATCAAAACCATTTAGTTTTGTTGTGTCAAAGCAGTTTTACGAAGGAATATATTATTATGAATATTATTGTTCAGTTTTAAGGTTAAGTCAAAGAGGGTTCTCATAACTTAAAAATTGTGTTTGTACAAAAAAACCCGAATTGGATTTTAAAATTATAGCCTCAAAACACGGTCGTAAGATAAATTTAATTAAAATCGGCGATGCGCTCGATAAGTAATAAAATGACAAAAAGCAGCATCCAATATTTAACCCGGTTTACAGTTTAGATATTTTCAAGAATATGAATACCGGTTGTTTATCACAGATGGTTCCCCTCTATATTTTTTTACCTTTTAAGATAAAAATATGGAATTTAATATATCGGTATTTGACATACTAATTGGATTAATTGATCTATTTACTTGTTTTTATTACTTCCGGTTTAACCGGAAATGACTGCTATTTTAAAATTTTTAATGGCACCACCGGTATATTTTATCTTATTTTGATAGAATATGACATTCCTAATACAATGATACCCCATATGTCATTTTTTGACACTTCTGCTGTCAAAAATTTGTTTTTTAAATTCCAATCTAAAGTGCCATGATTAGGCTAAAACGGTTTATTTTAAGTCAAGTAGTCATGGAAAAATAAAACTAGTCGTCTTTTGTTTTTACGACTTTTTAGGGCAAATTCAAAGTGGGCAAAATCCTATTTATGGTCATAACTCTTTTTTTCAAATGGAAGGAGGGGGCTCGTTAGAATATCCTATAAGATATATATATTTTATTTTGAATTATTGGGTACCATATAGGCGGAATTTTGGAAAGGTTTTTATTGTAAAAGCATTTAATAAAATTTTTCTTAACCGACCATTGTGCTACATGGTAATATCGATTTATGACAACCTCGTGAATTTATTTTTTGAAATAAATGCTCTTTTAAGGTATGTTAATGAGAAACGCTCATTCCATTAAAAAAGAAGTTTCATAAATAGGATTTTGCACACTTTGACTCCGCGTAAGAAATCGAAAAACATAAGACGGGTAATTTCATTTTTTCATGGCTACTTGACTTAAAATAAACCGCTTTAATCATGGCACTCTAGATTGATATATAAAAATCAAATTTTTGACAGCAGAAGTGTCAAAAAATGACATATGAGGTGACATTTTAGTTCAGAATGTCATATTCTATCGAAATAAGATAAATTATACCGGTAGTCCATTTTAAATTTTAAAGTAGCAGTCATTTCTGGTTAAACCAGAAGTAATAGAAAGCAATTGGATGGACCAATTCATCCAAAATTTTGTGAAATAACGATATACCAAATATCATGTTTCTATCTGAAAAGTTAAAAAGTTATAGGGTGGAACCACCTGTAAGAAACACCCAATATAAACCTATAATAAAATGTATAATTATGTTATCCAACAAACAAAATTACTTTGCCTATTATCTTTATAAATAAAACCAATACAAAGTGTTAAAGCCGGTCTTGTTGATAACCTGTGATCAGCTATCGATTATTTTCTAGCAGGCTGTAAAATCTCATTGCGCATGACCGTTTGCACCCTGCGCGAAGCCCATACAAGGGTAATTCAGATTCTCGCTGCATTCATCCATATTATTCTTTAAATCATTGGAGAATTTTCTTAAAATATTCGAGGCCGAGAAAAAATTTCCCAGAATAATTTAAGCACGTGTGGTATTCGGTAAGAAAATTTCACACCAAGTTTCTTTTACATAATATTCTTTTAAATTTATTGTTTGTAACTTTGACACGAGCTCTAAAATTTTACCATAAAACAAAGATTTTTCATTTTACCAATTGTAGCTGCAAATATATGTAATTTTAGAGCCCTTCTATGTTTATTCTTTTTTATTATACTGTGTTGGTAAAAAGTACTGCAACCCTTAAATATTTTTAAAACCGCCAAAGCTATATTCCCATATTTGTTATCGGTAAGGTATTGGGCATGAAGAATTTATTAGTATTATCGGCACTCTTGTCAGATTTTCCTGTTTTGTGCTACACTTATCTTCTTCGATTTTTTAAATATAATGCCCCATTTATTTTCATTGCAATAAATTGCGCAAGCCAAATTTCATAAGTCTATAGGTTTTTAATATTCTATTTCTACTAGTTGCTAAGATATGACAACACAATATTTTAGATGCGCTCAAATATCTCTAAAACCGCTTAGGTTGCGTTTACAAATTTTGGTTTTTAAAGGTTTCTGGGCAAGTAGAATTAAACACTGATACTGTCATTGTTGACAAATTTTTCAGCTTTGCGCTGCATCTAATATTTTTGGTATTTTAAATGAAACTCTATTTATTTTTATTGCAATAAAAGGAGCGTGCCAATTTTAGTAGGATTTCAAATTTTCAAAATTCAATTTTCACCAGTTACCGAGATATGACAATACCGCAATATCTCGGCTACTAATAGGGACAAAATTTTGATAATTTGGAAACTTACTAAATTTGACCTGCTTAATCTAATGCAATAAAAATAAATGGGGCATTTCATTAAAACTCCTGAGAAAAATATGTGTAGCGCAAAACTGGAAAATCTGGCAACAGTGCCCATATCACTATTTAACTCCACATCTCCAAAGCACCTTAGAAACTAAATTTGATAAATGTAGCTTTGGCGGTTTTAAAGATATTTTAAAGTTGCGTTACTTTTTACTTACCCGGTATATAATATACAGTTGGTAAAAATAGTTTTTTTTACCTATACCTTGCTTTCGTTCACTCTTCACTTATGTCTACTACTTCAGTTCTATTATATGGTAGTTGTATAAAATTGTCATTTAGGGACTTAAAACCTTACATTATTTCATATTATGTTACGTCTGAAATACTAAACTGTTACAAAATAACATTTTCTTTAACTATGTATGTAAATGACAGACATGACCTTAAAACAAATTTAATGATTATGTCAAAAAATGTCCACTATAATTCGCTCCAGGGTACCCTAGGCAGGAGAAAAAAATCGATAAATACTTGTGTTGTCATGGTAATGCAACCAAAACTACACATTTGATTGGTCAAAAAACAGTGGTGTAGAATTTTCGCTGTAATCAAGCGATAATTGTCGAGTAGAAAAATGGGTGAGTGTAATTTTCTGTAACATGATATTGGGACATAATACAGAAATATTAAATAGTAAATTAAATTTACCATTATATTGGATTCGTTCAGCCAACCTAAGTAAGCCTATGTCACCATAACTTATCGCCAGTGTTCCGACATAGTGTTCATATTTTATAACTTCTGCTACGTCAATATCTTGAACTGGTGGTGCACAAACACCGTGTTCGCAATCTATAGCTGTACTTATATAGTTTTCTCCAAGCCTAACAGAACTTCTAAAAAAAATATTAAAGATTTCACAAGGTGCTATTAAAAGTCTGTAGAGGGTGGCGCAATTTCCTTGACCTTATGGGGTATAGCGAAAACTAAAGAGCTTGAACGGATCTGATTGCGCAATCTCGATTTCGATTTTTAAAACAAAATTACTTCCAAAAGTAAATTATGGGTAACTTGATTTGTTTTTAAGAACATAGAGTCATAATAATATAATATTAAATAGTTTGACATATATTTTCAGTTTGCGATATTAAAAAGCATAAGATTTTAATCATTTCTAATTTAAATTAGTTAATTTTGTATTTTTGTTTTTAACTTTATTTTTAACTTGACAACGATGACAGACTTGCCACCGAAATGTCGTTTTAAATTAGAATTTTTTGGTTTTTTTTTGGGTTTTACTTATATCTTGTTTCAGGCGACCGGCCAGTTTATAGGGGTCAATAGGGCTGAACAGGGTCAACTCGTATACCCTGGGAGCAGGACCGAAGCGGTTCCAGCTACACTATACAGAAGCAAACGACTGCAGGTGCTTGTGTTATAGGTAATCCTTAATACCAAATTTTGGAAAAAAATGTATTAACTAAACTAAAATAAGATGAAAACTTTGACGCCTATATGTTAAAGCGAGCTGTAACTGCTCAGCCCCATTGGCCCCTATGAACTGCCCGGACGCATGAAAGAAAATAATGAAAAAAATATTTTAAATTCGACGTCTTAGAGGCAAGCTTGACATCGTTATCAAGATAAAATTAAATAAAAAAAATAAATTAAAAAGTTAATTTGTATGTAATTTTTTGTCTATTTAAGCTTTAAATAAAGGAAGGATTTGTGTCGCCGATAAAAATAAAGATATTTACAAAGATTTCTACTTAAACACTGAGAAAATACTATTTCCCTGCTTATTGATATAAAAAAAACAAGATAAAAAGGAAAAATACTACAATTATAGAAAAACCCAAAAATCGACAATTGTTTTAACATGTGGAATAAACTCAAAAACTAAAAAATTTACGTAAACGAGATGTTTATTAAAAATTATATTTATTATATGAATTGCATTTTTAGTATTAACCACCCTTATTTGTATTTTTATGTGACAATAATATAAAGGAAAGTTATTGGTTTTATAATATAGAAGTTCCACTCTTTAACAAGTTAATGGTCCCTTTTGGTCTTATCGGCCTGTTTTAATAAAAAGTTTTAATACGGGTTGTTGTGATTCTGCCTTAAACGTTAAATTCTTTTACTTGTTTAAAACTACTATAATTTTGACAGTAACACCTAATAAAACCAACCTATAAAAGCAGCTTTATTATGTATTGTGTTAGTAAAATTCTTAATTGAAAATATTTTGTAAACTAGCACTGGAATCAATTTATTTGTTCAATATTAAAAAAAAATTAAATTAAATTGAAAATCATATTTCTTTAAATGACATACCTACTTTTAAACTTTTAAAAATCAAAGCTTACAAGCGAGCCTTAAAAGTTGTTTCAATTCGAAAAAGAAGTAAATTTAATATAAATTTAACTATAATAAGAATATTTTATTAATCTAATTTAGGAGCAAGAAGACCTTTAAGATTCTGTAGACTTTTACCAAATATTATACGTTGACAATGTGCTTAAGGACGTTTCCAAAAAAATCACTTTTCTTAGTATTTTTTTAAAACTTCAAATGCACATACTTATAAGTGGCCTCTATGCATAGGATTTTTTAATAGGCCTAACATCAATTTTACACGAAGAACCAATTCTAAAACGGTATTTACCAATTGGTTATGTTGACGTTTAAACAATGTATTATACGTCAAAGTTGTCACGAATTATTACCGCGGTTATAATTGGTTGAACGCCTTTTTTGGTTTTTGGTTTGGCTTAAAATTGCAAAAAAAACATTACCATTACCATTAAAAATCACCTTTCTTCACTCCCTAACGCAATATTTTGATCCGGAAGTGTTTTTCTTACATAGCTAGGATACACTTTTAAGAAATATTAGTACAAGATCCCATTGCCTCTAAACCTTCCTTATTTCCTTAGAAATAAAATATTGTAGTGCTATAGTATATACCAGGCGTGTATGCATATTTTCCAGCTTGAGCGAGCGACGGCCAATTTACAGGTACCAGATGCTAAAGGTAGATAAAGATTGTACTTACTTTTCTTAAAATCTATATTATCTATCTATATTTGAGAAAATATTATTAAAAATTTATAATTAATACTCGTCTGATACCAGACTCATTTCGGCGGCCATAATTTATACCAGGCGCTTTAAAACTTCCAAAAAATAATGTACCTTTACTTACAACCCCGTCTTGATTTTTATGTCCTTCTTAGGAAACTAATTCAATTCGTGTTCCGTTGACGACTCTAGAGACTTTAATGGTAGCAGTACTCCTAGGGAACGTCCTTAAAAGCATACGGCTCGGCTTGTATCACAATGGGGCATTCTCTCCTTCGGACGACTCACGATATGGTCTAGAGAGTGATAGTTGGCGAGAATGAGTCTGAAGGGACTCCAGCAGACAGGAACGCCTTACTTTTGCTAAAGAAATTGATCCCTATCAAGGCGGATTAGTGATGGTTTGGTAAGGTATAATGCATGGTCGACGTATCCCACTTATTGTTATACAGAAAACAATGGCAGGTACCATGTATATTGGAAACATCATTGACCAATCATTTAGCCTTATAATAAAGAATATGGACTAAATTTCGTTTTCCGAGATGGTAATGCTCGAACGCATCGGACTTAAAGAACAGAAAACATGTTGCAAGAAGGGGATATAATCAAATGATCTGGCCAGCAAACTTGCCACACATAAATTCTATTGAGCATGTGTGGGATTATCTTGCCATAACAATATCAAACCGAAACGATCATCCAGCAACCCTAGAGGACTTGACTGTAGCTGTTTAAGAAGAATTGAACAGTATGTTTGATCACTTTATTAATAATCGGATCCTTAAAATATAGATAGTTAATAGAAAGGAAACAAGACCACACAGAATATTAGAAAATATTTTTGGGTCCACATTACACATTTTTTATTAAAAAAATGTAACCTAAATAAATTTTTAATTTTACTTGTTTTTTTATTCTGCATTTTTCCCAAAGCAAGTTAAAAAGATACTATATGATATACTTACATGGTCTTCCCTAAAAGGCCAACAAAGCAATGGACAGCTGAGAGAACATACCATTGATTTATAATTGAACCAGCACATAAATAATAAAGTGTTGGTTTACTTTCTTTAATTTTATATCCGATTCTAGCAATCCATGGAAACTGACCTAGGGGTGCTTCTCTACCACCAACAATTCTGTCAGTTAATGCTCCCTGGCCACATTCGTGTCTTGGTAAATAATCCCAGCTTGGGTGATAATCGAGTTCTACAAAATTATGCAAAATATGTTAATTTAGTAGGTCCTTTGAAATTGTAGTTTTCTAAGCATTTTTTAAAACTATAAATTCGCTTTACCGCTGGGTAAGCCAAGTGTCAATATTGTCAAATTAAATCAATAGGATAGATGTATTTTGGCAGTTTTGACATTCCGCTTATCCAGCGGTTAAGCGGCTGAGCACTCCTGAATGCGCCCATTGTTTTAAGAGGTGCTGGATTATTTGTATTGGAGATATGTTATTTATCATAAATGTTTCCCTCATGAAGGGGTGTCTTCACTTAGCACACATATACGGCCGAATAGGCAACAAACGTATGCCTTTGATTAGTTTAGACCACACTGTAATATAATTTTGGAAATTTTATATTAGAAAATGGGCAAATATATAAAGATCAAATAAAAATACCTTTTTTGTTTAGACAAAGACAATTGTAGTTTCACTATAGACTCCCCCTTGGCTGAATATATAAGGCAAATTATCGTACTGTTTACGTGTGTACTCAATGGATACCCGCTTCATAAATTCCACGAAGCGAGCGTCCAAGCTGATTACCAAAAATTTAGAATTGTATCTGGGTGTTCTACAATTGTCTTTGGTTTAGAACAATAAAATCGTTTAAACATTTGATGCTAAAAGTACCAGAATTATTGAAACTAGAATTTTGAAGCGTAATATACCATGCACACAAACTTTTATGAACCAGGCTTTTAGTTTTTATTATAATATTACCTACACTATAACATATTAAATTGGAAATTTAAAACAACTGGTACTTACATTAGTAATGTTTTTGTATTACGCTATCGAGTTATTAGATTTTATCATTATTTGTTAAATTAATTCCTTTTAGTTTAATTACATTTGCGTCTTTTTTAAACGGATTTACTTAACTTGACCTGTTTACTTATTTATTTATTTGTTATAAATAATTTAACATACTTTTTAATGATTGTAATGGCGGATTACATATTATTTTACTACAAACTAAATATGGGTATCAAATTAAAGGGCTTGATTGGTAGAATAGAACCCACTATTAAAAAAAATAAAATCCAAGATGGCCGCCGCCACAAAATGACGGATTACATTTTTTTTCACAATTACCTCAATATGGACATCAAATGAAAGGGCTTAATTAGTAAAATAGAACTTACTAGGAAAAAATTAAAATCCAAGATGGCCGCCGACACAAAATGGCGGATTACATATTTTTTCCACAACTATCTCAATATGGGTATCAAATGAAAGGGCTTAATTGGTAGAATAGAACCCACTATAAAAAAATAAAATCCAAGATGGCCGCCACCCCAAAATGGCAAATTACATATTTTTTCACAACTTCCTTAATATGGATATCAAATGATTGGTAGAATAAAGATTACTATGAAAAAATCAAAAACCAAAATGACCGTCGCCACAAAATGGCGGATTACCTATTTTTCCCACAACTACCTTAATATTGAATCGTTGGTTAGTTCTGGTTAGTTATAGTAAGGCATTAAATGAACTCAATAGAATGAAAAGTATTAATCAAGAACAAATTTAAAAACTTGAAAATAAATTATGTATTTTTTTAATGGTAAACGGTTTTATTACAATAAAAATGATGAAGGTGATGTACTAATAGCTAAAAATAATTTAGTAAATCCTAGCTACCAGATCGTACCAATATTCTTCTCAATCTGGGGTATTTATCAGACAAGTAATAAAATCGTTGGCACGTGAAATTTCTATCATAATATCTACTCTGTACAGGGTGTCCCATTTTGGTTGTCCCTTATGGGAAACTTAGAAACCATAAGAGATATTAAAAATCTGATACCCCATCCTCGAGCTCTTTTTGGAGAAAACATTTATGGTAAAAACAGATCATCGCTATCGCGAAGCGTTTCAGAGATACAGGGTGATTCTCGATTTTTTCACTTTTTGAAAAGGTCCTGTAGCTTTGTTGTTATTACAGATATGAGAAAACTAATTGCACATTATAAAGACACTTTTTTCCGTAGAATCCAGTGGCGTATCCAAAAAATTTTTTGAGCTGTCATTTTTGACATATGACCCAAACATGTTTTTTTTTATTAGGGACACCCTATAAATGATTAGGTAATTAAATTGCTTGTTTTTTTCTGATTAAAATAATATAACATACTAGGTGGTTTAATAAATTTTTTACGTCAAATATTGGAAAAATTATGATTTTAAAGACGCATTTTTTTATTTTAAAATTTAAAAAATTTCCTACCACTCTATTTATAAATATATAAGTATGAAATTTTGGTAAATAATATATATGATGTAGAAGAATATTAATACGCATAATAAAATGATATTATTTGTGTCTCAAAAATTAAAAATAATTTTTTTTTAATTTAAAATTTAAAAATTTCCTACAATTTTTATTTATGAAAATAAAGGGATGAAATTTTGGTATTTGATAAATGGGATGGTGAGAAATATTATTATATATAAAAAAATGGATACAGGGTGTCTCAAAAATTAAAATTATTTTTTTTATTTAACTCTTTAAAAATTTCCTACAATTTTATTTATGAATATATAAGGATGAAATTATGGTGGATAATATATATGCTTTAGATAAGGAAGAATAATATTATATATATATATATATATACATATATATATATATATATATATATATATATAAATACATACAGTGTGTCCCAAAAAATTAAAAATCATTATTTTTATGTTTAAATTTAAAAATTCATAGCGTACCGTTATACCCTTATGAATTTGAAGCAAAAATTTTTGTACTGCATTATTTATATATATATATAATGATATTGTTCCGTATCATATATATAACTAATCAAAGCTATACAGGTGTGTCAAAAATTTTTCAATTTTTTTTTTTTTGAACTTTAAATTTTTTTGTTTTTTTTGCTCTATGATCGTACCAATATTCTTCTCAATCTGGGGTATTTATCAGACAAGTAATAAAATCGTTGGCACGTGAAATTTCTATCATAATATCTACTCTGTACAGGGTGTCCCATTTTGGTTGTCCCTTATGGGAAACTTAGAAACCATAAGAGATATTAAAAATCTGATACCCCATCCTCGAGCTCTTTTTTGGAGAAAACATTTATGGTAAAAACAGATCATCGCTATCGCGAAGCGTTTCAGAGATACAGGGTGATTCTCGATTTTTTCACTTTTTGAAAAGGTCCTGTAGCTTTGTTGTTATTACAGATATGAGAAAACTAATTGCACATTATAAAGACACTTTTTTCCGTAGAATCCAGTGGCGTATCCAAAAAATTTTTTGAGCTGTCATTTTTGACATATGACCCAAACATGTTTTTTTATTAGGGACACCCTATAAATGATTAGGTAATTAAATTGCTTGTTTTTTCTGATTAAAATAATATAACATACTAGGTGGTTTAATAAATTTTTACGTCAAATATTGGAAAAATTATGATTTTAAAGACGCATTTTTTTATTTTAAAATTTAAAAAATTTCCTACCACTCTATTTATAAATATATAAGTATGAAATTTTGGTAAATAATATATATGATGTAGAAGAATATTAATACGCATAATAAAATGATACACGGTGTCTCAAAAAAAAAAATTAAAAAAATAAATAAATCAATAGTTAAAAAAAACTTGATAAATTTTTAAGTTTAATTAATATAACTTATTTATTATGGTTGTTGTAAACTAATTTTTTGTTTTTTTCTACGGAAATGTCTTCTAAACTAAGGGATGACAGATTCCTTTTAAGACAAAAATATAAAACAATTTAAAAACAGATAGAAGCCGCAATGCGTCTTTAAAATCATAATTTTTCCAATATTTGACGTAAAAAATTTATTAAACCACCTACTATGATATATTATTTTAATCAGAAAAAACAAGCAATTTAATTACCTAATCATTTATAGGGTGTCCCTAATAAAAAAAAACATGTTTGGGTCATATGTCAAAAATGACAGCTCAAAAATTTTTGGCTACGCCACTGGATTCTACGGAAATAAGTGTTTTTATAATGTGCAATTAGTTTTCTCGTATCTGTAATAACAACAAAGCTACAGGACCTTTTCAAAAGTGAAAAAATCGAGAATCACCCTGTATCTCTGAAACGCTTCGCGATAGCGATGATCTGTTTTTACCATAAATGTTTTCTCCAAAAAGAGCTCGAGGATGGGGTATCGGATTTTCAATATCTCTTATGGTTTCCAAGTTTCCCATAAGGGACAACCAAAATGGGACACCCTGTACACGCTTCGCTCAACGATTTTATTATTTGTCTGATCAATACCCCAGATTGAGGAGAATATTGGTGAGATCTGATAGATTGGACTTACTAAATTATTTTTTAGCTTTTATTACATAACCTTCATCATTTTAACTGTAATAAAACCGTTTAACATAAAACAAAAATACATAATTTATTTGTGTTAAATAATTTATGTACTCTGCTCAAAGGACTAAATTAAATTTCGGCAAAGGATTATTACTGCTGGCCTTAAGACTACTTTATCAAAGTATAATTACAAAGGGACTGTTATCTAAAAGCCGTTGGTAACCTATGCTTATTAAGAACCCTTTAAAAAACATAAGTACTAGTACCGGATCTGAATAGGAAGCGACATGCAAGCATTTTTTCACTGGATAAAAACTATTTTAGGGTAAATATAGTATTTCAACAAAGGCATTTATTGTCACAGGGTTGCCTGAAAGATTATGGTTAAGGTCATACTTAAATTTCAAAAATAACCCAATTATTTTTTTACTTAACCTGTATAGCTGGTTTTACACTTATCAAAGTTCTTGTCAAATAAGTCATAATCAAATATTTGATACAATTTGTTTGAAGAGAGAAGTGTAATGCTGCCGCCACACATTGGGTGAAGTTGTGGCCGAGCTATTTGTAAGCAAGCGGACTGGAGTAAAGTTCAAATTCAAATCAAAAAAAATCAAGGCGAATGCAGACCCAACACACAATGGTTGTTTGCCAAAGTTTGTCGTAGTTGGCCCAATGTCTGGCGGCAGCATAAAATAGGAAATTATTTGACAAACTTCTTGGACGCAAATATTAGGGTAAAACCAGACACCACATCAATTACGATAGAAATAAGGTTAAGTGGCTACCCTATTTGCCAACTGTCAATTTTTAATTCATTGGGTTGGTAGTTTTGAAGTTTTACATCAAATATTTGACGACAAATAGGACGTGTTCTAATTATTCAAACACATTTTACAAGGCGACCTTGAATTTCTTTGATAACCATTTTTCTGTTTTACCTTATCAATTTATTCAAAGTAAACTTGGTCCAACTTATTTGTCAAGATGTTTGAAAAGTGTAAAACCAGCTTATAATAGCAAACTATGTTTTTAAAACATTAAAATATCGTATTAATATTTGTATTTTTAAATAATACCGAATGTACCAAAAAATTGTAATATTTTGTTAAAATTCACAAGATTGGAAAGAAAAAAAATGTTGCTATAATATGTTAGTAGTGTCATGTAGAGTAAAAAAATATAAACAGTCATTATAGAAAGAGTGTCAAAAATTTTAAGGCTATTTTTAACACGCTTTTATTAGCTTGGGTTGTATGTATCTATGTATGTATCTATGTATGTAACGGAATCTTTGAGCCTAATTTTAACCAACTTCCAGCTATTCGATTTCTTTGAAACTTTGCACACGTATTAAGGACCCATGACAATACAATAATCTGCAAACAGTATCTCTTTATCTTTTTTTTAATCGCCAGGAAAAAAATCCATTATATTATAAAAACAACACCTAGGATGCCATCTGTTGGAAAAATTTCAAAACATTGCCTGGATTGCCATCTGTGGGCAAAATTTGAAACTTTGCTACTTAATGAAGAAGAAATTTTTAGTGAGTTGCAATCTTTTGCAAATTTTAAAATTTGCTACCATTGTCATTTCATAGGGGGCTGGTTATTTTCTTTTTGCTGCTTAATTAAATAGTATGTTCTAATTTACTGTTATATTAAGAATTTTGTGCAATATAACGAACTAAAAAATGAAAAATAATTAATAGTTTAAAAAACTAAAAAACACGCTTTTATATGCAACCGAACTAAAAATTAAAAAATAATTTTTCATTAAAAAAAATATTTTCACTTCATAGTAAAAAGCGTGGGGTGCATTTTACTATTTTTTCATAACTTTTCCATCATAGATATTGGCAAATATAATAATTATAACATTTAATATATTAAGCACCCCACGCTTTTTACTATGAAGTGAAAATATTTTTTTAATGAAAAATTATTTTTTTAATTTTGCAGTTCGGTTGCACATATGTAAAGCGTGTTTTTTTATTATTTTTAATTTTTAGTTCGGTTGCATATAAAAGCGTGTTTTTAGTTTTTTAAACTATTAATTATTTAAATTTAAATAAAGCCTTTACCATATTTTTTAGGATACCATGTGGCAATATCCTCGTTTTAATACTATATTTAATATAAAATAGTTTTTAGCTGGTAAACAGATGGGTGCAGTTCGCTTCTACTAATTTTTTTACGTTGGTACGTACCTAAATACGTCTTAGTTTCTAAAAACAGTCTTATATTTAAATGAATATTACATACCTGTCATATTTTACTTTATTGTTAACTTTATTTTATTAGATTTTTTAATTGAATAATTGGTCAGAATTGATCTACATATATCAGCCACGGGGGTGGACAACGATTTTCAACTTGTCCAAGTGAGCACTCATACTTACAGTAGATGAGTTTACAAAAATTTAATAAAAATTTAGTAGAGGATATACCCAAATATAAAATATAACCATTGAACAAAAATAGAAGTTTAAGGACATAAATATATATATATATGTGTGTGGCAAGTGAAACAAATTTAAACTTTTTGTCCGGGGCAGTATTAAATAGTAGGATATTTACCTCTATCCGAATAATTCTGTACTTTTGAATTATTTAAATTAGGCCAACTGTTAGGGAAAAATAGAAAATCGTACTTACCACCAGCAAAAACCCTATAAAAAGTCAAAAATATGGCAATCACCTTTAAAAAACTTTGATTATACATTTCTGTTTCCACTTCATGTAGAAAAGGTGGGATTGAGAACTAATCATAAATTATAATGGGTTATAAAATTTAATACAAATTTATTATTGTGAAATAGTTAAAGGCCAACAGGGGGAAATCAAAAATTGACATCGCACGTAAACATTACGTTTGTTATCTAAAAATATATACAGGGTATACCCAAATTGCGTATAAGTACTGAGAAAATGAGTTTGCAGTTAATTTTAGGATGTTAAGGGTTTGTATCTACCTTTACACGATCAAGATTATTGTGTCAATATTAGATATTGATCAATATAATAAAATTAAAACGAAGTGTATGCAAATAATATTATATTGCCATAATACTGGATAGCTCTTAACCTCAACGCATAAACCAGGAAAATTATTATTAAAGACAATAATAATGACCTATTATGAAACATAGAAACCTAATAGTACAGGGTGTCCCACCGGGAACTGTCGCGATCGATTTCTCGAAAAGTACGCTTTAAAAAAATTTAAAAATTTGGTAACAATATAAAGTCAGTGGGGGACATACAACTAAAATATTTTGACAGCTCTAGCACTTCCGTTTATAACGAAAATAGTAGTTAAAATTTTAAACATATTTGATGTATAGTCTTCTATACCTAGGTCCAACCGTTTTTAACTTTTTAAATTCTTCGCTTTTAAAAACTATTTGTAAAATTTTTACCTAATTTTTACATTCATACAAACCAGAACATTGCTTTTGCTGCAGTCAAAATGCATTCATAAGATGCATTTTTGAGTCGCCTCCTGGAAAACCTTTTAGCTTTGTAAGTAAGAATAAGAACTGGCCGAAGTTGAGTATCGGGTAGTTCTTGAGGTAGCTGATTACCATTATGTTGTTCAAATTGATCCTTCAAACGTCTTGAAGCTAAGGAACGCCAAAACGTAATATGCATGGGACTCTCCCAAGAAATGCGAGAAAGGATTCAAATATGGCATCTGCAAACGCCCTAACTAGAACGCGGACGTCATCTTCAAGAATTTTCCTTACAAGAGTGCCAAAAACAACCGGATAATCATTATGGGGTCGTTTTGTGGGGTGCCAAATCCGAATTTCATGTCGTAAATGACCCTTGAACGCTTGCACCGAAACCACTATAGCCCTGAATTTATCTTCTGGGCTTTTCCTACTTCGTGCATCCCATCACAGGTATTTTTTTGCCGAACGGTCATCTTTAAGGAACTAAATAAGTAATTAAATTCCTTAGATACAACAGATCGCACACCCAGATCTAAACAGTAGCAACTCAAAAACCAATTTTGTATTTCTTTTTTAGAAATGCCCAATTAGCGATTTTCGCGACGCTATATGCAATAATGTGTTTACAAATTTATAATAAGTGAAGTACGTTATTCACGTATTTAAAAATTCGTGGGCACATTATTGCATATAGCGTCGCTAGAACCACCTTCTTGACACATCTCAAGAAATATTTTTTGAGTTTTTTTTTATCTTTGGACAATCCACGAAGGCTGAAAGCCTAAATACTAACGTACCGTGGGTGTCTTAAGCGAGGTAAGAGGGAGTTTGTTAACACGGGACTTAAAAACTTAAAGATTTGGGGGGAAGGAAAGACCTTCGCTGGCAGTAGGTTCCACAGTCTAGAAACTCTAGGGATAAAAGAGCGAACGAAATGGGAAGTTCGGGGCCTGTCCACCGTACATACGTGCGGCACCACGAATTAGTGGTTGAGTTGCTACTGTTTAGGTCTAGGTGTGCGAATTATAAAAATTCGTATGCAGAATAACGTTTTAACACTTCTTTGGATTCCTAGCTAATATTGGCATTATAGCGTCAACGAGGAGGCTGACCTTTGGCCAAAGAAAGTCAAGCACTGAAAATGAACCTTATATTTTGCCCAAAGGATCTCCTAGCATTCTCTAAACACAAGATTATATCCATGTCTCAACTCAAATGGGACCTTCAGCTAGAAGAAAACCAGGTACATAAGGGTTAAAGACACCATCTTTACAAATGTCCCCATGGAAAAGTTTACAAACATTTTCTCGCCCTCATGGTCACACTTTGCCATTGACCATGCCAGATTTACTTAGCAAATCCGTTTCACTTGATTGAAATACGTGCAAGACCACCAACAGAATCTCTCTCTATTAAAAACTACCTTCTAATAGACCCTTATACAGGGTGTCTCTAAAAGTCTGTTCAAAATGCTACCATAGACACCTTCGGCCACAATACAACGATCTAACGCAATTTATCTTAGTTGAAAAGTTTATAGTTTGCGAGATACAGGGTGTCAAATTTTTTATTTAATTTAATTTTGGTTATTTTAAAATATTTTTTATTTACTGTTAATTTTGTTTTGCAAAATTTAGTAAAATAAGAAATCGAAATCTACTTATTAAATATTTTTGCTGTTAAATGTAGAGGAAGCCACCTGCAGTTTTTTGCTTTTGTTCAAAGTATCATTACTTTTTTACCTCGGTATATTATGATTCTAGTAAATAATTTTTATTCTTTCACATTTATTGCACAAAAAGATATACTTAATAAATATCGCTTCGAGCAATTTATTCTGAAATAATTTAGATAAAAGGTATTAAAGACCAAAAGCAACACCATAAATATGCACACTTTTTTCTATCCGTATACTCAACGAGAAAAAATACTTCGGCTATCAAAAAAAAGGTTAAAAGCACGGCTTAGAACCAAACTTCCGTAATGTTATTTAAAATTCTTTATGCAACCACTTTTATCAGTTTTGATTAGGGTTTGTATCCTAACCTAACAGGTATCAAACAGGCGCCTAACAGTTTTTTCTATAATTTTATTGTGGTTCAACTCCTTTTATTAAGTGAGTTAACTAATGAAAACCAAGAATTATCTTTTTAAAAAAATACTTTTATTAAATTAAAATTACAAAAATTATACTTGTTACTAATACATATGTTAAAGGCTAAAAATCTAAACTCTGACTAACTCTAATACAAGGGTTCGATGGCGACGTGACGACTGGGAACTGATGATAAAGCATATTACAATAATAGGAATTAGAATAGAAAAATAATGTCATCAGCATGTTATGTGGACAGGGTGTGCATAACTCGTGTTTAATTTAACTATAAATGAAATTTTAATTTTTAACTTACTTGTCAATTATTTAATCAATCAATCTTATTTTATGCTTATTAATCATTTTCTTTTGACGTACCAAAGTCGATAATGCCGATTTTAGCACTATCGGCGCCCTTAAAAAGAAAATTAAATTTCTGGGATAAAGAGCAAAAGAAAAGGTCCTAATCTTTATAAATCTCGCACCCCTTATTATCCCCCCTTTCCTTCTACACATCTACACACACATTTTAATGCTTCCGCGCCCCTTTTTCTTTGCCACCCTGGGCGGTCGCCGAACCACGCCCTACCTTAACGCCGCTACTGAATGTCGGGATACGTTACCGATCGCGATACGGATACGTGGGCCGTACTGATAAGTTTAACGTAACGGATTGGAACTAACGTATCGTTTCTGCGCAAGTGCCTTACGATACGGATAGGGATACGTGATGACTTTTTAAAACTGCTTTTTGTCTCTTTTATTTCACATAAAAATATCCTACGCATTCCTTTAAGCTTTATTTAGGCCACCCGATTTTTTCCAGAAGGTCTGTACAAAGTGTTACTACAATTTACTTACGCCTAAATACAATGATTTAACCCAAGTTGCCTTAGTTGAAAAGTTGTTCATTTGCGAGATACCTACAGGGTGTCCAAGTAAAAAAATAAATGGAAAATTTGAGACGCTTGTATCTTGCAAACCAGCAACCTTACGATCTAAGGTAAATTTTTTAGATCGTTTTATTTTGGCCAAAAGAATTTATGGTTTTATTTTGTACAGACCTTTTGATACTAACAAGTGGCCTAGATAAAGCGTGAATAAATGCAATGTCAAACTTTGGAATGGAATAAAATGTTTAATCTGAAATAACTCAAAAACATTGTTCGTAGTAATATTTACTAACTATACCTTTTTGGTACAGCAACAGTCTTTACTAAAATTTAAATATACCAAGGCAAAAAAGGTAAAAACTTCAAACCTAATCAAAAGACTGCAGGTAGCTTCCTCTAAATTTTACAAAAACATTAGCATATTTTGATTCCGCACTCTGAAAAACCTATTACTAAATTTTGTGCCTGTAAGCTAATTATTTAAAGATATCTAAAACAAACAAAAAATATTTTTATTTGTTTCTTTTAGATATCTATTTTTTTCACTCAACCACATACAAATTAACTATATTTTTTCTGTGACTAAACTATAAATGTCTTTGGTAAAATTTAAGAAAAGCACAGGTTTTTAAAGTTTATTGTAAGACAACTTGTTAATTACATTTATGGCTTTAATTGAACTTTAGTAAAAAATTTAACAAAAGGTTTTTTTAAAACCATAAAATGTTGAGAAGTAAGATTTACACATCTTCAAAAACTGGATTGTCAACTTTCTGATAATTTTTTAATTTTTTAATTTTAATACAAACTAAAAATATTTGAAAAACAAATTTTATAGTTATTTTCTAAAATACTACATCTGTATGTTCAGCTATCCATTTCCGGTAATACCCAACATTAGTATCCGCTTCACTGCCCTCACTTCCCATTGACACCAACCCAACAATAACTTGTTGATCGTCTGTGACTTTAAATAATGGTCCACCTGAATCTCCACTTCCACTTTCTGATCTATTTTCAAAATTATTTAAATCTATGCACAGATATTGATCATTTTGATAGGTTGGGTCGGATTCACAGTATGTTGGATCAACAACATGTAATAAACCAGCAAGTAAAACTTCTGAATAGTTTCCAGGATTTCCTGTTTTACCCCAACCACTTACTGTAGCATTAATCCCAATTTGATCGGGATTAGAGAGATAATCACTCTCTGAAATAAGCTTTCCAGGTTGTACGACAGTAGTTAACTGTGCTGAAGATGGTAGTTTAATTACACCAATATCATTTAACACTTTTTGACCGCTAATTTTAAATTCCTCATGGGGATATATTTCTGTAGCATTAAATATTTGAACATTTTCGTCAATATTACTGCGATTGTGAACTCCAAGATATACCAAAATAAAATCGGCACTAAAAAAATACAGAATACTTTAGGTTTTATAATATGCATAAGCAGTAGTCAATTAGAGGTAGTAAATAGCAGTTTATGTAACAAGTGCATAAAATGATACTTTTTTACGAATGGGAAGTTTGACAGCACAAGCCGCAAAGCGAGTGCGGCAATTCCATGAGTAAAAAGACACTTTATGCATGTGTTACATACGATATTTTTCCACGACCGTATAAAAATTTCCCAAAATACTATTTTATGCATGTTTCATTTATCTAAACATATTTATTTTAAATTTGCAGCGCAATTATTATATTGCAACAAAAAAATCATAGCCTCCTTAGTTTTTAAAAGACAATTATCCTCTTCATAAGTATGCATTTGTTATTTGATTTTAGAAAATTGTATAAATTTATTTTCAATTCCTTAGTCATCCAAATTCATTATTACTATTAATTTTCAATAATTTTTATTAAATTTATTTGCAAACTATTAAATTTTAAAAGTAGTGACACATAAACTAAAAGAAATAATGACGAATTCAAAGGTTACTTGACCGATTGGTTAAGTTGATGTCGCGTTTACTGTTACATTGCATAAATTGATATTTAGGTTTATTGTAGTAGGCATTGCAAACAAAACACTAATCAAAGTGCGAAAAAAGCTTCGAAGTGTTAAAAAAAGTTACTTTTTTAACACTTTATGTAGTGTACAGAAATGGAGTACTTTAGCTTCATGTTAACGTATAAAAAAACAGCTTTTTTTTTAACAGTCGTGAAAAAAGTATTGTAATAAATATACCGTGTATCTATGAGATGATGTCATTTTCTTGCAAAGTGTTACAGAATTTTGAAATCTGGGTCGGATATATGCTTGGATAGGATGCAGATTTTTGATGTTTCAAATTTTATGTGGTTTATCCGTTTTAACCATAAGTGCTCTTGGATTAGCTGTATGGAGCAACCATATACAGGGTGTTTCCTAATTGCGTAAGAAAATTTACGGGGGTATTTCTGAGCCATTTTTTTTAAGTTTTTAACATGTGTTCTTAATTGTTCTATTCTCTGATTTTCAAAAAAACTTTTTTAGTAATTTTTTTCGATACATATAAACAGTATTTAATTAGGTATTTGTTGTTGTTGTTGCGTAATTGCTAAAAGGAAGTTACAAAACTTAATTTAAAAAAAAAAAATCTTTATGTTTCCTTTACATATACCGGTTGAGCTAAATAACATAACACATAGGCGTGACGTCCAGGAATATGCAGTTTAGCGGATTTTGTTGTTTTTTCTGGAAAACTAAGCAAGCTACGTAAAAATGTTAATAAACAAAAGTTGTAGTTTTAATTGCTTCATTCGAAAAAATATAAAACTTGCAGTAGCATACATTTTTTGTCAATAATTATAGCTAAAATGCGTCTCACGCCGCCACTGGTCTCACAAATTTAAATTAATTTAGGGCTAAATAAATTTTTATCTCAACAAATACCACAGCCAAAATTTAAAAAAATCTATAAATCATAATAAAGATATTATTAAAAATCCGATTTTCTTTTTAAAGTTTACCCTTTTTACTAAACTAAAAGAAGTAGTAGTAGTGTTTTAAGTGTATCTTTACCGATTTTATAGTAATAATAATAAACTAAAAAGCCAAAAATAAACATTAAAAAATTAAACCGACTGAAAAAAAAACTCACTAAGAAGTTAAAAATAATAAAAAAGAAGTCGGGTAATAATATAATGTGTGCTAAACTACTCAATGTTATTAACTAAACAATCAAAAGCTTTTTTATGTACTTTAATAGCATATCTTATTACCCGACTTTTTTTTTTTTTTGTATTTATAACTGTTTCATAAATTTTATAAATTTTGTATTTTAAGACGGTTTATTTTTTTATCTGGTACATGGGCTATGTTATTTGGAGTCTCTATAGAGTTGTATTTTTGGATATTTTTTTTTAACTTTTTAAAAGTTGCTAAAAACATACATCAGTTTTAGGCGTTCAACCAATTATAACCGCGGTAATAATTGGTGACAACTTGAACGTATATAATATATTGTTTAAACGTCAACTAACCGATGGGTAAATACCGTTTTAGAATTGGTTCTTTGCCTAAAATTGATGATAGTTTATTAAACAAGTCATAGTTGTAGGTACGTTATAGTACTTACTCTTTTATGCAATGCGCAACAGTAAGAATGTAGTTTTCTGATATAAGTGATCCTCCGCAATACTCAGGAAACCCATCGTAAAAACTAACTAAATAAGCTTGAAAGGGAATGGAGTGTGGTTTTACCTCATACCCGTTCCATATCCCTAGCCCTTCTTTATGGATGTTGGAAGAGCCAAACTAAAAATTACTTAACTTTTTAAATCACCATTTTAAAGTCGAATCTTACAATACGTCTAGTTTATCTTTCATATCGGTCTCCTTCCTCTCGAGGTGTATGTGACGTGTATGGAATTTAAACGGGACGTATAGTAAGAATTGATCTTTATATTGCTTTTTTATTGTTCAACCAATTAAAGTAATGCTTAAATTTTTGGTTAATTGAAGATAAGTTTAACTTTCTGCATAAGAAACAGCTAAGCATGGGTGCCGCACTTGCACCCTCCTGGCTTTTGAATATAATAGCAGCGCGACACAAAATGTATAAAAATGTACGTGTTGTTAGGTAAAGAACAAGTTTAATTTGCTCTTTAAAAGTTTTACACAACCCTGGCTTTTGTAAAAAAACCTGTGGTATTTCAATATTACAGAATATGTATGATTTTTAGGTGATGACCGTTTTTTGCTCTTCACAATTTTTAGGCCCCTAGTAATAAAAACAGATTAAAAGAAGTTCCTCTAGGTTTTTGAAACTAGTTTGCTTTTAAAGAAATTGTTTGCTTTAATTTTAAAGACAATAAGAAATAATTTACGTGCAATAAAATGGGCAACAATAGGTGAGTATTAAAAAAAATGTTTTTACCCTCCTACAATAAAAATGTATTTATAATATTAGAGAAGTTAGCACGAAAATACTTTAATTGCCGGCTAGTGTGTCTGGCCGACTAGTGATGGCGCCAACGCTCGAGACATTTCCCATTTTGCATTGCAGGATTGGAAAGCTTTTTTATACTGGTTAATCAAATAGGTATTGGGATATCAGCCAGTAAGAGCAACAAAAAAAGCATGTATGTGACTAATCCAATCCAAATGTATACATGCAGGTATTTACGTTAGATTGTCTCTTTTCCTTACATTGCCTATTTGTTATATTATTTAGCTGATTCTGTATATAATTAACGATATTATCTTACCTTTCTGTAGGAGAAAATTCTAAGTAAATTAAATAGTCAAGGATAATAATAATATAATGCTAAGATTTATAGGAAAGTCACTTCCACGAAATGAAAACAAAAGACATTTTCAAATATTGATCTTGTGTTAAGGCGATCCATAAAAACGTTCCGTTCGAAAAAGGATCTGCCAATCTCTACCCGTGTTCATAAATTTATCTAATTCTTAACTCAGGTTGGATCCTGCTGACTCAGGTAAAAGCCAGTCGTGGTTTAACAGAAGTGTTAAAATCAGCTGTTTGGTTTTTTAGGTTTTAAATCATTTATTCTGTGTTTATTACAACAAGAAAAAGTACAAAAAATAATAATTTAATATTTATTGTTACAATCTTTATAAATATTTGCACGGCCAAGAACAAAGCAAAAGAGTTATGTTTTGTTTGACACAAAACCGATAAATGAAAGCCAAAATGGATCTACCCCAACCAGTGCCGGATTAAGACATTTAAAAGAGTTTATCGTACCAAAAATTTTTGAGAGCAACAAAAAGTGTTCACCATTTTCAAAAACAAAACTCAAACGGACGTTTCTACCATTTTTCTTTCTCTTCTACTCTTTAGTTTCCCCTTGTGGTGCCCTCCAGAAGGTGGTGCCCTAAGCAATTGCTTAATTTGCTTATAGGGTTAATCCGGTACTGACCCCAACCCATCGGATCATTATTTGAAATTGCCTAAAGACTGCCAGATATACAACGTATAGGTACATACATAATAGAAGAAAACAATACTTTTGCTCCGAAAGAGGAGTTGTAGGACTTTAAAAGAAAGTTGTTGGGGAATGTATTATGCCAGATTTGATTAAACCTTTGAAAATTTAAAATAAAGGAACTTGTTACAATTATGTAATACGAAAGAAAGAAGAACTGTTGTGGATAGTTGTGCAAAAATTTTTGCTTTTGAAATACTTGTAAATGTGAGAAATAATACTTTTTTTCTTAATAAAGAAACTAAGCGAAGTAAAATAGATCTATAAATTAGAACGAAAACTTTTAGATCCCTTTTGGGAATAGATTAAACACTTAAGGCTTTTCAGCTCTAAAGAAAAATATTCGTGTCAAAAGAGATTGGAACTAGGCGAGTCAAAATGTTGGGTGGAAGTTTATCAAGCACATTTTTAGGACGCTGGTCCAGCCCTAATGATAAAACGAATAAAAAAATATTTTAACTTAATTATTGTTAAGAAAAAATAAAAACTTGTACTTACATGTAGATATAAAAGGCTAAAAACTATAAACCCTAAATTAACCATTTCGTTTTTTTAATTTAATTTAAAATATAATAATTTTTCTAATAATTATTTTAACATGACTTATCTTTACTTTTAAGTGATCCTTAAGAATTATCTTATACATTATCTTACTAACTATCGTCTGTAAGCAGTGGCGTAGTTACTATGGTGCTTGGCGATGCTGTGCCCCGGGCCCCCAAGCTGAGAGAGAGTCTGACTTACAAAGTATAAATTAAAGTAGTGAAAATATCTTTTAAAAATCAAACTTTTAGGAAGGTGAAAACTTTTTTTTCAGTTGAATGTCGAAATATTAAATGGTTTAGGGCCTTATTTTTTGCCCAGGGCCTTTGTTACCTAACTTTGCCACTGTCTGTTAGTAGTCTATTTATAAGGCACTATCTAAACGGCGCCGGCGCGGCGGTTAGGCTTAATCAAAGAAATAAAACCGCCTCCTGGCGGTTTTTTATATCTACGTATATGAAAATCACCAAAAATTATACATAATTTGTTATAACTGACGGTTTTTACTTACTTTATTGATAGAAACCGCCGTCCGGCGGTTTTGATTATAAAAACTATTAAAAACCGCCTAAAATAGTTAAAGGTAATCTAACCTTAATAATTAGTTATTTTGCGTGTCGTAGGCGTTTAGTTTTTGTAATTTTATTATTTAATATTGTAGTTTAGTTAAAAACACCCTTTGGAAAAACAAATTGTAGTAGTATAGCGGAATGGAGGCAGGCAAATAAAACCACTATTGTATTTATTCTAACGTTTCGTGGCTGAATTGCCGAGGGCCTATAATTAAAAATGATATTACAAAACTATTTCGTCACATGAACCCAATAATTTACAACACCAAAAAACACTTTAAAAAATATTGTCAGGCAGAAAACGCAAAAAATAACTTATCATGACGTCATCGTCAGCAATTAAATATAAATTAGAGTTGCTCCCACTTTCTAGACAATTTGCGTAATTTTTAGTTCTTAACATCTTTTCTTTATAAACAATTTTTGATATTAGCAAAAATACCAGTATTTTACTCCTAAGCAAAGATTAAATTTTTGGCCAAACCTCGTAGAGGCCTGATACAATTTTATATCTGATTGCTTTTTAGCTTTTGGACCATGCAAAACTTTTTATAAAGAATAACTTCTTTTGTAAAATCAATATTAAAAATGTTTCCCTCATGACGCCGACTTACGTAGGCACACTGTATAATAATACTTTTCTTGGATTGGAATTGAAATATTACTTTGAAATGGTAAGAAAGATAAACCTCTAGTCATGTGAGATATGTGTTTATTAAAATAAGTGTTAGGGGTAATACGTATGTAGTTTAATTTGATTTTTTTTAAACATCACTTTTAAATTTTGTAAATTAACTAACAACATCAAAACTTACCAGGGTTATTTGAATCAATGTCCATGTGTAATAATTTCTCTGAAAAATGTAAAAAGTTCTGATTTATCATTTTTGCCACAGGATTTTATATAAGTTATTAAATTAAATAAAGCAAAAATTTTGCAAATTTTATTCTGTGACAATTGTGTCAAAGTGACAATTTTTGATTAACAAAATTAAAGTAACATTTTAGAAATTTTACTATAACTTTTTCCAACTTTTTATTTACAAAAATTAATTATCCAAATGGCTGACGAAACTGAACAAGATGAAACTCTGGAAGAAACAGGAAACGAACAAGAAACGGAACTTGAAGATGAACCTGAGGCAACCCCCAGTGGTGATGGGGAGGAGAAATACTCAACTGACGAATCTCAGGAGGATGATAAAATCGACACGGAAAGTACAAAATCACTTACAGATTTATGTACAGATTTTTTATATACCATATACAGTTCACGATACTATAGACAGATTTTAAAAAGTGTCTTAGTTTTTGCGTTGGCATTAAAGATGGCTCAGGAAAGCAAAACTATGGTAATTCCTATAAGAGAATACGAACCATTCACTAAAAGATTTTAAAAACTTTAAATATGCGATGTATGTTATGTTAATGTTCTTTTTCGTGTCAAATTAAACTTTAATACATTTATGAAGTGTTTTTAATAATCTGTAGACCAAAATTTAGATGGTAATAAATTAATGTTTCGTCACAATTACTTTGATTTATTTACTGCAAGTTTTTTAAAATATAGGGTGTGCAGTAATTCTACCGACAAACTTTAAGGGGTGATTCTACAATGAAAAATAAAAAAACTTGGATGAGTATATGTACTAACAGGCGCGGTCATATCAACTTTCGGAGGGGGAGGGGTATATCACCATTAAACGTCCATATGTGCTATTAGGTGTGTTTAGTTAAAAAAATGTAATATCGCTTATAAAGGATGTGGCATAAAAGAAGGGGCCATGCTCCCATTATGACCGCCCCTGTATACTTATAAACGTCTTAGTTTTGGAGGTACGGGGTGTTATTTTTTTTAATACATTTTTTTTGTAATGACTTTTATACCAATCCACATATTTTTAAAAAAAATTGGGAGCAGAAGACATTTTTGGCATAGAATAAAAATAATAATTTTTACCGATGTCGTCCGATGAGGGGTTTATATATTATAATATACAGGGTGTCCGGGAAAATGTGGGAAATCTCTCCCACACGTATGGAACAGATGAAAATAACACGACAAGTTCCTATAAAATTTTTCCGTTTAAGCCCCCCTGCGGAGATATGATCCCCTAAAGGGGGCAGCTAGAAATTGATTTTTCGTGAATAACTTTTTAAGCGCTCTGTATAATTTGATAATATTTTTAGTACGATGCATACTAGTAAAGACCTCTTAAAATAGTGCCCTTGGAACTTATGTCGCTTCTTTAGTTTGCCAGGGACGGACTAGTTTTTGCACATTATTGATAATATTTTTTACGCCCTGTATGGTGAAGACACAAAAAATATGTTTTTGGGTAGTTTAAACCTTTTGCTAAAAAAGGTACTCTTGTTTGACATCGATAAAATGAGCCGTTTTCGAGTAAAAAATTATTTTAACAATAAGAGTTTATTTTTGTTTAATAATACAATATTTTATTTTCGATGTAATTTGTAATTTTTGATTCAGTATTGAAGTCCTCTCGTAGCAGGTCAGGAACTCTTATTGTTAAAATAATATTTTACTCGAAAACGGCTCATTTTATCGATGTCAAACAGGAGTACCTTTTTTTTAGCAAAAGGTTTAAACTACCCAAAAACATATTTTTTGTGTCTTCACCATACAGGGCGTAAAAAATATTATCAATAATGTGCGAAAACTATTCCGTCCCTGGCAAACTAAAGAAGCGACATAAGTTTCAAGGGCACTATTTTAAGAGGTCTTTATTAGTATGCATCGTACTAAAATACTATCAAATTATACAGAGCGCTTTAAAAGTTATTCACGAAAAATCGATTTCTAGCTGCCCCCTTTAGGGGATCATATCTCCGCAGGGGGCTTAAACGGAAAAATTTTATAGGAACTTGTCCTATTATTTTCATCTGTTCCATACGTGTGCGAGAGATTTCCCACATTTTCCCGGACACCCTGTATAAAATATTTTTTTTACTTGTTTTTAGTTTGGAACAAATTTGAGTTTTTTATTTGTACGATTATCAGGTAAATTATTTTAAACCATTTTTTTTGCACGGTAAAATCCATATTCTATTAAAAAAATAAATAAACGATATTTTTTACTGTATAATAAGATATTACCGATACGAAATACCCATGCGGAGAAATTGTGGCGAAAACCGTACATGAAATAAAAAAATTAAAAGATAAAATATGCTCCAAACGAAACGATAATTAAAAAAATATATTTTAGAAAAACGCATTGAGGTGCCATTCTTTTCTTAAAAAATAATCTGGTCTTGATTTTTTTTCTTTTATGCCAAAGATATCATCTAATGCATGGGAGACATCTCCCGATGTTTTTTAAAATATCCAAATTGGTGTAAAAGTTATTCCTAAAAAACCTTTTTTTATTCATTTTCAACACCTCGTAGTTTTAAACAAATACTGTTAAAACATACATATGCTGAATAAAGTTTATTTCCTATTTTTTGTTGTGAGTCACTTCCTAAATTTTGTCGGTAGGGTTACTGGATTAAAGAAAAAAAAAAATTAAGTAGCGTAATGTTATTTTTTATATGTTTCTATTCTACATGACAGTACTAAAATCAGATCTCGACGTTTCACACGAAACGAGGTAAAACGTCAAGATCGGGAGTGGCCAAATATGAATGGTCAAAACATCACCACATACAGTGGTCGAAAGCCAAAATTATTTGTAAAAAGAACACTGGAAAAAGAGGAAATTTAAAGAAGCGAAGGTGATTTTAAACAACAATAATGTATTTAGCAAGCTGAGGATTGACATACCAAATATCTGGCAGCCGTTGCTGAACCGTGAAAAATCGGTGAACAGCTATACAGTAAAATTTTTTAATGTCCCCGCCCCTTTTATTTTTTGAACGGATCAATTTAAAAAGTTAAAGTTTAATATATGAAATTGATGCATAAATACTATATTTAATGTGTTATTTTCTTAAAGCTCTTTTAAAAATCTTTTTAATGGTGATACTGGTGATAATATGTAATATAAGAAAAAAAGTATATATATTTTTCAGTGAAACACACTGTATATTATATTACTATTAAAAAGATCTTTAAAAGAGCTTTAAGAAAACACCACTTCAGGTACATTTAACATTATTAGTTTTGGAAATATGGCCATCCAAATTAGTTATTTACGTAATTTTAAAAGTACCGCCATTTTGTTTTAGGGTTAAGGTATTGACTTTATATTCCAGGGTTATAAAGTACTCGTCAGGAGCTTTAAAATGATGTATCCCAAGACCCCTCTTTCCATTTAACTTTTTTCAAAAATGGCGCCCAGCCGCCATCTTGAAATTTCCATATGTCAATTTTACTCTAAAGTATATGTATTTATGCATTAATTTTATATTCCGAACTTTTTAAATTGATCTGTTTAAAAAGTAAAAAGGTGGGACATAAAAAAGAAACTTTTTATTGTTCCAAACCCGTATATTTTCTGCTGTGGCCGGTGGTATTCTAAAAAATTAAATATTTATTAAGCACAACAAATAAACTAATTAAGTCGTTGCTATGTTTTTAACCATATTAATCCTTGTTACTTAGTAATTATTGGACTGTCAATTTTCTTATAACTTTATAATTTCTATTATTTTAATACAAATTAAATAATATTTAAATGGGCATTTAAACGAATTCTATATTTATTTTCTAAAATACTACATCTGTATGTTCAGCTATCCATTTTCGGTAATACCCAACATTTGTATCCGCTTCAGGGCCAGATACTTTTGATACCAACCCTACAATTACTGGTTCGCCGTCTGTGACTATAAATAATGGCCCACCAGAATCTCCCATCCCACTTTCTGATGCATTTTCAAAATTATGAAAATCTATGCATAGATATTGATCATTTTGATAAGTTGGGTTAGTAGATTCACAGTATGTTGGATCAACAATATATAACAAGCCAGCACGTAAAACTTCTGAATAGTTTCCAGGATTTTCTGTTTTACCCCAACCACTTACTGTAGCATTTATCCCAATTTGATCAGGATTAAATTGATAATCACTCTCTGAAATAAGCTTTCCAGTTTGTACGACAGTAGTTAACTGTGCTGAAGATGGCAGTTTAATTACACCAATATTATTTACCACTTTCTGAGCACTAACTTTATATTTCTCGTGGGGATATAGTTCGGTGGCATTAAATATTTGAACATTTTCGTCAAAATCACTAGTATTGTGAACTCCAAGATAAACCATAACATTATCGGCACTAAAAATTAAGAAGACTTTTTTAATACATGGATAGTAAATTACCTATAAATTACTACTTTTACTTAAAAAAAATTTTGCCCAAAAACAATTATTTAAATTCAAATATTTAAAAAACTACAAGAGATATTATTACTTTGTTATAAATATTTGTTATCGTAGTAACAAAGGCTATTATTTAGTAAAAAAATATACAGGGTGTTCCATAAGAAAAACATCAAGTTGGCATAGTAAATTTTTAACGCATCCCCGTATAAAAATCGACTACTTTCTGTAGATTCTACGTAAAAATTTTCAGAAATGTCTTTATGGTTTTTGCTATTTCTTGTATTAAAGGAGATAGAGGGTAAAATCAAAAACGTCAATTTTTCCTCGTACCTTTAGATAAATATATTTCTTTTTAATTCTAACTTTGCCATTTTTAGTTTTTCTAAAATCGAGCCCATAACAATTTCATCAGTTTTTTAATAGCTCCAGTAATAACTGAGATAACCCATAAAAACGCCCAATTTTGCCCACGCTGTACTTTCCATTTTGGCATTTTTTAAATATTTTTACTTAACACTCGCCCTGTATAATCTCAATCAGAGTAAAATTTTGTATTTTTTAGGTTTAGACCATTTGACCAATTTTTCCAAAATGCCGATTTAAAATTCAAAAATGTTTGATCTATTTATCTTCTTGTAACACCTATGCTGGGACACACTGTATATATAGTGACCGCCAAAAAGTTGGAGTTTTGAAAATTAAATTTTAAATATTAAAAAATACGATTGGTTGGCACGATAAATACAAAAGATATTTGAAAAAGCTGTTTATAATTTAATTCTTAGTTAATGTAAAAACTTTAAGATAAAGATTTTTAACTTAAAAAAACTTTAAAAATCTTTTTAACTTGGTTTACTAAACATGTTTGAGTTTTAGCCCTGGGCTATATGCCATTAAAAATAGAAGTGTTAGTTATCTTGGCACAATATAGTAAGGCTAAAGTGACCACATGTACCGATTTTGGCGGTCATTCCTGCTTTTAAGGGCACTGTCCCACTTTTTGACGCATCCTGCCTAAGATGTTTGGCTTTTTTGGCGAACTGGGTGTAAATGTACAAAGGTATTTGCGGAGATATAGACCTTTTTTTTCTCCCTCTCCTCACAAAATTTTTGGGAGACGTGCTGATCAATTTACTAATTATTCGTTTTCCATTGATGTGTTTTAAAGAAGGTGATGCCTTTTTTACTCTTTAAACAACATTTAAGGAAAAAATGATTTTTGTCTATTTTATTGAATGGTTTTTCATTTGTCCCGCTTTGTATGATTATAAATGTGGTCACTTTAAGCAAGACTAAAATTTCACGTATCATCCATGTCTTGAGGAAAGTAAGAGGGAGTTTATTTACATATCCCCTAATTTGAGACATTTGGAGGTAATGGATTGACCTCCGCAGACAGAGGGTTTTTTAGTTAAGATACTACTAGCTATAAAAAAACAAATAAAATAAAAAGTTTAAAACCTACCCAGGTGAAATGTAAAGGAATCGATAACTGTCCAAGACGTACGTAAAATAATCGGACGAAAATTGCAGAAAGCATGATATTTGGCTAGCGCATTTTTTATATTCAAAGAAGTAATTTCACCAGCCACACTGGTACTTGAGTTTGTTAACCAAAATGGCGATCATTAAAAAATATATATATAACACATTAAAGCTTGTTTTAAAAAAATTGTAATTAAACAATTTAAATAAGACATTTTTTAACTGTATTAATTACATTTTAGACCAAAAGTGCTTACAACTCTGGCAGTTATTTTTTTTATAACGTGTATATCATATTTTTGTAAATTACAATTTATAACATTTACACTACCGAGGCGAGCAACAAGAACTTTTACTCCTTTATTAGATATTTGAAATTATTCAGGTTAAATATTTAGTGCCATAATTGTGCAATTCTTAATATGTTTCTTGTCCCAATTCTCTTGACTTTATTGTCAGTTTTAGGCAAATAGGTAATATAGGCTTTATTTTTTATATACATTAATAAATTACCCTGGAGAAAAGCTTGACGCCTATTAAATACTAATCGACGCGTCACACTAGTATTAAACCTGATGGGCCGCCCGCGTGGCAGGCAAACATTCTACCACTGAGACTCAGATAGAAAATTCGACCCTTTCGAATACTTTTATTTATCTGCTTACTTACAACATACATATGTCATTATGTTTTTTAACCTTTTGTTTAATAATTAAAAAATATGGCCTATAACACTCCTGAATAGTGTAGCTTTCTGATTGTGAAAGAATTTTCATGATCGGTTCATTATTTCGGAAGATTAGCGGCTACCAACAAACAACCAAAGTTACAACCTTTACCTATTTATAATATTTGTATAGATATTCAATTACATATTATTATAATAAGTGCAGATTTAGAAGCCGCACAGTAATTTTGATAATTTAAACAACAGCGTATTGATTTATCCTAAAAGTACTCATTATTACATTTTGTTTTTGTATATTTACCAACACTGTCGGCACTAGCGTAGCAAGGAATCATTTTCACAACGTAATTATCACTTCACACTATTACAATGTTACATGTTTGGTAATTGAACCGTTATGTATGGGTGATGTATATGTAACAGATTATGTCATTTGCCACAACATTGCACTATTACATTCAAGTTTCTGTTATATTGTAACAATATTAATGTTGCATACTGGCAATACTTTTTGCAACATTGTGGATATCTTTTTGTGATATTATTTTATTTGTGTAACCAAACTATATCGCAGAAACATTTCCAGCAGGGAACTCCTATTTTTTGACAGTTAATAATAGAAGTCCTGCTTTTTATGTTTTATGTATACCTCATAGGACTTGACAAATTGGTCGTCCCGGATCCACGCTAATTAACATGAAGAGCAAGAGTATCTTATACCCAAAGTTTCGCAATTAAACGGTAGGATATAAAATTATAAACTGCTGCTCAATTCAACTGCAACTGGAAATATTTTTGGTAAATTTCAAATCGTTATTACTCTTAAATAAAATGAAATAGCAAAATGCGGCTTTTACCGTTTTGTAGGATAATTTTTTGGAAAAAAATGGCCATTTCACTTTTTGTAAATTTTCACTTGTTTTTATTCTACAGGGTGTAATAGAAAAGTCCGGTTTTTTACAAAAACTTTGTCAAGAGCGACATTCTACAAAAAAAATAGTTTTTAATTTTTAATTATATAGTGTTATTCAGTAGACCATTTTGAAAAAACAAGTTTGTCAGATTTTTGATATCTGCTCCATTTTTCATGTTATAATTTTTTTTCAAAAAATTGATTTTTTTCATATTGTACTCCCTGTATTTAACAGTTCATCACAGCGATTAATTTTTTTAGATAATTTTAAATGTACATAAGTACCCTTTTAAAACTGAATTAGAATTTTATTTCTAAAAAAATTATTAACGCGTCAGTAGCGTCGCAAATCTAACTAAATTGTATTTTGATAAAATTTCAATTTCCAAAATTTCTGTGAGCACCACATATTCTGTATTCAAGATTTTAATTGTTCCTCCACAATTTTTAGAAACTACGGACATTTATCTCGGGACGGTTTTTTACTTTTTTTAAAAAAGTCATCAGTGGCGTAAATATAATTTTTCTTCTGAATGCTTTTTTACTTGCCAGAGGATTATTGCATGGAAGTAATCATTTGTAATTCGGGTTATTTTAGGACATTTATCGATTAGCTTAGAACAAACGTTAACATTTTTTTAAATCTTAGTAAATTTAGAAAAAAATATACAGGGTGTTTCGAAAAATTAAAGCTTTCACATTTGTATTTTTTTTTTAAATGAAAAGCAGGGTGTGAATCCTTAGATGATTTTACGAAGAAAGTTCAAATAAACTTATGTTCTGACTGTCCTAACTTTTGAGATACAGGGTGTGAAACTTAAAAAAATATATATCTTTTTTATAATAACTGTGATACCACTCTACAAATTTGAATAAAATGTGGTAAACAGCTACTACACATTAGGGGCATTTTTAAAAGTAAAATATTTGTATCTTTCTTTCAGTGGCGTTCGAGCGGGATTTAAATTAAATATTTTTTAAAGCAAATCATAGTACTCCACTGCTTTCCTTTGAAGCAAAAATTATTCTTCCAATTTCCATTTACTTTTAAGCAAATTTAATATTACGTTATTTTTTTGACCGACGAATTTGGTATGCTACCTTTATATTTTCATTTGCTTGATTAATAAATAAATTTGTTTTGTCTGTTTAACTGATGTAATGAACCGCTTGTAAAGCTTTAATTAGATTGACTTTATTGGGTCCAGTGGCGTCTCGGTGGGCACCACTACCATTATTGAAAAATAATGTACGCCACTGGCTTTTTATGTAGTTTTTATACTTTTTTCCTATGATGCAACTAAAAATAAAACTTTTTAGTATTGTCCATTTTGCAGAAACGAAGCAACACCGGACATAACTTTATAGGAACTTTTCTTCATAAAATTACATAACAAATCCCCCTTTAAAGTTTCCTACCGTAGTTGGGAAATATATTGGTATTTTAATTTGGAAATAAGTCTTTTTAAGGTACCACGTACGTTTAACATACACATATTTTTGTGCAAATGTATTTTCTCATTAAGTAGGACTTTTTGTATGAGGAGGCACTTTTTTCGTAAATTTAATAATTAAAAAGTTTGGTAAGATTTTCCGAAGACACGCTGTATATTACAAAAAAGAATAATATTATTATTAACGTAAATACTAATAATAGTGTTAAGCAACCCGAAACCCTTATGCACTTATTGTCAGCTTGTTCAGTACATGCTACCAATGCTAAGTTCTTATTCATCCGCATAATGACGCTCTTCGGGTACTTTTACTATCACCTCAGGCATTACTACGGCATCGATGAAACAGCATTACTGCCGTTTGCTCCCGGCGACATGGAGGCAGTAGTGGAAAATGACAACTGTCGCATTTACTGGAACTATGCGTTCCCAACCACGCTTCAAATGCAAGCGAATAAACCCGACATCGTTCTCCTTGATAAGAGAAATCACACCATGTATGTGATAGAGTTCTCCGCACCTGCGGAAACTAACATCGATATAAAAAAACGGGAAAAATGAGCCAAATATCAAGATCATCTATGGCGAACTTCGGAGGCTTTATCCAGAGAATACCGTGCGATTGGTTGTCCTGATAGTTGGCGTTTTAGGAGGCATGAAAGATAACGTATTAAGGGAAATGAGGTACATTCCAGCATATCAAAATACACCCGAACAACTGGCGATGAAGATGCAGAAATCTGTTGTCCTTGGTTCCCTTCGTCTATGCAACTAGTGAGTGGGATCTACAACAGTCTCTTAAGTAATTCACGAATATACCAAAGATGTTGGCAGGAAGTTCTTATAACAGAATTTTAAAAGTTGGATAAGAGAGATTTGGAGAGATTAGATTAGAGATTTAAAATGCAGGTACTTGCGTTTTTTTAAAAAAATAAACCTTGCCACTTTTACCAAAACACTAATAAGGCATTTTTATTAATTTTGACAATATATGAACATGCCGAGAAATGCTTCATATTTTATTAAGTAAAAACTATTCGTCGCGTCGGGCAAAAGAATAACATGATATCAAATTTGCTTAAAAATAAATGGAAATTATAGGAATAATTTTTGTTTCAAAAAAGCAGTGGCGTACAATGATTTTCTTTAAAAAATATTTAATTTAAATCTTGCTCGAACCCCACTGAAAAAAGATAAAAATATTTTACTTTAAAAAATGCTCCCCATCAATGTATAGTGGCTATGTACCAAATTTTATTAAAATTTGTAGAGTGGTATCACAGTTATTATAAAAAAAGGTATATATTTTTTTAGGTTTCACACCCTGTATCTCAAAAGTTAGGACCGTCAGAACATAAGTTTAATTGAACTTTCTTCGTAAAATCATCTAAGGATTCACACCCTGCTTTTTATTTAACAAAAAAATACAAATGTGGAAGCTTTAATTTTTCGAAACACCCTGTATATTTTTTTTTAAATTACTAAGATTTTAAAAAATGTTAACGTTTGTTCTAAGCTAATCGATAAATGCCCTGAAATAACCCGAATTACAAATTATTACTTCCATGCAATAATCCTCTGGCAAGTAAAAAGAGCATTCAGAAGAAAAATTATATCTACGCCAATAATGACTTTTTAAAAAAAGTAAAAACCGTCCCGAGATAAATGTCCGTAGTTTCTAATAATTGTAGAGAAACAATTAAAATCTTAAATACAGAATATGTGGTGCTCACAGAAACTTTGGGAATTGAAATTTTACCAAAATACAATTTAGTTACATTTGCGACGCTAATCGCTGTGATGAACTGTTAAATACAGGGAGTACAATATGAAAAAAATCAATTTTTTAATAAAAAATTATAACATGAAAAATGGAGCAGATATCAAAAATCTGACAAACTTGTTTTTTCAAAATAGTCTACTGAATAACACTATATAATTAAAAATTAAAAACAATTTTTTTTGTAGAATGTCGCTCTTGACAAAGTTTTTGTAAAAACCCGACTTTTCTATTACACCCTGTAGAATAAAAACAAGAGAAAATTTACAGAAAGTGAAATGGCCATTTTTTTCCAAAAGAGTTATTCTACAAAACGGTGAAAGCCGCATTTTGCTATTGCTTTTTATTTAAGAGTAATAACGATTTGAAATTTACCAAAAATATTTCCAGTTGCAGTTGAATTGAGCAGCAGTTTATTATTTTTTAACTATGCATCAATGTTGTAGCTACGTGCCGTTTGTATTTGATTTTTGGCAGTGAATTTTAAAATGCTTTTTATCAGAACCAAGAGAAGAAACACACAAAACTTTATATTAAGCGCTCCTGCCCCACGGAAAACATTTTGGTGAAAAAATTTTTCATTTTCATTGCGAAATTTTTTATTTTTTTAATTCAACAGAAAAAATACAACTTCCGAATAAATTATATTTATTAACAACGATTTATTTTACGTGTGGTTATATTAATGACCGTACAGTACCATTAAAGAACAATGAGAAAAATTAGCACCTGTTATTTCCGTCAGAGAATACTAATTCATAGAACATCACAAGTGAGATTTTAGCGTACCCTGAAATTTTTGTAGCGTACCCTGACCACCAGATAGCAAAAGTTGGCACCGGACCAATAAGAAAATTGTTTGATGCCCATGTCGAGTTTTTATTGGTCAATTGGACTACTTTCGCTATCTGATGGTCAGGGTAGGTACTAAAATTTCAGGGTACGATAAAATATCACTTGTGATGTTCTATGGATTAGTATTCTTTGTTTTCGTTTTCTTTGCTCGGCCATTGCGATGTCGACCAATAAAGGATCAAACTGCATCCGCGGCTCAAAATTTAATATCCAGTTTTAAATTTACTTAATACTTGACAATATTCAAATTATATGAAGAAATATAACTTCTTTTATTTACTGGGCGATCTCTGTATATAAGATCGCTATATATACAAATAAAATATTATATTTAAAAATAATTACTAATTTAATAATTATTGTCCAAATAGAAAAAATATATATTTTGGTAATAATTTATAAAAACAAAAAATAATAACTAAATTATTTTAAATTATCAAAATATTAATAAAATAACATTTTAAAAATTTACATTAAGTAACCAATGCAACATTTTAAAATTACATATTTTTTAAACATTCTTTTGTTTCATCAAATACACATAACTTTGCCAATATGGACTTGATATTATTTAGTTATGAATTAAAAATATTTAGTTTTTATTAAAAGTTAGTAACACCATTCGTTGCAAAATTGTATCTAAAAACCTTAAATATTGTCCAGTGCATTTAATTTTGCAAATGTTGTGTGCAACGTTAATTTTTTTTAAATGTAAAACATTTTATTTTAGTTGCAAGGTTGTAACAACGAAATGTTGCAAACATATAATTTCTGGACATTGCACTGACATTATTTTCTGATTGCAATAGGAAACGTTACAAAAAGCATAAAATTTAATTACGAATATGTAACATCAACGTTAATATTTTACTCTTATTTGGTTATATAATTTCAACTAAAAAAATAATGTTGCAAATTGTTCATGTTACATAACATGTTTAGTGGGCAGTTAGAAGGAGCCCCCAAAAGGGGGTATTTATAGAAACGAACGCATAAGTACATAATGTATTGTTTGTTTTTTTTTTTGTTCTTAACTGCTTTGTTTAAAGAAGAAAAAAATCAAAAAGGAGGCCCCAACCTTGACAAAAATATAAAACAGTGGGAAGACCTCCGTTTGAAGGTGACAAGCTTTTTTTTTATTGTCAAGTTACTACGCCACTCTGTCGGTAAAGTAAATGTGACGAAACAAACATTGTTTATTTTAAGTTTCTTTTTGTATGTTGTACAGATTTGGGATATTCTGTATTTAGGTATACCAAATGTGATATTTTTTATTAGCTCTTCAAAAACTTACCGAAATAGTTTATTAAACTAGAAAGGCAGGTCATCTTTGAAAGTATAAAATCTAATAATACTTACCCTAATATGCAATGCGCAACAGTAAGAATGTAGTTTTGTGATATAAGTGATCCGCCGCAATACATAGCAAACCCCTCAGTAAAACTAACCAAATACGCTTGAAAGGGAATGGAGTGTGGTTTTACCTCATACCCATTCCATACTCCTAGCCCTTCTTTATGGATATCGGAAGAGCCAACCTAAAAATACTTAAATTTTTTATTTAATGCTTTCACATCGCTTTACTTTACTATTGAAACAATTGAAATATGCTTAATTTTTAAGTTTAGTTAAGATTATTTTAACTTTCCAAAGAAACAAGTTAGCACAGTGGCGTAGTAGTTTCTGATTTTTACGTGCAGTAAAATAAGCTAATAACTTTTAAAGTAATACTGTTTAACGGATTTAGTTAAGGGGAGAGATACCTGTAAATGCTTAAATTTTTATTAATTTTTATAATTTTAGTGAAAAAGTCATTATATTTTTTAAAAAATTGGTATGTAGTATACTCAAATATTAAAATAATAAAATAATTTTGTTTTTCATTTTAATTATTTAAAATGGCAGCTAAACCCTTTATCCCTCTACAAAGGTCGGAAAGATTAAGAAATCGGCGGGCACTCTAGCAACGATTCTAGTGATTTAAAAATCAAAAACCAAAATTTTTTGTGTTTATTAATTATTTGTCAGTACACCTAAAAACCTTTAATGAAAAAATTCGCGGAGCACTAGACTTGAAAAAAATAAAATTACTTTTTGGCTCAATATTTTCATCGTTTTTGCTTTTGAGAAAAAAATGTTTTCGAAACATTTTTAGAATTCTGTAAGTTTACATTGAAAGTACTGTTGTTAAAAGGATGTGTGCAAAATTTCAGGAGGATTGGTCAATAACTTTTTGGGTTATCGTGCCTGCCAATTTCAGGATATAGTTTTGAGAAAATTGCGTTTAAAGTTTGAATAGGTACAAAAAAATTCCATGATTGCACCTCTACCCTTAAGTGTATTTTAATGGTAAACGTACAGGGTGGCGCCTGTAATTTCAGAATATAGTTTAGAGAAAATTGCGTTTAAAGTTGGAATAGATACACATATCTGTTTTAATTTTTTTCTTCCAAATCTGTTTGAGTATCATTCCAATATGCACCCAATCCATTGACAGGGACGTTTTAAACTAGGTCTTATTCATTCGGCCAATCACCGATCCCTATATTAACCTCGTGATTTAGGCAACCTTTGCCTAGTTTAATCATGATAATTAAGCCTAGTGGCATTAAAACATGTGCAACATTTTCTTTGTTTAGATACTGTTAAATTTAAAATTATATATTGCTTATAGAATAGTTTCCATTTTAAAATAAGGAATAAGTCCCCTTCTATCTGAAAGGTAAAAATATAGAAATATGGTTTCTTCTGATATTCGCAAAGCAGCTCCCGCTAAACTTCTTAAAAATTGGAAATGTTTAAACTTTATTAGAAGTTTTATTTTGAATTACAGTAAAAGGATAAGAATGAATTCAGCTCTTTAGAAAAATCACTGAAAATATAGAAGCTAATGGCAACCTAAAAGGACAGTCTCCTCTGAAAGACGTTGAAGTTCCTTGTTCTGTAGAATCTGTAGAATTCAACGATCTAACGGCCAGTTTCACAATATTTGGTTAACAATAACCATAGATTTGTTACCATAGGAACAAAGAAATACCGAAATGTGATTGGTGTTGCTAAAATAGTTAAGTAGTATAGTATAGTATTTTCACTTCAAATATCAATTAAAAAATAGTTTGAGAAACCAATTGGTTAACTTTTTTAATCTTGCTGACCAATTAATTAATTAATTAATTATACTGACCAATGTTGCCCCTTTTGTGACCAATTGCATCCTTCTGGAGGTGCTCAAAATTTTTTCGATGACCTTGATATTTTAAACATGCTGTAAAAGTTGGTGTATGGATGACCAATTCATCACATATAGCGACCATTTATGACCATTTCATGTCCAATTCGGAGCTGTTTTTAAAGCCTCAAATTTTACATTTTGGACTGCTAAAGAGATAAGGCTAGGAAATACTGGCTAAAAAGAGGAGATGTAACACCGTAGGAAGGAAGTTTGATAAGAAGTACTTATGCTTAGAGACCTTGGAAAACTAGAAACTCAAGAAACTTGCTTCTATTGTGTCATACAAAGAAATGAAGATCTGTTGTTGATCTTTTGTGACTAAACTCAATACTGCCTTTTATGCAAAATTTTGTGTTTTTTGAAATACTTTAGAATTTGGAAAATAATGAAGTTTCTATTGCTTAATAAAGAAACTGACAGAAGTGAAATAGTTCAATAGCTAGACGGAAAATTTTAGTTCCTTTAAAGAAATATATTAAGAGATTCGAAAGAAACGAGTTAAAATGATGGGTGCAAATTCTATAAGATTATCACTGGTCCAGCTTTAACCATTTCTTAATTTTGTAAAAGGATACGCTTAATATCTTGACTTTAAAAATAATATTAGACATTTGAGGGATTTTAGGACAATCTGAAACAATTATTGAGAAGGAATAAATGACAAAGTTAGATAAATAAAAATGAAAAACAGTACTTACATGGAGATATAACAGACTAAAAATTATAAACCCTAAACTATTCATTTGTGTTGTTTTTTAATTTATGATATAATATTTGTTCTGATATTTATTTCAACATTAAATTATTTCAACAGGTTATAATATTTACTTTTAAGTGATCATTGCAAATTATTTTATAATTTATCTTATCAACCATCGATGCATCGTTTGTGAGTTATGTAGATACACTGTTGCTCAATTGAACAGCAATTGTGCATTGTTTTTAAATCGTTATTTATCTTAAATAAAATGCAATACTAAAATGCTGTTTTATAGTTTTGTAGGAAAACTTTATTAAAAAAGATTGCTATTCCAATTTGTGTAAACTTTGTCTTGTTTTTAATCCATATGGTGTAAAATAAAAGTAACATTTTTTAATAATAATAATATAAGTTGTGCCATTAGGCGAAACGAGAGGGCGTTGAAGGCGGTACAAATTACCCGGGCCCTGGGTGATTGGGGGTCCGGACTGAATGTGTGGGGGCCCCCGCGGGGTGAGAAACATAAAAGTAATGTAAATAATATCACATATAAAGTATTTTTATAAAGGGTAATTTTTGAAAAGAAGCTCGACACGACTTTGCAGGCAGTAAGTGCCTCTTTTTTGGTCTTCAACTCTTTTTAAGAAGGAGCCCAAAAGTTTAACTTGTACCGGGGAGACTCGGCTCTTGTCGGCCCTATGCGCCGTAGATAAAATCCGTCGGATTTTGTCTCGTGCGCATGCTTTAACAGTTTGCAAACAGTTTCCAACTGCTGTATAAATAAAAATTTATTAAGTATTACTGACGTAAAATGAGATACTTTTATAAATTTTTGCCCATATTACAATATATATATATATATATATATATATATATATATATATATATATATATATATATATATATATATATATATGGATATATAGATATATATATATATATATATATATATATATTCAGCTCTTCAGACGGGTGGTGTCAACCCGTGACGACTCTGTCATTACATAGTTGTCGAATCCTAACTCCTTAGCCCTGCACTGAATGTGACTTCAGTAAGAGGGAGGGTAACACAGATGTGATTCTGTGCCCTGAGTCTAGGTTACTTGAAGACAGTCCAAGGAATCCCTTGTGACACACTTACTCCGATACGAATGTATCTTTTTGGTTAGTCACGCGGTATCCTTCCGCGTCTGATGAGTCCAACGAACAGGACGAAACTGACCCAGCTAGCTTATGTCAACCAGACGTACTAGCAATCTCAGGTGGTCAAGTTCTGGTGTTTAACGACCCATGAACCCACTTGAAACTTCAGTTCACTATTCACTCGCTCTATTGTCTAACAAACCATAGCCCTCACCGGTCTAGAGATAGATCTAGACGCTCTGCAGAAACAGCTTAACAGCTGCTTCCCCAGCGTGGTAGTCCATACCCTGAAAGACAGGTTGTCGTAGGTATGGTTCATTGTGGGAGTTGAAGCTTAAGACTAGACTTTGTTCTGTCTTGCTTTCAATTTGGTCTCCCGACATGATAACGAGCATATTGAGTGAATCAGTCATCCAGCATACCATCGCCTTTGTTGCGTGGCCTAGCTTTCGGCTTCGCCATCGCCTTGGCCCGTGTTGCCGGCTTACGCCTTGCAACTAGCAACGCCACTTTCGGCTAGCATGGATGTACTGCACTTATGTGAACAGGGTGTTCAACATCGTTTCGCTGTTCCTTCAGCTCTTCAGACGGGTGGTGTCAACCCGTGACGACTCTGTCATTACATATATATATATATATATATATATATATATATATATATATATATATATATATATATATAGATATATATATATAGAGGAGAGGGTACAGATATGGGCTACCATTTGGTTTTAATAAGTATATTTGACATATGTTTGACATATATTGCTCACTTTTTCTTACCAGGTAAGCAAAACTGAGTCTAACAATCTGCCGACAATTATATAATGTTTTACGATTTTTTTATTTCAATTTTAATGTCTTTAAATAAGAATGTCATCAATGCAGTAATTGCTAACGGGATACAAATATGGGCTACTGAAAAACTATCTGCAATTTTAACTTGAGCGCGTAATTCAAGTTTAAAATTGGGAAAAACCAAGAACAGTTAACAAAAATAACACATTTTTATTCGGTCACAAACGTAATCATCTCTGTCAGCGCCTGCACAATCAACATGGCACCACAAATTGCACATTAGACACTGAACCCAAAGCTCACCTTTGCGGTCTTCAGATAATTTACTTTCACAAAATATACATTCAGCATCTATATCATCAGGTTTCTTTTGTCCAGGCATATCATCCATATCTAAGTCATCATCCACTAACGGTAACTGGACATCATCATCTTCACTTTCAGACTCTTCTACCGATTGCTGTTTTTTATTCCTCTTTGATATTTTGGGTAACAAAATATTTTCGGTTGATTGAGAAAAGATCCGTTTTGAAACAGATTTAACATTTTGCTTGTTTTTATTGGCAATGCTTAACAATTCGTCTTTGTAAGGGATAAAGTAATTACCACTGCTTGTGATGCTTTCCTACCCCTATTAGTTGTTTTCTTTCTAGATATCGGAATTGGCGGAATATCAAAAGGTGACAACATTTTTTTTGCATTCCAGATGGTCCAGGTTGAATGTTTTCTTGTCTGGATGGCTCTACATCTGATTGAGATGTGCTTGATGGTGAACCTGGGAAATGATTCGTGGCGTTAGCCAAGTCAGTTTCGGCGGTGCAGTGTTCTGTTGTTTCTATTTCGGCAGCAAGAAAGTCTGCTTCTAAAAAATATTGTTATTAAGCGGAAAAATTCCAGTAGCGCGGAATTCATTCACCACAATTTCTCCAGTTTGAACTTTGAGATAGGCCCTTCCAAACAGTTCGCCAATATCGTATTGCGATAATGGCCGATGGTTATGACGAATCCATTGTCTAATTTCCTCACTGTAGTAAACCTTTAACGCACTCATAAAAGTTTTGTCAAGAGGTTGTAATTTATGGGTTGAATAAGGGGGTAATGAGATTATCACCACATGATTTTCTCATGCCATATTAACAACCTCTAAATTACGGGTATGACTATAATGTCCATCTAAAACTAAGAGAACAGGTAAAGAAGCAGAAGGCTTTACCGTGTTGATAAAATGTCTGAACCACTGAGCGAACGACGTAGCCTGGACCCATCCGCTGGGGTGAACTGGCGATATTGATCCTGGAGGGGTACCTTTCATTAATTGAATGTTCATCTTTTCCTAGGAAAAATGAGCATTGGTGGTATAAAATCTCCACCTGCACTCATGCAGGCTATTAAAGTAATTACAGAACCCCTCTTCATTGAAGTTAAAGAGGCAATTTGCCTTTTACCCTTACGAACAACTAAATCAGCTATTTTATTTTGTACAACAGTGAGACCAGTTCCATCTACAATGAATACGCGATTAGCGGGGAAATTGTGTTTTTCGTACGCTTCCTGTAAAAGTGCAAAGAAGTTGTCAACACTATCTTTGTTAAAGCCTTTGGCGCGAGCAAAAGACGTTCCAGTAGGTTTGTGACAAAATATTCTTATGCCTCTGCAAAAATAGATCCAACCAGCCCCTGCCTGCTGTTTGTGTATTTCTAAAAGGATGTTTTATGCCATTTCTTTCTGCCAAATAAAATGCCATGCGTTTAATGTGTTGGCGAGTTAAGCCATAAAATTTGGCTTCCATTTCAATGATATAGCGAACTAAAAGTTTCCTCTATTTCTGGACTGAAAACTGTACCTCGTCCCAGTTTAATTTGAACCGCCTGCTCCACGGAATGCACTGTGATCCCTGGAACGCCAAAAGTTTTAGCTGCCTTCAAAGTACCCATATTTTTTTCTCTTACTGCTTGAACAGCCTTCTTCATATCATCTTCATTCCATGTTTTTTTTCTTGGCACTTAAATTTGAAGTAATTATAAGCTTTTTGCATGGCATTCTAAAAGAAAACACACCATTTTACATATTGCAACAAATATGGGCTAGCCCTTATTACAAGCATAGCACTAGCCCATAATACAGATAACCTCAAAAAATAAATTATCTCTCCTTCCTTGCGGAATTTTGCAGACGTTTCGCCAAGATCGCACTTGGCATTTTCAATGCTATCTAACTAGTGTCAGATGATTGACCTGACTAAGTGAATGCAAGTAAACAACGTCTGCTAGCATAGGTCTGCTACAATTAATAATAATTATTTAATAATTCTTAATTTATTTATATTTGTTACCTTTACATACATATTAATTGCATGTACCAAACAGTGTATTATAAACCTTGTTGTAGTAAGCACCCATCTCGACTGCTACACTTACCAGCAGCTAGATAAAAACATTTTCTGTATGGTTCATGCAATTAACATGTAAAGGTAACAATTATAAATAAGGTATTACTTATTTAATTTTTAATATTTGTAGCAGACCTATGCTGGCAGAAGTTGTTCACTTGCATTCAGCTCATTAAAATCTGCCTGGAAAATATTATTTCATTCAATTAACAGATGAGGATATATTATTTTAATGCCGGATATCTTAATAAAGCACTACTTTTGTAGATGAGAACCGTTTTTATGCTCTTCAAAATTTTTTGGGCCCTTGGCAGTTACTGCCCTGCAATTTGATATCAAAAAATCAATATTGCAGGTATCAAAATATCACAAAAATTATTATTAACTATTTTTTTTTCAACAACGCCAACGTCAAGAGAGAACTAAGGTGGCTTGAAAAATACAATAAGTAGTTATTGATAATTAAATTAATTAAGTAATTATTTTTTCTAGTTTAATAAACCATTAACAAAAACAGGTAAATGTGCTGGTTAATGCATTAACTGCATTAATGCTATTATGAAAAAATAGGTAGGTAATAGAGATTTTTATAATATTTAACACAGATATTTATTGCGTGGTATCAAATTTTCGGTAAAAAAATCTTTTTAGTTACTATGGTGAAACGTCCGGTGATGGCTTAGCGTGTAAAGGCGTTAAGTTTGTTGAGCGCACACGGACGTGAGGTGGGTTCGAATCCTGCTGAGGCCAAATACTTATTTATAAGTTGGTCGGAAATTTAGTGGTTAGCTCAACACCAGACGGACAAAGTGCAAAATGTATCGACGCTGAAGGCCACTAAAGGACCAGGGCGCCGGAACACACTTTGCCGTGTCCTGCGCAACCGTAGACATGCGGACCCCACTCAGTTGGTAGGTTCAGTAGTGCCCCTGGGTGGGGACGAGGTCTTAAGTTGTCGCTCATAGGACCGTGGTTCGAACCCACGTTAGCTGTAGGTCCCGTCTGGCTGACATCACCCAGACGTAAAATGACAGGGCGCACAATAAGCCGAGCGGCTTCAGTGCATGGGTTATCCCGGCCCTATTCTAATCTAATCTAATCTAATCTATGGTGAACTAACCCCAATTTATTTGTAAAAAAATGACCCATGACGTTAAATACGATGCTGAAAACTTTAGAGAAATCTGAAGAGGCTACAAAAACAAAAGACTGTCACATTATTTTGCCGTGCCTGCTTTATCAAAAATTTACCATTTTATCGCATTTATGGCATGAAAGAATTAAAATTACCAAATACAAAATATATGTCATTTTCTATTAAAATAAATAAAAATATACTGGGTGCTTATTTAATATAAGGAAGTTAAGGTTGTTTCCGGCTTAACCTGAAGTGATAGGAAACAACTAATTACAATAGACAATACACATTATTTATGTGCTTATGTACCAAATTTTAATTTATAATATTAAAAATAAAAAAAAGGTATAGAGGTAAGCCACCTGCTAGGACCACTTGGTGTGGAGTCGAAACCTACTCCTATTTTTAAGTAGGTGAGTTACTTTAAATATAAAAAGAATAATATTTGATATAAAATATTGGTTCATCTACAAGTTTAGCAATTTGTTAATTTGTTAATTTTACTGACTGAGGCCGAACTTATTATTGATTTTATAAAAGAACCTATTTGCCATCATTTTTTTAAACAAGCAAAATTTTATTCAAACAACAATATTTCGCTATGGGAACCAATAGAGATCTAGTTGACATTACGGGTAAAATTTGTCCTGTCAAAATATACGCCAACGTAAACCCAAATTTCTGTACATAGAAACAATATGGTAAACTTGAAAAGTAACTAGAATAAATTCCATGTAACACGCAGCATAGGATATAAATATCTGAATGGGTGGTGTTAACAAATTGAAAGTAAAGAAAAAGTAAGTTTTTCAATTCACATGGCTGCTCGACTTAGTCCACGAAATTCCGAAGTTAATGCCTTGGAACAAAGGGGGTATTTGATTGGAAAAAAATAGGCCAGGGATCCTATGCGACCGTCCACCTTGCCGACTATGTGGATAGTACGGGTCCGAAAAAATGCGATTGGCTTGCAAAATTTTTGACAAAGAAAAAGCGCCGAAGGATTTTTTAGAGAAGTTTTTCCCAGGGAGTTGGAAATACTTACTAAAATTGAAAATCCTCATATAATTCAAGTCCATAGTATACTACAAAGGGGGCCAAGAGTATTTATTTTTATGAGGTAAATAAACAGTGTGCTACATTTAGTTAACTAGGTAATTATTTACAAACCGAACGCTTTGCCGATTTTAATAAAATTTGGTATACGGGAGTTTTTTGAATCGCTGATGACGAATCTGAATTTTTAGTCGGACACGTTCCGAAATATTCATCATCAGACTTAATAACGAAAACTAAGCTAAATTCACTATTGCTTCCTTCTTTTACACTCAATTCTTGATTTTTCTGCTAAATTGGTACTTATTATTTGATTTTCACCTTTAAAAACCCCATTATTCTATTTATTTTACCCACTTTTTTCCATAAAATTGTTAAGCTTTTACTTTCAATCACTTGAGCCTTGGCGGCGGCAGGGCTACTGCGATCGAAAGAATTAGAAGTGAAGCTTTGCAATTTTATGGAAAAAACGGAAAAAAATTAGAAAAATGGGGTTTTCAGAGGTAAAAATTAAATATTGAGTACCAGTTTAGCTTTCAATTAAAAATTAAGAGCAAAAAGAAGGGGAGAAATAGTGAATTCAACTTAGTTTTGGTTATTAAGTCTTATGATGAATATTTCGGAAAGGAAACGGGTCCGACAAAAACTTCAGTATACCAAATTTCATTAAAATCGGCGGTGCGTCCGGCTTGTAAATAATTAGGTACCCTATTATAGCCTTTTTGGCTAAGTAAAAAAATCAATGCTTTCCTATTTTTAAGTGTTTTTTGATAAGTGATACCTAATCGATTAAAATTAAGATAATCATTTTTGACAAAAACAACGAAATTTTTTGTTAAATTGCGCATTTTGTAACACCCACTCTAACTACACAGGGTTTCTCGAAAATACCTAAAAATATAAAACTTTAGTGTTTTTGATGGAACATCCTATACAGTGTGTTCCATTGAGTGTGCAACAAACGAAAAACTTTTTATTTGCAATTTTAGAAAAAAAATTATTTTTGGTTCATTATCCCAAACTATATAAGTAGTTGATCAGTTTTATTTACAATCTAAGGATATATACAAGGTAAGTCAAAAAATCTTCAAACTGCTTAAGAATAACGTACCCTCATTTTAAAAATATACAAAAATGTTTAATAAAAAACTTCTTTTGAATTAAAAGTTGCGCCAAAATGTTAGTCATAGCCTTCTTCGTTGCTTCTAGTCAAATTTTTATTAATTTAGTTACTTATTTACCTATTATTTATATTTATCAAATTTTTGAAATTCTGATTTAATACTTTTTAAGGGTAGCTATAACATAACTAACTTACTTTTAAATATTTTTAATAATTAAAGGTATTTTTAGAAAATTAAACAGAATTGACATTTTTTTATCGGACCACGAACTTCAAGTTTGTTGCAAGGATATTTAACAAGACCCTGGTATTTAATAAAAATATTAAAGCAAATATCTTATTTTTAATATTGTGCATGTAAAATGGCTGATCTGAAATACAAAAATTGGTATTACTTTTTTAAAACAACTGCTTATTACTTTTAGGCAGTTTCCATTTTTCTCTACCACTTACCACTGTGATGCATGACAAAATTGTAAATAAAAACTTTACTAAAATAATTTAAACGTTTAGGTTTTTAATGTTAACATTTTTGTCAAAATGGATTTTATTTGCTTTGAAACCGGTGCAGCGCTCGAGAAAAAGTCAAGAGATCAAATTTGTTTCAAATTCAATGGGGATTTAAAAATAATTTTTATTTTAGAAAATTGCAGTGACGTACCATTGTTTCTAAATAAGTAGGCCATAAAAATATGGTACGTACGCTACTAGTATTTTTATATGTCGCATCAAAAATATGTTTTGCTGCCTTAAAGCAATGTACAGGGTTTTCATTTATATTTTGCCACAAACTTTTAACTATAAGCAAGAAGGATAGAAAAACGTCCTGTATAAAGTTTTATACTTTTTCATTTATTACCTTTTAAGTACAAAAAAGAAACAATTGATCATCAAAAAGTCAAGAAAAATGAAGAAGTAAACTCTTAAAATGGGACACCTGTCTATTATATCACCATTTGAAAGGTCTCTTAAAAGCTTTACAAAAATACCACATTTGATATACCTATGATAGTTTCGGAAACATGGCCATTTTAATCTAGTTATAATTTCTATTACAGTTTAAAAACTTATTACTATTAGTTATCTGCGAAAAAGAGACAGATTTGAGAAAATCGCTCGAAATACGTCAAGATCTTTATTGAGGGATAACGTTTTTACAAAAATTTGAATCCCTAACCACCAGGGCTACCACCCCAAAATTCTTAAACAAAGAAGGGGGTCAAGTAATAAATTATTTTAAAGCTCCTGGTAAGTACTTTATAACCCGAATATATGAAGTCAATATCTTTACCTACTACAAAATGGCGGTACTTCCAAAATTACCCAAATACCTAATTGGGATGGCCGTATTTCCGAAACTATCAAAGTGAGAGGTATTTAATTGGTATTTTCCTAAAGCTCTTTTAAAAATCTTTTTAATGGTGATACTAGTGATAATATACAGGATAGGATAAAAAGTTTATGTGTTTTTAATGAAGCACCCTGTATATTATATCACCAATAAAAAGATCCTTAAAAAGCTTTAAGAAAATACTCCATTAAGTATATCTTACTTTATAGGTTTGGAAATATGGCCATCCTAATCAGGTATTTGGGTAATTTTTAAAATACCGCCATTTTTAGTAGAACAAGATATTTACTTTATATTCTAGGGTTATAAAGTACTCGTGAGGAGCTTTTAAATGATGATCCCTCGATTGCCCATTTTATTTAAGAGTTTTGGGGGATCTCTTCCTGTATGTAGAGTCTCAGCTTAGTGCCGTAGGAAAGTATAATGGATATTATATCTACTATTTTTCAGATTTTAGTGGACATATTTCGAAAACTATTGAAAATAGATTCAGCGTGTCTACTATCTGGAAAACTACTTTATTATTAATTTACCGAAAAAAATGTATTCTTTATTAAAAGTTCTGCATGGTCTAAGGCAATTAGCGCGCTTGTGGCTGCTTCGGTTGTATCGGCAAGCGTCGATCTCCGGAGTTAAGCAGTGAAATGCGCGCCCATAATTTGGATGGGTGTCCGACGACAGCGGTGTTTTGGGCAGCGGCACGCGGTGTTCTGCTCGGGGATGCGGACCGAGCAACAACCATCCAAGTTATGGAATGAATGGTGTGTGAATGAGAAGGAGTAGGGGTCAAGGTACAATAAGCCTTCAGGCTGCAGTGCACCACCTAGGGGGGCGGTCGTCGGACCTGGGTGGGATGACCTCGAAAGGGTGAAAAAAAAAAAAAAAGGTGCAATTATCAGATATTTGTTCTTTGCAGTGGTATACGAGGTATCTTAAGAAATATTAATTTTGCTTAAGAGGAATGAACCTTTATTTTTTTAAATATTAAAAAAAAAATAAAAAAGGATATTAAGGAATAAAAATAACATTTAAATGTGCAACATCATTTATTTTTAAGAAAAACTTTTTTTTAATTTTTTATGCGTTAACAATAAAATTAGGTTTCTATTAGTGCATACTTATTTCGAATTGTAATAAGTGAAGAAAGCTAAAGAACTTTCAAAACAGCGAAAAATTACAGAAAGACTCTTTATCGTAGAAAAAAATTGAATAAAGTGTTTTTTTTAATAACCAATTTTCATAATTATTTAAAGAATATTTTTAATCCTTGACATATTTTTTTATACAAATTTTTGATATTACAAAAAATTAAGGTACTTTCCTCTTGAGCAAAATTTATATTTTATACCACTGCAAAATTTAATATCTAATAATTGCATTTTGAGTTTTAGACCATGCAGAACTTTTATATAGAATAACTTTTCGTAAAATTAATAATAAAAAAGTTTTCCATATGGTGCGAACTTAAGTAAACAGTAGTTGTATATTAAATGTGGTACTTTTGTAAATATTTTTAAAAGTCCTTTTTAATGGTAATATAATATACAGGGTGTTCCATTTAAAAAAAGTTTGCCTCTTTATTCTTTTTAAGTTTTTAATAGTATTTTTTCTTTTTATGCTTAGAAAATAATAGATTAAAAAGTTTAAAAGTTTAATACAGGACGTTTTCTCTATTTTTCTTGTTTATAGCTAAAAGTGGGAAGCAAAATATAAATAAAGACCCTGTACCAAGATGATGATTTTTTTTCAAGAATTTCAACATCCTGTATCTCTGAACGGAAAGAGCTTCTGGACCTATGTCTATATAGGAAACTAGGGATTAAATTTGGCGTTAAATATGCCACTGAAATTTGGTGCATTGATTTCGGAACACCCTGTATAGTTCTAAAATTTTATTTTTTAGGTACGCCGACAATGGTGATTTACTGGACTTTATAAAACGAAACGGTGTGGTGCCAGAACAACAAGCTAAAATTTGGTTTCGTCAAATGGCAAGTGGACTTCATTACCTACACGGGAAAAATATTGCACACAGAGACTTAAAATGTGAAAATATTTTACTAAGCAGAAAATTCAACGTTAAACTAGCCGATTTTGGTTTTGCCAGATTTTGCGTCGATGCCGAAAATAGAAGAATTTTAAGTCAAACATACTGTGGGTCTGCAGCTTATGCAGCACCTGAAGTTGTTAATGGAACGCCGTACAATCCAAAACTGTCGGATGTTTGGTCTTTAGGAATTATATTATTTATAATGTTGAATGCGTCTATGCCATTTGATGATTCTAATTTAAGGAAACTTCTAAAAGACCAAATGACAAAGAACTGGGTTTTTAGATCTCGAGTAAGAGAGACATTATCTTCAAGCGCTAAATCTTTGGTTAGACATCTATTAGAACCGGATTTAACTCTACGTTTAACTTTAGACAGAGTAATGCAACATGAATGGTTACGAATACGAAAGGATCGTCCGTCATCACTTATTGGAAGACTGGTTCATTCAGCGCCTCATGGTCCACTTGCTGGGCAATCAGGGGCAGTTTCAGGAGAGTACAGAGCAGAAAATGAACAGGTTCCGGGGGACTTTAAAAATCCTGACATCAAGAAAAGCGAAATGATGATAAATGTTAATGAAAATACACCATAAATTTGGGGACTGAGATATTTTATATACCCGACGGGATGTAACTAAAATTTTAGCTGTAATATTCAACAAATTATAAAATGAAAAATGAATAATCTATTTTTATTTTGAACATTCAGTAGACTTATACAGGATGGCCAATAATATGTAGGCAGTCTATTTATTTCATATAGAACACATAAAAATAATGTGACAAGTTCCTATAAAATATTTTCCTAAAGTCCCTCTTTACAGAGATATGTGCCCTTAAAGGACACCACTGGAAAAAATCAATTTTTTTTAATGAACTTTATATGTAGTTCTAAGTGTAATGAAATAATGTTTTTATTACCTACCCACCAGCTAGGATTCCTTAAAATGGTATCCTTGTAAAACATTTGCCTCTATTAGTTCGCCAGAGGCTTTTTAATTAAAATAGAAAAGGTCTAAAATTAAAAAAAAGTAAGAATTAATAAGGTTTTTCTGTATTGAATAAAATACTATGTGCTAATTCACTGGTAAATCGAGAATAATTATGAAGATGAGAGTACATACAGGGTGTTTTCTAACTACGGTACAAAACTAAAGAGGGTAATTTCTTATGTATTTAAAAGAAAAAATTTCTATAAACATATGTATATATCCGGACTTGCTTTATTAGTGAGATATAGGGCGTTAAATTTTTAAAAAATTTGATATTCTTTTAATATCTTAGAAACTCTTGTACTAATTTTGATAAAATGGGACACTTATTAATGTAATAGGGCACATGTAAAGCTTGAATAGGATTATGAAGTCCAGTGGCGTCTCAGTGTGCACGAGAGCCAATATTATTGTAAAAATGTACGCCACTGACATTTCATAATGTTTTTTTAATAAAAAAATTAACAGTTCAACTTTCTTATATTCGTATCTAGCTTCGTTTTCAAGAAAAACTATTAAAGTTACTTTAATTGTTTTCAAAAAAGTACCAATATACCTACAACATATGGTATAAAAAGCAAAAATAAAAATAAAACAATACCAGTAAAAAATTAAAAAATACAAAAGCTCCAAATTATTTGACTTTTTTCAAGTGGTTGTATTTCGCTTAAAAATGATCGTACAGAAATTCCAAAAAGAATTTGAAAGCTTGAGGTTTCTAGTTTTAAGATCCTACAGTAGAAAGAAATTTATGCAACGTCTATCGCGCAATCCTAATGAATACCTTTTTTTTGGTTTTTCGGTTCTTTTTTTTTGGTCTAAAAACTTGGAAAAAATCCAACCAAAAAATTTGTTTTTTTTTTTACGTTAGGCAATTTGAAAAATCAAGAAAAAAGAGCTTTTTGTGACTTTTGGGATATGAAGGCGCTGAATTGAAAATATCAAGAAAACCTAATAATAAGTGTGCCTTTTACAGTTCAATATGCCTATAAAAATCCCACAAAGTTTCGATTCAATCCATTTAGCCGTTTTTTGTTTTATTCGATCGATTTTTTAAGAAAGAAATAAAGGATAACAATATTTACTTAAATGATCAATCATGTTTAACAAAATTTAAACAAATGTTTTTAAGTGTTTTTTATTGCATTTTTAGTTATAAACGTTTTTAAATTTATGGAAAAACTAATAAAAAAAATGTTTAAAAATTAAAGGAAAGAAATAGAAGTTATTAAAAAAAAACCAAATTTTTTAAAAAACTTTTTTTTCTCCTAAACTTTAACACTTTTTCAATAAAAATGCATAAATAACTTTAAAACTTTTTGTTGCATTGAGTTAAAGATTATGATTATTTAAAATCAAAGTCGTGATCTTTTAAATTATTTTTTAAAAATTCAATCGAATAAAACAAAAAATGGCTCAATGGATTGAATCGAAACTTTGTGGGGTTTTTGTAGTAGCAGTGCAACTGTAAAAGGTACACTTAACATTACTGGTTTTCTAGATATTTTCCATTTAGCGCCTGATTATCATAAAAGCCACAAAAGCCTGTTTGTTAAAAATAATAAAAGAAAATCAAAAATCAAAGCCGATTTTTGTAAAGAATTTTTAAAGATTTTGAAACTCTTCTTAGTTTTCTTGTGCAATCGGCGGTTGCTGAGATATTGATGGTTAAAGACAGAAAGGCCTTTTTCGTTCAAAGTTTAATATTTCAGCAAGAAGTGGTCGTATCGAACTTCAAAAAAAATAAAGCTGAATAAACAAGTTATCCGATCCATATAGTGATTAAGTGAAAATTTGTTTTCAAGTTTTTAGACCAAAGAAAAAATGCAGTGCACGTAGCATATTTTTTTTTCACCGTAGGATGTTAAAACCAGAAACTTTAAGCGTTTAAATGCTTTTTTTTATTAGGTACGTTTATTTTAAAGCGAAATACAGCCAAATGAAAAACGTCAAAAAATTTGGAGTTTTTTTATTCTTTAGTTTTTTCACTAGTGTAATTATTTGCATTAAAATAAATAAGCAGTGTGTATTTTATTAAAAACATTTATTTTTTTATTTTCCAAGGTCAAACTTGTTTATTTTTTAATTTTTTATTTTATTTTATGCTGTTTATGGCTACTTTTTACAATGACTTAGATTGATATGAAAAAATACAAGACTAAAATATTGCATATTTTGTTTCTAAATCTGGAATAAGAACAAAAACTTTATAAAAAGTTCTGGTTAGTTCTTGGCGTATTTTTTTCTTAATAAAATTGGCTTTGGTGCCCACTGGGACGCCACTGGACCCAATTGTCTTAATCCAGGTAGAGCTTTACAAGCGCCTTATTACATTAAATAAGTGTAGAATTTTATTTAAGTCGCTTGTAGAGTTTTTAATATCTTTAAAAAATGCCGACTCTTTTTTTTTTATTTTTACGCCTCTAATCTTAGAAATGAAGCAATTCCGGACATAAGTTTATAGGAACATTTTTTCATAAAAAGACATAAGAAATAAATCCCTTAAGTTTCGTATCATAGTTAGGAAACACCCTGTATAGTGAAAATAAGGTTAGTTTATTTTTTAAGTTAAATGTGATTATCGGATACCTCGAAAACAAAACGTGTCTGAAAAACATTATTTCATATTCTTCGTAATCAGCGTCCCTAAGAAGCTCTGCATACAAAATTTGATAATTATTTACAAACCGGACACATCGCCGATTTTATTGAAATTTGGTATATGTGATTTTTTGATGTGCTGATCACGAATCTGAAGCAATATTTTGTCGGACACGTTTCGTTTTCGGGATATCCATTATCAAACTTGAATAGAAAAGAAACCTAAATTAACAAATTTTTTTATTTGTGCAAGCAATATTTGATTTTCTATTTGCTTTATCCTCTTTTTCTATAAATTTCATGCACAGCTTTACTTTATTTTTATTATTTTAATGGCGGTATTCATGGCGTCGCAATGGCTACTGCGATTGAAAGTAAAGCTTCGAAATTTTATGGAAAAAGGGGAAATATAGTTTCAATTCAAGTTTGATATCTCACAGAATTCTTAAAAATTCTGTGTGGATATCTTGAAAACAAAACGTAACCGAAAAAAAAATCTTTTAGATTTGTGATTAGCATCTCAAAAAAGACATAATTAACCAAATTTTAAAAATTGGCGGTTTTTCAACAATTAGCAAAAATATGCAGATGTTAAAAAAAAGCATCCATGTTAAAATCAATATTTGCGATTACCTACTAGCGATTATCGATCGACGTAGCATGATTCCACACCATCGATAAACATCGCACCTCCCTACTCTGAAAAAGAAGAAAATGGAAGAAAATATGGATAGAAGAAAAGTAAGGAGCGGCTAAATGTAGCGGCGATGAGGACGACTCGACCCGGCATAGCCAAGAGTTACGTGTTGCCACATGTCGTTCATAAACTCATTGACGTTTAAGATTTTCTAAGCTTAATTCTTTTAGCTCCAAAATTTGTATTAACGGTCGTTTGAATTTTATGCATAGGTAGTTTAATCGTCCTTAATAAATTATAATTTTAATAAAGTCTTCTCTAGTGTCTTCAGCTAAGCCTAAGAATTTTCAGTGTAGTGAGTGTAGAAAAGTATTTTTCCAACAAAACAACCTAAAAAGGCATTTAAATACTCCTAATGTTTGCCAGTCCACGGGTAATATCCACATATTACTAAGTTGTCCAATTATTATTTATTTATTATAGGAATATATATTTATGTTTGTTTTTTTATAGGAAAAGTTTGTGCACAAGAGAGAGTACTTTGCAGACGCGAGTACAAAACTATCTAATTAAAACTACTTGATTTAAAAGCGTTTAAAAATAATAAAAGAGTCTTGTACATTTTTTTCGTACGGGAAAATTAAGTGTAAACTAAATTACATGGTTTTTCATCATTAATAATTTTTATTACCTTTCCATGCTATTTAAATAGGTAGTTAAAACAAAATAAAAATATATTTTTGTAGTTAAGTCTATGTTACACACTGTATATTTTGCGAATTATTAGAATAAACTAATAAATTTGCATCCTTCGTTTTATTTTCCTGTTCCTATCCCATGTAGGTAAAATCAGAGAAACTGCCATGCCTTTAATAAACAGAGCAGATAAAAAAATTGTGGGAAAAAGGTAAAAATAGAATAAACCTTGGAAGTTGAGGTACTTTTTGTTAATAGTAATAAATAATATGGATATAGTATTAAAAACATAAAAAATAAATTTTCGATGCATATTTAACTTTGTGAGATCTGAATAGGAGGCCACCTTCACCCATCTGTTTACCGGATAAAAATGGTTTTTTATTAAACCTAGTATTTAAACCAAGGTATGGCCATAGGGTTGCCTAAGATAAATAGGTCAAGGATATATATAATTTAACAAAATATCCTCAAACTTTTGACACACCTTGTATAATGGCAATTCGTATATGTTTAAATACAAGTTTTTAAAATATATATTTTTAAAAATACAGAATATACCAAAAAGTTTTTTAAAGCTTAAAATTTAAATTTTAAAACTTACTTTTTTAATTGGTCATAGCCTTGACCTATTTTTTTAGGCAACCCTATGGCAATACCTTTGTTTAAATACTATCTTTACCATAAAAAGATTTTATATCCGGTAAACAGATGGGTGAAGGTCGCTTTTTATTCGGATCTTATTAGACCATATTATAGATGATATCAGAGAGCACTTCTAAAAAAAGGGGGCTGTGTGTCCTAAACCATTGTACATTACAAGTATAAAATAAAAAAATCGCTTATTTTTTAAAATCTAATCTGCATGTAATCTCTTACATTCCTTTAAATGCAGTTGTATTAGATTGTAAGTTAACAATTTTAACAACACAGCACAGAAATATCAATAATTATGAAACAATAAACTTTAAATATCCCGGCATAATAGATACACTAACGACCGTTAGTACAAATTTTGAGCCTATAAAAAATTTACGTTAGAAAATCTTAAACGTCAATTAGATTATGAACAAGATGTGGCAACACTGTAGCTTCTGGCCGTGCCGGGTCGTCCTCATCGACGCTACATTTAGCCGCTCCTGAAAAGTAGAGTAATGTAATCAGTAACCCATAACCTATTTCGTTTCGTTTTCGTTTCTTACTGTTACCTTACCCCCATCTACGGTTGTAGTTTCTTCTGCAAAGATTTTGTGTACGTAGCAAAGAGCTCTCCCCTTATAATAATCTTGTCTATGGTAAAGAGGTTGTTTGTTTAGAATTTTTATTAATTAGAATATTGTGGATTTCTAATTTTAACTGTCGTTCCTAAGCTTAGTAGAATTTTATAGCTTGGTTGGTATTTTTGTTTTCTAAGCAGTAAAAGATACCTTAAAAGATAAGTTTATTATGATGGAATTACTTCTGGGAAAACAAAATATACTAAATAGTTGTGTACCCCAGACGATTGAAGAACTTGAGGCCTTGGTTTCCCAAAAATTGGTAAGTTATGGGAACTACTCCATGTATTTTTTTTTTTAAATACTGACCAAAGACCAGTAGGTATTAACATTTACAAAAAAAAAAAAAAAATTTTAACACTACTTATTATTTTAGAAACTCTCAACCAGTGAATTTTATTTAATTTCCAATGGAAGACTTGCTAGCAATGATGGTACTATTTCAAATAGGGTTTACATTGTTATTAAAACACCAGGTGGTAAAGGTGGTTTCGGATCTATGCTACGAGCAATTGGAGCACAAATAGAAAAGACTACAAACCGAGAAGCTTGTAGGGATCTCAGTGGCAGGCGACTAAGAGATATAAATGAAGAGCAAAGGTTTGTACTTAGTAAAGTATTTACCTGGGTATTCATATCAATGGCTTAGTGGTAATACAATGTGTCATCAAAATTAGCTAAATGGAGATTTGTATCTATTCTTTTGGCCTTTTAGTTAGCAACAATGTACTAATGCATGCTACAATTGGACCATTAGAAATCCCCAATTTTTGGACAATATATACAGGGTGTTCGGAAAATGCGAAAATTTTAAGGGGTCATTCTGCATGTAAAATAATGTTAGTAAGGGGCAAAAAATTCAATTTTTTTTTAGTTTTTTTTCTATATTTTATTTAATATTGAACCAATTTACTTAAAATTCGGCATACAACTCCAGCTCTGCAGATTATAGAATTTAAGTATAAAAGAACTTTCTTTTATACTGCCAGAGGGCACTTTACTTGGAATATGAAACTTATTTATGTCATAACTTTTATTTTGACAGATACATTGACAGTATTATTGGTGAAAGCCTGACGAAATACCAATAATAGGATATAAATAACGCTGCCAAATGTATTTGCCGCACCTGCTGAATTGACGCATTTTGTTAAACGGTTTTACACAACTTGACCTGTTTATTTATGTGTTATTTGGGTCAAACCTAGTCATTGAAATTTGACCCCTTCCTGATGACCGATCGATCTAAAATTTGTTACACTTCCTTAATCCTTATGCCAATACAATATTACATATATATATATATATATATATATATATATATATATATATATATATAACACTATATTTAGCATGTAATCTATTGGGAACTCATTTCAATATTCCTACTGTACAGTGTTGTTTGCATCGTTGCCTTTCTTACTTCACGGCTCAGAGTTTAAGAAGGCGGTGGTAAAATAGAACTTACTATGAAAATATTAAAATCCAAGATGGCCGTCGACACAAAATGGCGGATTAAGTACATCCTTTTTTCACAACTACCCCAATATGATGATATGATGAAGGGGGAAGAGAATGAAAGGGCTAAATTCCAATATGGCCGCCGCTACAAAATGGCGTATTACATATTTTTCACAATTACTTCAATATAATCGTTGTTTAGTTCTGGTTAGTTATAGTAAGGCATTATGAAAGGGCCTGGTTGGTAGAATAGAGCTCAATAAAAAAAAAAAATCCAAGATTACATATTTTCCACAAATACTTTAATAAAAAATTGTTGGTTAGTCATAGTAAGAAGGCATTATATAAGGGCTTGGTTGGTAGAATAGATCTCACTATACGAAAATTAAAATTTTAGATGGCCGCTGCTACAAAATGGCGAATTACATATTTTCCACAACTACTTGAATATAAAATCATTGGTTAGTTCTGGTTAGTTATAGTAAGGCATTAAATGAACTTAATAAAATGAGAAGTATCAACTAACAACAAAACTAAAAACTTGAAAATAAATTATGTAAAAAAACTTTTTATAATAAACAGTTTTCATGTACTAATAGCTAAAAATAATTCGGTAATTCCTAGCTACCAGATCGTACCAATCTTCTCATCAATCTGGGGTATTAATCGGACAAATAAGAAAATCGTTGCGCAATTGACATTTCCATTCTATTATAAACCTGTCAAAATTCGACGGGGTTTAATCTAGTAGTTTGTTAATTATTGGTCTTTTTAGGTTAAAAAAGTGGGTAGCAGAACAAGCAGATAGAGAAAAAGAAGCAAAAGAAAGAAAAAAGAAAAAACTAGAAAAACTACTGGAGCAACCCAAACATACATTTGTTGATCAAGAATATGATAAAGAGAGATCAGAATTACCAGACAAAGTGGAAGATGCAGTTCTAAAGGGTATTGAAGCATCTTGCAGTTCCAAACGAAAATCTGAGGAAAGTAAAAGTACAGTTGTTAAAAAGAAGCGAAAATTATGGTAGGTACTAATGCAATCTAGGTTGCAAACTATACAGGGTGAGTGAAAAGTCTAAGAAAACTCATTTACTAGTTATCCATAAAAAAAATGGTAATTTATTTTTTGTAAGTACATAGCTAGGCATAAACTTCACATTTTAAAAATATTTTAATGTATACAGTGTTACTCACAAAAACTTGACGGTATAAAGTTAGGTTTTTTAAATGGATCACCCTATCAATCAATCAATCAAAATTTATTGGTAACAATATACACAAAGTATTTTTACACGTCAATAGATATAAAACATTCATATTCAAATACAATAATTTAGAAACTAAACTATACTAATAAATTTCAAGCAGTGAATGAACAAACACTTACTTTAAAATATTCTTACAATCAACATTTAAAATTTAAAAAAAAAAAACCATCATTAAGATGTTCTTTAACATCTCTACAGCACACTTAAAATACATTGGTAAAAAAAATAATTATATATAAATAACATACAATAGAAGATTAGAAGATTAGGTACCAGGAACAAAGTTGCTGCTCAGAAACTCTTCAATGGAGTAAAAAGCGTGTTTCAGTAGGTACGCTTTAATTATTCGTTTGAAGGCATGTTCATTTAAGTTTCTAATGCTGATGGGAAGAGCATTAAAGAGGGTAATACCGTAGTAGTTCGTGCCGCTTCTGGACCTTGCAAGTCTATGATATTCATGCACTATGTTACGATTATTTCGAGTGTTATAATTATGTACTTGATGGTGACTTGAATAAAGGTGATAGTTTTGTTTTATAAAAACAAGGCAATGCAAGATATAAAGGCACGGAAGTGTGAGTATTCCCAGGGACGTAAAGTGATTCCGACAGTCATCCCGGTAACCAACATCCAAGATAATTCGGATGCATCTTCTTTGTAAGGCAAATGCCTTCTTTGCATGTGCAGAATGCCCCCAGCATAGTAGAGCATAGGAGAGCCTAGACCCAAAACTGGCATGGTAGGCACATAGTAAGGTGTCTAGTGACACACAGCTGGATAGTGTTCTTATCAAATAAATAGACTTTGATAACTTCCCACATAGGTTGTTTAAGTGTGCCTCCCATGTCAGTCCCGAGTCCAGTGTAACTCCGAGGAAATTGACTTCATTACAAGTATCAATTGGTAGTTGGTTTGGGCCCTGTCTTAGGGTAAAATTTATATTTTGTGTTTTAGTTAAGTTAAGACAAAGTTTATTAGCTAGGAACCACTTTTCAATGTTTTTTGTGTATCCATGATATTAGAATCCTGAAGTTTAGATGGGTGGTAGCTTTTTAAGGTGCTAGTGTCATCAGCAAATAGAATTAGCTCAATGAACTCCTGAAAATTTGGCAGGTCATTTAGAAATATGAGGAATAGAACGGGCCCAAGGACAGAGCCCTGTGGGACGCCATATTTAATTTGTTTTAGATTTGAAGTTTCATAATTGCAAGACACACATTGATACCGATCTGACAAATAGGACTTTAAGAGACTACAGGAACTGTTGGCGATATTATAATAGGATAGTTTTTGAATAAGGATATCATGTTGCACACAATCAAAAGCCTTTGTAAGGTCAAGACAGGATGCAAAAATGTCCAAACCATCCTCAAGGCTCTCCTGAATAAGATTTACAAAACAGTTTATGGCAAGAGTGGTTGATTTTTATTTCGGAAGCCAAACTGTTTTTGAAAGAATAAATTATTTTTTCAAAATGATCGTTTAATTGGCTCTTGAGGTGCAGATTCAAAGACTTTTGAAAGTATAGGCAACAGTGAGATTGGTCTGTAGTTAGTGCAATTTTCAGCAGATCCTTTGTTTTTAAATACGGGTATAACCTTAGCTATCTTAAACGCATCAGGAAAAATCTCCAGTGATATGGCTTTATTGATAAGTCTTGCCAAAGGGCTAACCAACAAATTCTTTATTGTTTTTATAATTTTTGTGTTAATCCCAAAGATATCCTTGCTTTTGCTATTTTTTAAGTTTGTTAGTAAGCTACGTGTTTCGTTAAATGTTATATGTCTGAATTTTAGTTCTGGACATTTATTAGCTTTAATGAGGTAATCCTTAAAATCCCCATTGAAATTTGACATACCTGAGATCTCTTCCTCAGCTATGGAGCAGAAGTAATTGTTTATGTCCTCTGCATTAAGAGTTTTTGATGTTTGTGCATTTTTTGTATTATTTTTGTTAATTATCTGCCACATAGCAGTCTGTTTATTTTTTGAATGATTTATAAAGTTGTCATGTGCAGATTTTTTGGCTTTACGTATTTCAAGGCGATATTTCATTTTAAATTGAGTAACTGTGTTTTTTGGCATCAATGTAGGATTAGCTTTGTTGAGAGCAGTGCAAAAGTGCAATTTGTCCCGCATAACCTTCAGGGTATCATTGAACCAATTTACATTATTGCTTTTTTATTATTGTTTTTATCTACTAGCTCTTGTCTTTAATGGGAAAGATCTCTCCATAGATGATATAATTACATCATTCAATTTGGAAAACTTACCATTAATTTCGAGGGAGTCGTCTGCAATATTACCCTATATTTTATTATGCTGCGTCCAGACTTGCAACAATTCGCCGCACCGAATAGCGCTCCACATAGCCCCACATTGCGCGAACGTGGACACGGACAGAATTTACGTCGTTCCAAGGGCTTGGGGAATGATTGCGCGGTGATTTAAAGCTTGTCGGTTTTTTGCATCAAAGGAGCGCGAAAATAAGTTGGTTTGTTTGGACGGATGTTTGGCGAATTGTTGCAAGTCTGGAGGCAGCTTTAAATTAGGAGATACATAAACACAAACTAATGTTTTTTGTTTTAACTTTTAACGGAACACAAGCAATTCTTTTTACAAGATATTCTGTTGCAGTCTGTTCACTATAAATTGAAAAAAACATCTGAGCAAAAAATGTATTTCATTGGTTTAAAAAGTCAGTAGCTTAGTTACCACAATAAAAAATATATTTTATTGCTTTAAATCTACAGTAAACGGAGTTACTTGCTAGGTATTCATTATCAATTTATAGTGGCCGAAGTATAGTTTCTGTTTTCATGGCAACTACGATAAATTACGATATACGCCATTCAGCATCAAAAGATCATTTTACCTACATAATAAATGTTGTTTAAATAAAAAAAAGTATTGTGTTGTCGTAGTGCTTAACAACATTGGATTCGCTTTAAAGTACTGCATTTAGAAATAATATAAAAGTGACATGGTCCTATTTTGGTTTTCAAGCTAGTGTAAAAAACTAAAAAAAAAAATTAAGTTACCGTCTAGTTAAAAAGATAAAAAGGTAAAATCGATTTCGTATTTTTTAAAAGTAAGTAAAGTATGAGGAGTGATTTTAGAATGATTATGGAACCCTAGATGAAAAATAAAAATTTATTTTAAAATAAAATTTGACCAACATTTGTTTTAAAAATATTGTATTTCGACTAAAAATAATCTGGAGAATCTGAAAAACAAAAAATATACAGAGTGTTCCATTTCAAAAACAAAAGTTCCAGTCATTTCCGGTAAAACCAGAACTCGTAAAAGCCTATCTTATACACCTAAAAATGTCTTTTCTTTAGTCTAACTACCCTACCAAGTTTCGTCAGTATCAATAAAGAAATTTTAAAATGGCAGCCGAAAAGTGATCTCGTTATCACCCTGAATATTGAACAAAAACCCATAATCTCCAACTTCTTTTAAATAACTATGTATATTTTTTAGGGTGGACAGTGAACTAGATGATGATATAAGTTCATCGGAATCAGACAATGAAGATCAGGACTTAAAGCCTTCAGTTGAAACCACAAGTGTAGATTTGCCAAAAGAATCATCAACAACAACGAGCAGTGAAGAAACAGAAAAATCAGAACAAATAATGTAATCCAAAGCTCATGATTTGTTATGCAATAATATATTATTTAAATTAAGGGCATGCCGTAGCACGTTAAATGAGCTAAAACGCGATTCGCTGTCGTTTTTAAATATTTGTTTGAGAAAGAAGTTGTATATTGAAAAGTTTCTTAAAATGATCCAAAGATTATCGGAAAGTAGGTTATTTTTACGGTTTTATAATTTTGGGAAATTTAATGTGTTAATTATTACCATTACCAAAAGTGATTAACTTTCCGATAATCTTTGGATCATTTTAAGAGAAACTTTTCTATATACAACTTTTTCTCAAAACAAATATTTAAAAAACGGCAGCGAATCGCGTTTTAGCTAATTTAACGTGCTACGGCATCCTCTTAAGCACCACTGGTTGTATATTTTGTAGTATGAAAGGAAAGAAATATACCTAGAATCCTCAAATTAAAAATAAATATTCTACAGGGTGTTTTCTAACAAAGGTACGAAACTTTAAGGTGCGATTCCTTAATGAAAAAAGTTTCTATAAACATATGTTCGAAAGTGCTTCCTTACTGAGATACAGAGCGTTCAAATTTAAGAAAAAAAATAAGTTTTTTCTAAATATTATCAATATGCTTAGGACGATTTGAATAAAATTTTGTACATTTATGTAAAGTAAAAAGGCGCCTAGTTAGCCCCAACCAGATTATTATTATTGGGTCCATGGGCGTCTCAGTGGGCACCACAGCTTATATTATTGAGAAAAAAGTATGATTGAAAAAAACATAGATAAATGAACATAGATACAAAAAAATCGAGAAGACTAAAAAGTTGTATTATTAATTGCTTAATTATAAGAAAAAGTCAGTGGCGTACTATTTTTCTCAATAATATAAGCTGCGGTGCCCATTGAGACGCCACTGAACCCAATAATAACAATTTGGTTAGAGCTAAATAAGCGCGTTATTACTTTAAATAAATGTACCAGATTTTATTCAAATCGGCCTATCCTTTTAAAAAATTTAGAAATAACCGATTTTTTTCTTAAATTTTAACGTCCTGTATCTCAGTAAGTAAGCAACTCTAGACATATGTTTAAGGAACTTTTTTCATATAATAACATAAGGAATTACACCTTAAAGTTTCGTACCGTTGTTAGTAAACACCCTTTATATAAGGTGTCTTTTAAAAGGTACAGAAAATATACTACCACGAATTTCGGAGGCTAAAATATGACGATCACACGCTGTATATGATCATTACCATAGTAATTTAAATATATCCTAAATAAAAATGGTTTTTTAAAATAAGTTTAGGAATTAAAAAACACAAAAATATAGGGTGTTCACCTCACCATAGCAGGTTTAAATGCAATTCAAACTGTTGAAACTTAATTTAAACTTGGAGACTAGTGTCTCTATTTTTATTACACTTTAAAGTATCTTATATTAGTTTAATACAAAAATTAGAAAGGTAATAAAAAAGGAAATGTTAGCTTTATTGAATACAGAATTAGTATCCTAACCATAAGTGCCACAGGCCACAGATGATGTCTCACCCTATTTTTGGGAATTCCTCAAGGTAATCTATTTTTTCTTTTTAATTTTCACCTAGAATCCAACTTGTGTGTTGTAACTAAATCATAATTTATAGTTATACTACATAATATATTTATGTTTAAGAAAATATTACATTTAAATAAGGAAGATAAGTTCCCTACTTGTAAAATAAAAGAAAAATAACAAATATTTAAAAAAGTTTTATTTCACTTTATTACAAGTTTCTTTAAAAAATTATTATTCATCATTTGCAACTTCTCCAGTGTCCATACATTCTGCTCTCCCATCATTGTCTTCCATTTCTTCATCCTGCTCTTCTATAACCTTTAATTGAGTTACTGATTAATTTTTTGGGTATTCAAGAGAGGTTTACTAAATTAATAATAACTAGACAAAGGATTATATGCAATAGCATTTTTGCATATGCAAATGCAAATAATTCTATTTTTACAGCGTTATTGCACATTTTGGTACTTTTTTTTTATTGACAGTGTTTATGTAAGTAGTTATACGAGTCAGACGCAGTGGCGGCGCCAGGGATGGGCGCGGTTGGGCTAGCGCCAAACCTAAATTGTTCTATCCCAACCTGCTAATTGACCAATAAAACAAAGAAACGCTAAAAAGCCCTGTTAAAAAAATCATTCTTGTAAACAATTTAATAAATTTATATTCTTGAATAAATAATATGGTTGTAATATTAAAAATTAACAGTAGGTTGCGCTATATTCGTTACTGACCAATGTAAAATTTAATGTAAAATAAAATATTTGAAAAATTTTGAAGTTTCTTCCGTGTGTATTTAAAATTTAAATTACGAAATGTATGTAAATTATTAAATAAATTAGAAAATTTAAATTACGAAATGTATGTCACTTATTAAATAAATTAGGATATAATCACTAGTAAAAATAAGATGGAGATTATTTTCTGTTTTCCACAGTCTACTAATCAAATTAAATCAATTTTCACGAAAACCGTTTGTTTTATCACAAAAATGAAAATAACAAATATTTGGATTGGATGGTCGTTATGCTGGCTTAGTAAGAAAAAAAATGATCTTACACATAAAAATTTGGTCATTAATTGGCTTTACCACCATTAATACCTGTCCCTGGTGAAAACAACTTTAATAAATCGATTTTTCTCAGTGTAAAATTGGGTTGCTAAACTGATAGGAATGTGCAAACTTTGGTGAAATTTGATACAAAAATGTAGCAAGTTTAAAATAAATTATTTTTTTACCAAATTAATAATGGCTGTAACTTGGAGGGGTTTTTTCAGTTTATAGAACCCCAAAAATAAGCTCCTAAAATATTTGTATTGATACTTGAAACGCGCTGTATCTATTTAATTTTAATATTTAACTCGCACATTTTGCTACCCACCCTCCAAATTTTTCAACCTAATATCGCCTAATTAAAAAAAAGCTGGCGTAGTGGTTACTCATGTTGTATTAATAACGCGTTTGCCTCGCACGAACTCAGCGAGCGCACTGAACAGGTACAGTATCGGCAATATACTTGATTCAATTGAGAAACAAAACCTTTCATTGTGCATGTCCTTGGAAATATTGAAAAAATTATTGACCACAGTTCCGTGTTCAAAATCGCAAATGTTCGTGGCAAATTAAATGCAGTTTTGTGTAAAAACCCCGATCATAAACAAATAAAGAAAATAAACGCATTTAACAACGGCACCGGACAAATTCTGCCAAAAGAGATATCTGCAGAAATGACGCCAAATTTCAAGTTTTGTCCGGTAACATCGGTTAACCTCAAAAGTTCATTTTTAGCAATTTTTAGCCTACAAATTAATATAAAAAATAATATATATATATATATATATATATATATATATATATATATATATATATATATATATATATATATATATATATATATATATATATATATATATATATATATAAAGTACTTATATATATTTTTGGACAGGCCAAAGAAAGCCTAAAAAATATACTATATTTAACAGAAAAATCTACATTTTTTTTCATAACTTTAGTAGCAAACAAGACAGACAGTTTTCAAATGGCCAAAATTTGTAAATCATCCTGTAGCTCTAAGATGGATGGCTATAGCCATAAACTGTTTACACTACAGTTGTTTTATCATGAAAAATAGTTCCTTTTAACACGCTTTTATTAACTTGGGTTGTAACTATCTATCTATCCATCTGGCTATCTATGTAACGGAATCTTTGACCCTAATTTTAACCAACTTCCAGCTATTCGATTTCTTTGAAACTTTGCACACGTATTAAGGACCCATGACAATGCAATAATCTGCAAACAGTATCCCGTTATCTTGTTTTTGATCGCCAGGAAAAAAAATTCCATTATATTATAAAAACAACACCTGGGTTGTCATCTGTTGGCAACATTCCAAACTTTGCTACTCAATTGCGAAGAAATTTTTAGTGGGTTGCCATCTGTTGGCAACATTTCAAACTTTGCTACTCTTGTTCACTAAAAAATTGTTTCGCCATTTTGTCAAGAGTAGCAAAGTTAATTGATATAACGAACTAAAAATGAAAAATAATTAATAGTTTAAAAAACTAAAAAACACGCTTTTATATGCAACCGAACTAAAAATTAGAAAATAATTTTTCATTAAAAAAATATTGTCATTTCATAGTAAAAAGCGTGGGGTGCTTAATATATTAAATGTTATAATTATTATATTTGCCAATATCTATGATGGAAAAGTTATGAAAAAATAGTAAAATGCACCCCACGCTTTTTACTATGAAATGACAATATTTTTTTTAATGAAAAATTATTTTTTAATTTTTAGTTCGGTTGCATATAAAAGCGTGTTTTTTAGTTTTTTAAAACTATTAATTTTATTGTGATTTTTAATATTCCATACAGTTTTTGAGGTATCCTGTGAAACTACCGAAAATGAAACACCCTGTAAACTTTGGAATTAGGCCCTTCAATTTTATAAGGTATTTTTAACAAAAGAGTACCGTTCATCCAATGTTACCTGAATTTGTTCTGATTCTTCAACTGATGATGTTTGCTGCAGTGACGCAGGTTGTTCGAGTGGGCCATCAATAGGTTCTTCTTGAATTGGTACAGGGAGTTGTACTCCCGAGTCTTCATTTTCATCTTCGCTATCTGTGTCCCTATCTTCTCCTGGATGGGATGAAATTATGCCATCGTGAGATTTACCTTCAATTCCCCCTGGTTTTTGCCATTGGTTTTGTGTTTCCTATAAAATATTATAATTTAAGCAAAATCACAATAAACAAAAATTGTATCTGTAGCAATAGATGTCCTTTTAAGCAAAAATATCCTTGTGTACCATCTTCGATTAAGAGTAATTATTTGTGGTATAAAAAATATAAAATAAACAACTCGTTCTAATTTGATACGTTCAAACTGTGTTTTAGTTGACCCCTAGCAGGTAGAGATTAGACAAAGAATCCCTGCATGTAAACATTCCGGATAGGATGACACATTCCGCTCGCTTTGTTGTTGCTTTAGTTCGTCTCCTTTTTACGCATTCGCAAAAATTCCGCATAAAACTCCCTGTTTAATCGGAAGAGCTGTAAAATTTGAACTTCTAAATATGATAACCCTGATAAGTTTAATGAAACACCCTTTATATTTTGTAAAATTTAAATTATTTAAGCTATTCCTGATATAAAACTTATAATATAGCCATAACCTACCTTTTTAGTTTAGAGGAAAAAAAAGGCGTTTGAAAAGGTCCAGACGACGACACAATATCCATGACACTGTTTATTGTGAGGTCGTTCGGACTTTTTAAACTCAGTTTTCTCTAAAAATAAAAATTATAGGTTATGGTTACACCAAAGGTTCTTTTGTAAAAATGACTTGTAGAATTTAAATATTAAAAAATATACAGAGTGTTTCATTTAAAATATCAAAGTTTTAATCACTTCCGGTTAAACCGAAATAGGCCAGAGCTCTTATATCCAAAATTGGCATCTCACGATACACTATCACATCCTAAAATTTGAAAGATATACTCTTTCACTGAAGGAAATAAAATGCTGGATAGTAATTTCGTTGTTACCCGGTATATTATCAATATAATTTTTAAATTCTCGTATTATATTATTAATAGTAAAAATTTAAACAAAAAGAAATAAAAAACCTACCCCATAATGAGCTTTCAAAACTTTTACTCTCTCCATGTAAAACTGATAAACAAAATTTGCCATATGTGTCATATCTTGTACCACCATAGGTTGAACATGTAGCTTTTCATTATTGTACCGTTGAGTGGGATACAATTCGTTTAAAACTAAGTGTAACTTAGTAGGCCGTTTCGTTAACTAAAAAGAATATTGTTAACATTTTTTATCTTATTATTTTACAGTAGTCCATACTGCTGCAATGCAAGTCAATTACCTGTTCAAAGGCTGGCGTTAGTTCGAAACAATTCTGAAACAGCACTACTCTAGCAAATATATACAAGCCTAGTCTTGCACGAGACATAGCTACAACTAAACGTCTGACATCTCTTAAATGGCCTACAGCTTTCGTTTTTACCAACGACAAAAGGATATAGTCATTTTGTTGACCCTGGTATTTATCCACTGTGGTAACCTGTAAAAACGTTTTTCTATTATATTATTATTTATTTTACAGGGTACTTCTAAAGAAATGCAAAAAAATTTAGGTGCTGATGACCATTTCAAAATAAAGGATAGTTTGCATATAACCATGGGGTCCAAAATCAACCATTAGGGAGATATCACGGTTCAAAAATAACGAAAAAATAACATTTTTATTTTTTATCTCAAAAGAAAAAGCCCTAGAATAAAAATTTTTTACAAAATGTTGCTATAATAAACATATACTTTCTAAATATGTTTGCACTTTATTTGAAATTAATGAAACTGGTGAAAATAGACTAGCGCCATCTAACCAAATTTAAAGAGAGACTAATGCAATGTCCCTGCAATTTATATAAATTTAAATAGCCTGATATATTTAGAAACATTTTAACTCCTTTAATTTTTTTATTAAACACATCAATTTCAAATAAAAAAGAAAATGTAAATCATCACGTGTTGGGACAGAGAAATTTATCTGCTGTCACCTCTTAAAGCATTTGTATTTCTTTATTTGACATTACTCAGTAGTTTAAACACAATACTCTTTTTGTTTTATAGATTAAAAAAAAATTGCCCGATATCTCTCTAGTGTTTTGCTAACCAGAACTAACCCCATGTTTATCTACCCTTTAGTTTTTCGCATTTATTTAGAAACACCCTATATAATTTGGGTAAAATAAAACGTGTGTTAAAAAGGAACAAAATTTAAATATCTTTAAAATTTGTTGTATAATCCAGAAATTCCAGGATTCAAATACCAAAATTTGAATACTAGTATTCGAATAATGGTATTTGAAGTATCGTATATTGTTATTTATTGGGTTAGGTGAAGAAAGCAATGTTGTTTTTTTACAGGGAAGGACCTTTTTTTGTCGTTAGTATTCATGAATACTCAGTATTTGATTACTTTTTTCTCTTGGTATTTGAATACTTTTTTTTACAGTATTCAGTATTCGACCCAACTCTGTTCATAAAGTGTTGGCTTGGAAAAATTATACAAGTAAAAATTATGTACCTTATGGGGTCGTCCTATTAATGGGTTATTAGCACATCTGGCATTAATAACATCCCTTATTAAATGTTTCTGGCCATTGTAGGTAGTCAATATAGTAATTTTGCTGGCAGGATATCCAATTAGTCGCATAAACATAAACACAGCTACACAGTATTCTGCTTCTGCTAAATTCTAGAAAAAAAAGTTAATTACGTACGAAATTAAAAGAAATTTCAGATTTTAAAAATAAATCCTTTTATAAGGTCAATGTTTACAAAAATACAGTTTAATAATGTAGTGAAAAATATATAAACAAAATCATCAAAATATCCTTTTTTTATAAAGTACCAATATCATGATAAAATATGTTTTGTTTATTTTATTTTTTATGTAAAGTACAGGGTGGGTCATATTTGACGCTTTTTTACGAAACACATGTTTATGTATGTTTTACACAAAAATTGACCTGCATTTGTGCTCAAATTTCAAGCCATTCTTTCTGGTGAAAAACGCAATTTACTATATTGCGTCGTTTACTCGATGCAGCGTCTTTCCTAAATTCGTGCGTTTTCTTTAATTCTCTATCGTAAAAAATTTAAATATTTTCTTAAAAAACATTAATATGTGCCTTAAGAAAGTGCTATTGATTTTTTAAAATAATCACCAACAGGGCCTTAAAAAATAAAATGGATTACTAAGCTTTTCGGTTTTTTCAGATATCTCCGGAATTAACCGGATTTTTAAAATTTCTCTTCGCCCAATTATTCAGTATTAGGTTGCGCAATTTTTCCTAAATTTAACTAACTTTCTATCTCTTATAATTACCGAGATAGCAATGCTAATGCATCGAAAATAACATATTTTTAATTAGGTAATTTTTAACTTGACTATTTTCTAATGTCTTTCTATTTTTGAGATCTTTAATGTTAGGTTTTATTTTCTTTTAAGAAATATTATCACATTAAATATATATAATTTATATACATATACAGTGTGTCTACGTAAGTTGGCGTCATATGGGAAACTTTTTATTATTAGATTTTCGAAAAAGTTATTCTTTATAAAACGTTGGGCATGATCCAAAACCTCAAATACAATCATCAGATATCAAATTGAGTCAGTCATCTACGAGGTTTGGCCAAAAACGTAATTTTTGCTCAAGAATAAAGTACTTGTATTTTTACTAATATCGCAAATTGTAATAAAGAAAAGATGTTTAGGAATAAAAATTCTAAATATGCAATTTTGTTTATTTCAAAAAAAAAAGATTTTTATTTCTGCAAAAATCAAGAAAATTTACGTTTGTACATTAGTACATTGAACATTTTTCTTCTTTTGATAACAGTAAATTTAAAAAGTTTTTTCGTAAAATCAATAATAAAAGTTTTCCATATGACGCTAACTTAAGTAGCCACACTGTACTTCTAACTTCAGGTTTACTAACCTGATAAAAATATGGATTGGGTTCAGATTCCCCTACACCATTAAAATCTTGAACGTCGATGAGTTGAAAATCATACTGAAATCCTGCATTAGCTCGTTGATATTCGGGCCATGTCTCAACATGTCGTAAGTTTCCTAAGTTTTTGTACCTCCACTGGTACAGACTACAAATACTAAAATAATATATAAAATTAAAATAATAGTTTTAACGAAAAAAAAATTGTACTATTTATAAAAATATAAAAGTTGTCAACATCCAATTAAAACCTTACTTTACAGTTAAAGGGTGAGTTACAACGTTTCAAGATTGGGGTATAAATATCTGTTTGTCTCCCACCTAGCCAGTCATTAAAAGACGTTAATTTGAAATAATTCTTGAAGAACTAAAGCCTTTTATGTATTTCTAGAAATTAACCTATTTTATATACTGCTTGAATACTAATACGTTTTTAGATTAGAGAATGAAAATAAATTGGGAATAAGACAAAGTAACTAACTTTTTGTAAAATACCTTATACGGATACGAGTATATGGGTACAAAAGAAACTAAGGGAAATCATATTAGTCCTGGTTAGGAGGCAAATTTCCTTAATTTTCATGAAAAAATAACGAAGAATTCAAAAGTTAGGAAAGGTGGTCCTTACTTTAGATGCGCACTGTTTGTCACTGTGTGTCACAAATGTTATAAAATTTTCAGAATATCTTTGAAACTCAAAAACCAGGGTTGAAAAAACATGTATTTTTTGATTTTATACAAAACAAATGTTTTTTGTTTTAAACGGTTTTTTAGTCTTGATGGCAAAAAGCCGATGAAATGCTGATTTTTAGTTTTTTTATTTTTTGGTTTTCTCTTTAATTTGTTTTGGACAAAAGGCCACTTTATAGGGATCATATTTAACTAGAATAAATATATTAGCTCGCTATACCCTGGGACCGGGACGCAGCGGTCCATTTTTTCTTGGTTTGGTGTGGAAGCGGTCCATTTTTTCTTAGTTTGGTGTGTGCCCAATAAAGCACCATCCAATAAATAAATCCGCCTAACTATTATAAATAGTTTACCTACCTTGGTCTAGCACGACCTTGTCCATCCAAATCAACAGTGGGTACTCCTAATCTCACAAGTCGTGTAAATAAACTTTGTTCCATATTGGAGTATTTTTGAAAAGCCATATTTTTATAACGGGGGGTAATTGATGATGATCACCAATCATAATCCAGCGTTTTAATCGATTAAAACCATCCTGAGGATTCTGAAGTAAGAGAGGTATAAATGTTTCAATTTCTAGGATTTGTGCGGATTCTTCCATTAAAATATTGTCGTATTTAAAACCTACAAAAAAGTTGTTATACAACAAAATGTCACATATGTGTTCTGATTCCGGGTTTTCACAAAGGCGGTTTCCCCTATATTGATATTTGACATAGTTGTGGATTGATTGATTGCTTAACTTGTTTTCTATTATTTTCAGTTTAACCGGAAATGACTGCTACCTTGAAATTTTAAATGTCACTGCCGGTATATTTTATCTTATTTCGATAGTATATGACATTTAGTGTATTCCTTTTTACCTTGTGGAACCGTTCTCTGAACTGTCAATAGTGTCAAGAACGGTTCTACAACATAAAAAAATGTCACAAAATTGTAATAGGAACACTTATGGTGTCATTCTGGGCGGTTCTGGAGCATAAAAGGAAGCAATTCTGAATACAATAATGACACCTCACATGTCATTTTTGACACTTCTGCCATCCAAAAATGTATTTATTTAAATTTTAACCTAGAGTGCCTTGCTTAACTTAAAACGTTTAGTTTTAAGTCAAGTAGTTGTTTTTACAACTTCTCAGGGTGGGTACGTTTGCAAAATCATTTTTATGGTCACAACTTTTTTTCAAATGAAACAAGGTTGGCTACTTTACCATTTGGTTGTACACATGCCTTATTTTGGAAAAGGTTTCTTTTCCGAAAAGCCTTTCATAAAATAATTTTATTCCATTTACTAATTTAATTGATAATGGCGATTTATAAAAACATCATTATTTATTAAGTGGTTTAACGTAGAAACTGTCTTTCTCGAAATACCGTCCATGTGGTACGAAATTATTCAAAATAAAATGTTTTTATAATATGCTAATGAGCCACCCTGGTTCCATTTGAAAAAAAGGAGTTACAACCATAAATAGGATTTTTCTAACTTTGACTTCGCCTTGAGAAGTCGTAAAAACAAAACAAAGTAATTCCAGTTTTTCCTTGACCACTTGTCTTGAAATTAATGGTTTAACTCATAAATAACACACATTTAGATCCGCAATGGCTAAAAGCCTTTTGCGGATCTTTTCGACTTCGCGCAGTCATCAAATAGGTGCGTTTACGAGCATGCGTATTTTAAACAATTCATGATTAACCTATGAGCAAATTAAGCAATTGCTTAAGGCATCACGTTGTGTGGTCACTCATAAAGAGTAGAAAAGAAAGAAAAAGTACAATGATGTTTCCGCCTTTCCTTGTATAAGTAGAAATACGTGAAGACCTTTTTTTGGTCTTCAAAAATGTTTTGTAAGAAATAATCCTTGTTATATACAGACTGTCCACGGATAGGGTTTACAAGAGGACAAATGGATAAAAAAATTATTTTTCGAAATAAAGTAATTCTTCATAAAAATGTTTGCTCGTGATACCATATATACACGGTGTTCGCAAAAACTAGAAAAACCTGATTTATCTCTAAGAAAAAACTACCCTAATTTTAATTTTTAAGCAAAATGTCATAAAGAAAATTTATTTAGAATTAAGTTTGTAATCGATAAAACTAATAAAACAAAATTTTATTGAGCTTCATAATTTGGCGAAAACGCCTTGATCACATTCGTTTACAGGTGAAAAATTGTATTCGGTAGGAATTTGAAGGAAGCAGGTGTTTGAAAAGCGAATTATGAGAATGTTTTAGGTAATTTTATTTTAAAATAATTAATTTTTGGTAATTCTAAAATCAGTTTCATAAAACTTTTTGATACCCCTGTGACATAACAAAAATTATTTAAAATGCTATTCTAAATAAATCTTCTAAATGATATTTTGCTTAAAAATTAAAAATAAAGGTGGTCTACTTTTGAGAAAAATGATGTTTGGCATGTTTTTGCGAACCCTGTACACAAAATCAACATATTTTTTTACAAGCAAAAATTTTTATGAAGAATAACTTTTTCTCGAAAAATTAAATTTGGAAATCATTTGCCTTCTTCTAAACTCCATAGACAGTCTGTATATTTTTGGCGATCAAATATAATTACTTTAGAGTTTTAGAAAAACCTTTTTTGGTCGTCAAAAAATTCATGGCTAGGGGCACCACAGGACTCAACTGCTTAGGACATCACATAGTCTTAGTCCGGCAGTGATTTTAAAAGCCATGGCCAAATACGACACTGGCTTACCGTCCCTGACCGTTCTCCCAAATCTTCGAACGGGAAATCCATACATCACGTTTATAAAATATGAACAAATGATGTCGATAGACCGTTCGGCGCCCACCGGTGAACACTGGTGATGACTGTTACCCGAGCTCACAAATTCCTTTTACGCCCATGAATCGTAACTTTTATTTTGCGCAGGTGATAACATTGACAATCCATTCAGATCAGTGTTTTAGCTTAGTCATGATACTCTAGATTGAAATTTAAAATATTAAATTTTTGACAGCAGAAGTGTCAAAAAATAACATGTCATTTTATTCAGAAGATCATATTATACTATCGAAATAAAGTAAAATATTTATTTAACATTCTAAAGTAGCAGTTATTTTTGATTAAACCAGAACTGATAGGCAACAAGTAAAAAAATCAACCAATCTATATTTATGTTAAATATTAAAAAATCAAATTTCAATTTTTTTCCTTAAAAGCTAAAGAAGTTATAGGTGAAAACACCTGTGTGAATCAATCGAAATATGTATCTTTTAACCATTCATTACTCTAAATTTGTAAAACTTTTACCTATTTCAACAAGTTCCTTCCTCTTTAGTGCTGCATGAGTACAAGTCATGGCAATAATCTTAGCTTCTTTGACTAATAAATATTTTGATCTATCAAGACCAGATCTTAACAATTCAAAAGCCCTGAATTCCTCCAACTCTTTAAAAATATGATCTATGTAACGGAAACAACTTTCTGCAACTTCCAGGTCCGCTTCATAGGATTCTCCTTTAAACAAGGGTTGTGGAGCATTGTCAAAAAATGCGTGAAAAGGGAATTCCTTGGATATTGTTTCTACAGGTACTTGCTGCAAGATAATATTAATTATGATAAACAAACTTATGATATTAATTTATTTTTTATTTGTAATTTTGTACTTTCTTTAAAGATATTTTAAAATAAAATGCACTCTGTGTTTGGTATTTTTTTAGCTATCTACAGGTTTTTAAATTAGACAATATGGGCCTGGTTTATAGTTGCATTTATAATAAAAAGAATTTAAAACATTTAAAAATAATCTATTAAAGGCTCTAGCTGAGACTGTATATTTGCTTGATTAATCAAAAAAAAAATAGTTTATTACAGTCAGTGACATACATTTTTATCTAAGAAATATTTGTTTAAATGCGCTGGGAACGCCATTGCACTTAATAAATGGAATTAAGTTAAGGCTAAACTAGCCCCTTAATACTTTAAATAACATCACCAAATTACACACTGTATCACACGCCAATGTGTGAAAAACAGCCAGTCTAAAGCGAGATAACATTTCTCTATGTTATATCGATAGTATGAGGTCAAACACAGCCCATAGAATATTGATTATAGTTTTTCCCAAATATATTTAATTTAACTTTAGCTCTGTAAAGTTGTATTTTTAATTTGTAGTCAGTTATAATTAAAAAATCAACAGAAACATCTTCGTCCTAAGTGCAGAATTCTGTAATTATCCACAGACAAGGAACATTCTAAATTTATTGGCCCTGAGCCAGTAATGAAATGGACTTCATGATAAGAACAATTTTAAAACTCTTTAAAAGAGGTTCTCTTTGATAGAACCCATTTTGGCAAAAATGGGTTCTATCAAATATTAACTGGTGGTTAAGCTTTCCCATGAAAAATCAATATCAGTAGGCAAGATCAGATTAAAAAAAATAAATAAAAGTATGCCAATAAAATACCTTTCCACTTTTGGGTTTTACTATGCTTAGAAAGTGTTCCCATCTTGAAAGTATTTGATATAGGTAGAAGTATCCAGCGGTTTCACACGTGTAAGCCTGATCGCCCTCTACTTTTAGTGATTCTTGAAGCTTTTGTACTTCGTTTAACAAATCTATACGTTTTGCTAAAACATAGTTGACTCTTCCATACCTGCTAAAATCCTAAAACAAAAATATAAAAACATAAAAGATGCTTTTTTAACCTAATAATATTACAAAAATACATATAATGTTATTTTATATCCTTGGATAGGCAAACTACCCTAACCACAAAGTGCGATATTTTTTATTTTTAGAATCGAGTATTCAAAACCTAATTAAATTCAGAAAAAAATAACTCTTCTTTATTCCTCCATATACAGGGTGTAGCCAAAGTTAAGTCAATAACTTTACCAGATGATTCTTTGAGTAATTGTAAGCAGTGGCGTAGCTAGGTCAGCAGGGACCCTGGGGCGGGTGAGAACCAAAAAAGGAAAAAGGTCTTCGCCTCTTTGCATCTACTTTCATCATATATTTCTTCTGCTTACTTATTTTCTTGAAGAGGCCCATAAAAATGACAACCAAAAAAAAAAAACAAATCTTCACCTCTTTTCACCCACATTCACACACTTTTCACTACTAAGCCCGGGGGTCTCTCTTAAATCCAAGTGGCCCTCCTAAGCTTGGGGGCCCCGGAGCACTGCCCTCAAATAAAAAAAATGGTTTTGTGATTTTAGATTTTTTAATAACTAAAACTAAAACGTCCTGTTTTCAAAAGAAGTGGTGTGGTAGGTAAATATTTTTAAATTTTTTAAATGCCACAATGCCCTATATAATATATCTAAAATTTCATTTACTTTTTCAGTTTCCAGTGCTTCTTCACCATGTCCAAGACGAAGTAGATGTCTCTCGTCAATATCCAACTTAACAATTTTATCGAAAAGCTGATTTAGCGCTTGATTTGAGTGTGTTACAATTAATGTGCGTTGATTTGGAAAATTGTGATATAAATTTGAAATAATTTGTACCGCAACATCTGTTTTGCCAGTTCCGGGAGGTCCCACCACTAAGGTTAAGCCGGGTTGCATCCCTGATTTAATTGCTTCAACTTGAGTTGGTGTAAAGTGTATTAAGTTCCTAAAATAAAACATTACAAGTACCATTATTATGTTATATTAAATCGGCTTTATTACATTAAATTAATATTAATTAGTGACTGCACAGTGTTAACAATTAAAATTAGACGACTTAGCAACGTTCCAATGGTATTTTAGCGCCCTCATCCAAAACTTTTTAACTCTTTTGGAGGGCTATGATATTTCCTAGTCATATTTTGCTTGCTATTGCTGCAGTTAGAATCATATATTTTTTTAATATTTGTAATCGTGGATTCCGATAAAAATTCTGCAATGAAGGAAAATGTACAGGGTGGATTATTTTGGCTGTAACTTTAGGGTATAGGCTAAACGGTAAGAGATACAAAAAATCTAGGCTACATTTGTCCTCTTATAAACCCCATCCGTGGGAAGTCTGTATAAGACTACTCAGAGCACTTACTGTTAACCCTTCTTTGTTTTATTAAGGTTGTTGGACAATAATATCCAAATTTTTTTTTTGAGAATATTTGTCGTCATTTTTGATCTAGATATCCATTTTTATTAGTTTATGGCCGTATTGCAAATTAATTTAAATAACTGTTTAGCAACTCTACAGTCTATACAAAAAGAAAAATTATTTAAAAAGCCATATTGACCAAATTTGTACATATGGACAAACTGCCGTTCATTTCCTAATAATAAATGCTATAGAAAAATTAAATATTTTCATCCCTTATACACTTTATTAAACCCACTCAAGCCTATGTTATATTTTGATGACCAATACTTCATGCTTTTGTTTTTAAATATCCCCAAGTCAATTTACTGGTGTAACTTTTTTCATATCTGTGTTAATAAAAATAGAATGCTCTTTAATATAATAAGGCCCATGTTTAATAAATATACTTTTTTACTTACTTTTTGGTTCATTAAAGTGATACGGGCCCCTTCTAGGAATAACATGAGGTTCCACCAATATAACTTTCTGTTTTTCTTCATCTTCTTCCTTACCTAGATCCTCAAAAGTCAACTTGAAAGGCCTAACAAGTTTTTTCGGATCATCCGTTTTAAATTTAATTTGATATTCCGGAAAACACGATCTTAAGTGATCTACATTAATAAAGGTATCATTGTAATCCAGCGTGGAAATTTGGTTTGGCATTTTTTCATAGTGAGCAGCACTTGGATCGCCATATCCTAAAATTATATCATGAAGCCATTCTGGAACTACACATTCTGTGTTCATAAGTTCCCTAAAATTTAAAATATAAAAAAAACAGTTATATTTATTCACAGTTGTTATTAAAAAGGTTCCGCGCTAGGAAAACTTTAAACATTTAAACTCCATACCGGAGGAAAAGTTAAAAATTTACACTTCCCCCTAACCTATTCATTTTTTTATGCTAGAAAATAAACAAGAATATTGCTTTCTTGGGTTAATTTAGTTGTCTGCGAATAAGTATTTGGATTTTTATGATTTGAGGTAAACAATGTAATACATATCAAATGTTTTTCGAATTTCTTTTGACACAGGTATCTTTCCGGAGAGCTGGAATGCTTCACGTGTTCAACCTATTCCCAAGAAAGGATCTAAATCTCTTTCATCTAACAATAGACCAATTTCAATTCTCTTAGTTCTTTGTAAAGTAATGCAAAAATTCATTAATTCACAAATCCTTAAGTATTTAGAAAACACAAAATTTTGCATGACAGGCAGTATGGATTTCGCCACAAAAGATCTTCAGCAGATCTTCTTTCCTTCGTATCACACTATTGGAATAAGTCTCTTGAGTTTCTAGGTGAGGCCCAGATCGTTTCTCTTGGTATATCCAAAGTTTTTGACCAGGTCTGGCATGCTGTACTCCTTAATAAACTTCCCTCCTGTGGTCTTTCAACTAAACTCTGTACTTGGCTTTCTAGATATCTATCTGATCGACGTATATCAGTTATTGTGAATGGCCATTGTTCAAGCTTTCACCAAGTAAATGCTGGAGTGCCTCAAGGCTCAGTACTCGCACCAACATTGTTTATTCTTCACATCAATAACCTTCTCTCGTCCACAACTAATTAAATTCATAGTTTCGCCGACGATAGTATCCTTAACTCCAGTTTTCAGGTTCCTACACCCATCTCCAAACCTGATTTGGAATCCAAACGCAGAGCAATGCAGATATCTCTCTCACAGGTTCTTAATTTAATATTGGATTGGGGCGCCAAAAATCTCGTCCATTTTATTGCATCCAAAACACAATCATGCTCCTTGTCGCGAAAGGAGTCATTAAATACTCATCCTTTACTTATGAGCGGCCAAGTTTTGCAAAGCAAAGACACCTTAAATTTTGTGGGCGTCACATTTGAGAGTAACCTTAACTGGCATGAACACATTGTATCTATAGCCACGGCAGCTTCAAAAAGCTTGGATTTCTCTTTCGAGCCAAAAGTATTTTTCCCCTTCTAATTTATACACAATATATGTGTCCCGAATCCGACCTCCCTTGGAACATTGTTCTCATATCTGGGGCATGGCGTCCCCACAACCTAAGCATTCTTGATTCCATTCCAAGAAGCGCTATTCGTCTCATTAATGATCATTCACTTACAGAATTCTCTCTTGCCCATCGTCGGGCTGTGGGGGTTTATCGCTATTTTATAGGTACCATCGCGTTCAAAAAAAACTCAGACACTCAAAATATTATATGCTACTAGCTCCCTGACTATTATAATTTTTTTTTGACTGACAACGTAATACCTGTTAAGTTTGGATAGTTTTATTATTGGGATATAGACAATTCAGGTAATTTATACCAGCTAGGTTTATTTATTACAGAATTAAATTACTTAATTATACAAGTGTAGGAAATCAAGCAAAACAAGCTTGTGTGTGTTTTTTTTTTAAACGCGATCCATCGCTTTCAAAAAATACACAAACACAAAAAATTAAATAAGGTTTTTATTTAAATTAAATAAATCAAATAATTATTACATTATTTAAACAACAACAGGTTATACTCTTAAAAATAGAAACTATATTAATATTTTGTAATAGAGCCATTATTTTCTAATACACTCCGCAAACGTCGGGGCATACTAAACACTAGATTTTGTGTAAGCTGGTTATCAATATGATCCCAAGCTTGCATAATTTTTGCTGGAGCTCTTCTTGATTTCTTGGTCGAAAATCATGTTGGTGAATTATTTTTAACATAAGCCCCCACACATTTTCGATCGGGTTGAGATCAGGGCTCTTTGGAGGGAACGGCAGCACATTAATATTATTTTCGTCAAGGAATGCATTAATAATTCGGGCCTGATGGACTGGCGAGTTGTCATGCTGAAAAGTAAAATCATCCCCATATACAGCTTCCACCGATGGTAGCATAACTTGCTCTAATATATCCCTATAAACGGGCGCAGTAAAACGTCCTGGAATAACTCTTAAAACCCCTGGTCCTCTGGCACTAATCCATGCCCAAACATTAACCGAAAACCTACCGCTTCTTGCAACCTTTCTAGTATATTGACTATTATATCTCGTTCCAGTGGGTCTATATACTCTAATTTTTCCATTATGACACGACTGGAAAGTTTTCTCATCAGAAAAAATAACTTTTGGCCACAGATTATCTGCATTTAGAAACTCCCTGGCAAACCGCATTCGTCTAATTTTATTTTCTTCCGTCAAAAAAATTTTATTTGCTGCGGACCTATTCCTTATAATTTGGGAATTCCGAATTCTCCTTCTAGCGGTTTGAATGGATGCCGGAAAGTTAGCGACTTCTTTGGCTTGGAGAGCGGTGTGAAATGGATTGGCCTGTAAATATTGTATTAAACCGGCATCTTGCTCCGCATTTGAGCTTTTTTCCGGCCTGAGCCTGGGTTTCTTCTCATATCGCCAAAATTATTGATTTTTTCTTTGCAAGTAGAACGGTGTTCTTGTCTACGCCAATCTCATTGGCTATATTCCTTATTGCAACTCCTTCAATAACTCTTGTATGTAGTATTACTTTTTGTTGCTGGTTTAGACGAGGCATAATATCAGCAGATGCCAAAACTGAATATTTTTTTGACTGACAACCTATACTGACAACTAAGTACCTATTAATTTTTGATAGTTTCATTATTATTATAATATAGAAAAATCAGGTAATTCATAAAAGTCCGGGAGATCAAACCAAATAAGCTTGTCTGAGTTTTTGAACGCGATGGTACTTCCATGGCTTCTGCTCTAAAGAATTGTCCAGTATAATTCCCCCATCACGGTTCCCAACAGAGAAACTCGTGGTGTCGCGCGTATGCATCCCTTACGGTCCAACTGGACAGGCCCCAAACTTCCCCCTTTGTTCATTCTTTTATCCCTAAAGATTCTAGAATGTGGAACCTGATGCCCGCGGAGGTCTTTCCTTCCCCCGGATCTTCAAGTATTTCAGTCCCGTGTCAACAAACTCCCTTTTACCTCGCTTAAGACACCCACGGTACGTTAGTATTAAGGCTTTTAGCCTTCGTGGACTGTCCAAAGATAAAAAAATATATATGAGGTATAGTATAATATGTCATACTTGACAAAAAAATTATCTTAAGAAGTAATTTTAAAGTAATTCTAAATACAATCGTTACAGTTAAACATTTTAGAGTGGCTCAAAAGTTTACTTATTTTAAAAAGTCAGTTTACCTTATGGTTTCCAGTACAGCTTTAAAATTATTTTCTTTTGGTTTTCTCCTCATGATAATATTAAATCCTTCATAAACATCCTCTTTACCCTTATTTGCTTCACTCATATCTTCTCGATATTGATTACAATCTAGCCATACTCGAAATGTACGTCGGTCGCCTAAAATGATAGTAATATTTATACAGCCTCATCAACTGGGTGTTTATTGGAATGGTTCATATTTTTCAAAGTATACCTTTCCGAATGCTACCATAATCACACTGGTAAGAACACTATAATAAATACGATTTTTTTTTATGGAAAAATTTTGTGAAAAGCATTTGCATATGTTTTTTTTAATTTTGGAGTATTAAATTTTTTAGCTGAGATATGGCATACTATACTGCTTGTCTAAAGTCAGGACCTCCCTCCTAACTTTTTAATTGTTTGGTAATTTTTCATAAAAATTTGAGGACTTTAGTAAGACAACAGAAACCAAATTTAAGATAAGAAATGACAGATATAAATGTTAAACTGACAGCTGAGAGCCCTTTTAAAAGAAAAAATTAAATGGAAATAGTGTGGCACATCATTTTAAAGCTCCTGACAAGTTCTTTATAACCCCAGAATATAAAGTGAATACCTTTACCTCCCAAAAAATGGCGGTACTTTGAAAATTACCTAAATAACTGATTTGGATGGCCATGTCTCCAAAACTAAAAGGTGGATAAACCTAATGTGGTATTTTTTAAAAGTCCTAAATATCTTTTTAATGGTGATATAATATACTGGGTGCGTCATTAAAAAAAACTATACTCTTTGTCCTACCCTGTATACCATCACCAATATTACCATTAAATAAATACCTTAAAAACTTTAAGAAAATACCATATTAAGTGTATCTAACTTAATTAGATTTGGAAATACGGCCATCTAAATGAGGTATTCAGGTAATTTTCCAAGTACCGCCATTTTGTAGTAGGAAAGGTATTAACTTTATATTCTGTGGGTATAAAGTACTCGTTAGGAGCTTTAAAATGATGTGCCACAATACCCCTTTCCATTTAATTTTTCTTTTTAAAGGGCGCTCAGCTGTCACTTTGACATTTATATCTGTCATTTTCTGTCTAAAATTTGGTTTATGTTGTCTCATTGAAGTCCTTAAATTTTAATAAAAAAATACCAAACAATTCAAAGGTTAGGACGGGAGTCCTGAATTTAGACAAGCACTGTATATCAGTCTAAAAGATATTCCTTTGTAATAAGGCTACAAAGTCTAAGGAATAGTTGCAGAGAACCTAATTCTACCAGAACTTAATAACTTTATTTTTGGGTCTTTTTAAGTAATCTTTGTAAATATACTATGTAAATGTTCAGCATACCTGGTAAAATTGGTTTAGGATCTGGCCCGTCTTCAATAACTCTTCCATTACTATCAAGCATACCTTCAATTTCGCATCCACGGATATTTTGAAGTCCAACTTGTGGGATAAATGGTTCTTTATAATTATATCTAGTACCTATGAAGTATAAAAAAATAGATGCTGTTGGTACAGGCTGAGTAATCGTTATGTTTTGGCCCAAATACACACCCTGTATAATTTGGCGTTTGGCCCAAATAGTAAGACTTTTAATTCTTTGTTGCAAAAAGCAATTGAATATACAGTGTGTCCACGGATTGACTCCCAAAGAGAAAAAACTTTTTATTTGGAAGTTTTTCGAAAAATTTTATTCTTCATAAAAACTCCTGCTTGTGCTCAAACCTCCCGGGGACATGTTATTTTGAAAGATTTATATACCGGGTGTTCACAATTTGGGAAAATATGAAAAAAATTAAGAATAAAGCAACTTTAGGCGGGAAGATACTATAAAAAGTAATAAGTAAAAGTTGTTGGGTTTATAAAGTTATGCATCGATGCAAAATTTTGACGTAAGGCCTAAATGTACAGGGTCGGGCAAAAAATTGTACGCTTTGTGAAACAGGATTTTCCGTAAATAATTTTTTTTTCTGCACAAGTGAATTCTTGTTTGTGAGCAAAATTAGTTTATGGATTTAATTAATTTATTAAGTTTTTATTATAAGAGGGATGGTTGAAAACCGATAATTGCCTTTATTATTACGATAGAAACTGGAAAGAGTAGCTATGGTTTCCTCGCAAATGAAATTATATTATTGTCAATGTCATATTATTAAGTTTGTGACATCGATAGATGAACAACAAAATGCTAACATTAGAACAAAAAGTGTTTATTGTCCAATGTTATGGTTTAGGAGAAAACACTTCTTACTCGTACGTAAAAAGAAAATTTAACGAGAAATGGCCAAATCTTACCATAGACCATAAAACAGTTAAATCCGTTGTTTCGAAATTTAGAAGGACTGGAAGCGTTTTAAATATTAAAAAGAAGAAATCTGCTGTTACTGAAGAAGAAAATGCTATGGCAGCTATTGCACTGGATTCTGTCAGACGTTTCCCAAAAACATCGCTAAGGACCCGAGCTACACAGATTGGGAATGTTAGTAAATCCTATTTGCAAGTAATTTTTAAAGGTAATAAGGTTAGGGCTTATAAGCCAAAATTTGTTCATACATTAGAACCAAATGATGATGCAAAAAGACTTGATTTTTGTTTATGGATTGGTGAGAAATACTTGGAAAATAGAAGCTTTTTTCATAATATTATTTTTTCTGATGAAGCTACCTTCTCAACTAACGGAGTGGCTAGTTCTCAGAACGTACGTTACTGGTCCACCGACAATCCCCATTTTCGAATTCACTGCAGAAGACAGTATTCCAAGAAGGTCAACGTTTGGTGTGCGATTACGTACAACGGAATAATTGGGCCGTACTTTTTTGAAGAAAACATGAACCAACATAATTATTTGGAAATGCTAGACACATTTTTCTTGGATCGTTTAAACCTTGTTCATAGGCAAACTGCATATTTTCAACAAGATGGTCATCCCGCACATTCTACAGCAATTGTGAGGGAATGGTTGAACCGGCATTTTCCCGAGCGCTGGATTGGACGATACGGACCAATACCTTGGCCGCCAAGGAGTCCCGACCTCACAATAATGGACTTTTACCTATGGGGCTACCTTACCCAAAAAGGGTATGCTAGTCATTTGGAACCAGATCTCACTATTTTGAAAAACAGAATTAGAGAAGCAATTCAAGGTATCCCATTGCGAGAGATACGAAACGCTTATAGAGCTTTCATTGAAAAAGCTCAACTATGCGAGGAAGTTGGTGGAGAAACCTTTGAATAGTTTTTTTGTTGATAACTTTCTTTTTTTTTATTTATATTATATATTTTTGCCCGACCCTGTACATTTAGGCCTTACGTCAAAATTTTGCATCGATGCATAACTTTTCAAACCCAACAACTTTTACTTATTACTTTTTATAGTATCTTCCCGCCTAAAGTTGCTTTATTCTTAATTTTTTCATATTTTCCCCAAATTGTGAACACCCGGTATATAAATCTTTCAAAATAACATGTCCCCGGGAGGTTTGAGCACAAGCAGGAGTTTTTATGAAGAATAAAATTTTTCGAAAAACTTCCAAATAAAAAGTTTTTTTTTCTTTGGGAGTCAATCCGTGGACACACTGTATTTACTTTGCTTTTAAAGTACTATTTAAATCCATTTAAGATTCGAGTCCGGTGCACAAAATACAAATATAATAAAAAAAACTTTATTTAAATATACAGGATTATTTTTGAGTTGGTATTTGTCTAAGACTGTATAGAATGAAAGAAAATGGAATTTTTTTATAATAAAATTATGTTTGAAAATACTTCGTTTCGAGATACAAGGTGTTAAGTTTTAAGAAAAATGCATTTTTTATTATAACTTTCCTACCACTTCATATATTTTTACAAAATTTGGTACAATTCTTTTTAACATTACATTTTTTGCTGTTAACAGTTTTTAAAAAGTTATACCAGTGTCGTTCAAACAAGATTATATTCATTCTTTAAAGAAAAAAATAGTACGCCACTGCTATTTCTCCAAATCAATATTATTTATAGTATCTCTGAGATAGTCATATTCTTTGGGGCTGTCCGGTCTCTTGAATTTTTATGTACGACAAAGGTTGTAGTTTAAAGAAATAAAAACCATGTTAATGCATGGCAAAATCGCTAAAATCTGATATGGTGTTTTGTACCTAAAATTTTTTTCATAAAATTTAAATTTAAGTTTTGTAAGTATTTGACCCCTTTTTAATCCAAATTAGAGAAAAACGAATTTAATATACAAAACACCATATCAGATTTTAGCGATTTTGTCATGCATCAAAATAGCTTTTATTTCTTTAAACGAAAACTGTTCACTGTACGAAAAAATATCAAAAAACCAGATTAACTCCAAAGGAAATAAGTATTTCAAAAATAATATTGACTTGAAAAAAAAGAAGTGGCAAACTATTTTTCTTTAACAAAAATTTAATACAAATCTTGTTCAAACGTCATTGGTCGAATTTTTTTAAAAACTTTTACAGCATAATTTTTTTCTTAAAAATTTAACGTATCTCGGAAACGAAGCATTGTCGGACATAATTTTATTCGAAAAATCCTCTGTTTTTCTTGAATTCAATACAGTGTTAAAAGGAAAATACCAACTTAAACATAAACGTGTATAACAAATTAATGTGTTTTGAATGCATAATGTTTAATTTTGAAACATTATTTGTTAATTTAAAAGGTAAAACATAATAGTTATGTTTATAAATATTTGATACATTACTTACCAATTGTATTAGGAGGTTTCACCGTTATAAGAAAACAAACATCATGCTTTCTAAGATTTTCCCATTCAACTTTTACTTCCGATTTCACTGCTAGGTTAACTGTGACATCGGCTCTTACTCTTACTAGGTCTTTTTTCTCCTATATTAGGTTTAGCCACCTCGACAACTGCAAAGTGTTCAATTGGTTGAGCCATACGTGCCCATCCACCCCAATAAATATTACCATCTTCGGCTTTCCTATAATTTTTTAAATCAGTTTACATTTACGCCAAGTAGGTACGATTATCCAAAAATATGGAAATATTTTCAAGTAACTTAATGAAATTCTCACGAAAAACACTTATTTTGATGTCGAAACCAAAATTTGCTGAGTTAGATTATAGTTTTTTTTTCGTTTTAAAGAGTTAGTAAATAAACAATATTAAAAAGTATGTTAAACAACATAAATGGCCGACTAGTACCAAAATATTTAATCTCCATCTATTTTATTTAATACAAAAATGAGATAAATGTTCCAATAGTTGCATTTTCCGCGCTGACTTTAAAATAAATCATTTTTTAGGCCGTAACTTCGTACATAACTTAGTTGTATTTTTAGGATTTTACCATACATGTCACTGTATTTAAACTTAAGAATTACATTTAATTTATAGGTTCTTTGTTCATTTTTTTATAATATGTGGCAATATTGGAGATTGTAGACTTTGAAACTAGCCCCTTCATATAAAATAATAACAAATGTATTTTAAACTTACCAAGGACAAAGTCGGCTTACAGCGTCTTCAATATCTTGTCGTATTTCATCTGTAAAATTTGCAAATAATAATAATTATTTAAAGGTAATTTATTTCGAGGTACTATTTTCTAGTAGGTATTTTTGGATAGATTGGTCCACATTTCAAACTGTCATGGTATTTGTATTCAGTACTGTTTGGCAATTAATCTTGGAAAGACTTAGCCCCCGGCCCAACGTCTAAAACTTGTTCAACTGTATTATGAAAATCATCATTCTCCGAGGAGTGTGTTTTGTGCGCTCTGGGCAACTTATGGTCCACGCATAATTGGCCTACTAACTACCTACATCACAAAAATTTGAACTCCAATTCTCATAATTGGATAATTCTTGACCAAATAGGGCTACATCCAGCACGTAGTGAAGAAAATATAGCGAGTGTACGCGATGATCCTGACGAATTTGGCGCGCCGAAATTGGAACTTACGAACAGATCATGTATGACGGGGCCAACATTTAAAAGGCATAATCATTAAAATTTTAATGTAAAATATAGTTTTTTCGTATGATAAGAAATATTACTTAATAAAGTATTTCTTTTTAATTTTACAAAGCAGGTTTAAACTCAGTTCTACTAAACTGAGGTCAAGCATTTGAACTTTCCGTAAAATTTCACTTTCTTTCAATTCCTTGACAATGACAGCAATATTGAGATATTACGGAAAGTTCAAAGGCCTGACCTCAGTTTAGTAGAACATACAACGGTAGAACTGAATTTAAACCTGCTTTGTACAGCTGGGCATTAAAATCACACACCAATATTTTAAATATATGTAGGTCTACTTAAAAAAATAAGTTTTTGCTCTTTTACTTTAGCTTTTATATTTATTGATTTCAGTTAGCAGTGTGCCAATAAAGTTTTTTTTCGGTTTTCACAATAAACAAGGGTTAATATGGGGAACAACTTTCTGGTAGTTTATGCAGTTGAAAGAAACACATGTGTAGCTATTAAGATTATATTGTCTACTAGTAAGTCTTGGGTATGCTATGGCTGAACCATAAAGAAAATTTTATGCTTGCAGTGATCAAATAAGCTCAGCTTTTTGTATGTTATACTGGTGCTGGACTCGGTGTTCAACTGCTATACAGGGTTTCCACCGGTGACTGCCGCTCTACCGTGGCTTAGGAAATACTAACTTTTTTTTACAGTTATGGCCAAATCAATACCGGGAGCTTAGACACTAGAGCATATTTATAAGAAAAAAAGCCACAAAATAGATATACTTACACGTTGACTCAAGTCTAAACAGATTAAAATTCCTTAAAAGATAATCATGCAATGTTAGAAATTGCAAATTAAGTTTAGGTAAAGCAAGACAACCTTCTCCTGAAAAGTACGCAGTTGGTACAATATTTTCGTCCCAAATTATAGTTTCTGTTGGGTATAGTGGCATTTCATTAAGGGCTTCCAACTGGGAAATTCGTTTCTCATGACGTGAAATCTAAAACAAAATTTATGCTTTCAATTTTCTCCAGTTATTTTTTTTTTTTAATAAAAATAGATATTTTATATTTGGTTTTGTTCTAAGTGTCATTCGTTAAATTTATTTTTATTAAAAACTCTTTACACGAAACATCTCCTTTTTAAAAAAACATTAAATTTTATAAAAAGCAAAAAAGCATTAAATTTACAAAATGTTCTTATACTCTGCACCAGAGCTGTTGACTGTTTTGTCATACCTTGTTGTTTTCTCTTCAAATTAAGAATGACAAAAAAATTACGTCACTGACGTAAGTCGAAATAAAACGGTAAAAATTAATCAAATGACTTTAATTGTCATAATCGGTTTTCGATATTATAGACATCTCATTAATTTATATGCAAAAGTTATGTGAATAGAAATATAAATATATAAATTTGTAAAACAAGTGCTAGTAGCGGAGTTGCAAACTCTGAAAAATATTAACCCCCAAACGTAAGGTGATTTACCCCCAAAATCCCCCTATAGTACAAAATCGTGTTTTCTATTTAAGCCAAATAAATTTTAAAGAGCAAAAAAGTTTCTTCAATAGTAGAAAACCCCTAAAATCCCGTTTAAAACCCCTAAAACACAAAATTGTCTTTTTTCCCAAAGCAAAAAAAAACTCATCAACAACTCTTTCCATTCCAATTATTTTCCCCTAAATTTGGAGGGAAAATCCCTTAGTTAGCAACACTGGCTAGTAACACATAAATTTAAGGATAAACCAAGGTTAGTTTATATGAAAGCAATGGATTGTTATACAGTGGCCAGTCCGGATTTAGAAATAAGCACTCGTGTGAGTCTGCTCTGCAATATGTTTGTGCTGTTTGGAGAAAAAACATGAGTGAGTCGAATATAACTTTAAGTGTTTTTGTTGATTTAAAACGTGCTTTTGAAACTATTGATAGGGATATTCTTATAAACAAATTAATTTTATATGGTTTAAAAGATTATGCTCTTAAATGGATAAAAGACTTTCTAACAGATAGGCATCACCAAACTAAAGTCAATAATGCGTTTTCTGACAAAAGAGATAGTAAATGGGGTGTACTACAGGGAAGTGTATTGGGGCCACTATTATTTATTATTTATGTAAACGACATACACAATGTTCTTAAAAACTCATTTGTGAACCTGTTTGCTGATGATACCCTTATCAGTGTTTCTGGTAGGGACTTTGAAGAAGTAACCATGGTAATGAATAGCGAACTAAAAATGTTGTATAATTGGCTTTGTCAAAATAGATTAAAATTAAATAATTCGAAAACAAAATGCATGGTTATTGGTTCTAAGGTAAATTGTCGTAAATTTAACAACATGGGTTTTTCTCTTAATATAAATGGTGATATTATTGACTTTGTTTCAGAGATTAAATACTTAGGAATAATTTTAGATCCACAATTAAATTTTAGTTGTCATGTTAGTTATATGTGTAAAAAAATTTCTAAAAAATAGGTTTTTTTGGTCGTATATCGAGCAGTTTATCTCAGTGGACAAAGATGCTAGTGTATAATACTATTATTCTGCCTCATTTTTCATATTGCTGTTCTTTATTAATTTCTTGTACCAAAGAAGATGTGCAAAGATTGCAAATACAGCAAAATAAGGCAATGCGAATACTATTGAGCTGTAATAAGTATACACCGGTTACTGTTATGTTACAGTCACTAGGGTGGTTGAATATTGAGCAGTGTGTTAAAAGGGCGAACCTCGTTTTAATATATAAAATTGAACACAACTTACAACCAAGTTATTTAAAGTTTTATCTTGAAAAGCGTTCAAATTTTCATAGTTATGACTTAAGAACCAAGCAACATTTCAATATTCCTATGGTAAATAAAACATCTTTACAAAAACTCTATTTTATGACGGTGTTCGCCATTTTAATGAACTGCCTGATAACATAAAATACGCTTCTGACCTTAAAAGTTTCAACAAGAGACTTCTACATTATTTACGAAATTGATTTATTTATTTTTATTTACTGGTTGAATTTCTATTATTGTTATTTTTTTGTTAAATTTTGTTTGTACTAGCCAAGTGCTAAATAAACGTATTATTTATTTATTTATTTATTTATACTGGGAATAGGTTGCGACACTTCCTCAACTTTTAGTCGGTTCGACGCAAGGAAGGGCACCCCCGAAGAAAAGTTATTAAAGCTGATGATTAATCCAGTGGCGTCTAGAATTTGCGCATTTCATTTTGCATTGTTTTTTAAGTGATATAATTTACAACTTAATAATAGTTAAAAACTTTTGTGTAAACGGTTGTTCTAATAATACAATAAACTGTGTACAACTCCAGCACTGAACAACATGGCCGAAAAATGGGAGATGTGACGTCATCACACGTCAAAGCAATATGGCCAAATGTCGCGACCCTATATGGACCGACTCTGGGATAAACATGGAAAGTTTCTGTCAACTAACGTAAATATTGATACATCGGATTATTGTCGTCGAATTGTTCACTTAAAAACACTCGGAAAAACATGTTTTCTAATTATTGCGGATATTTACCATCACTCATTGGATCTTGTAACCGAAAAACGTATTGGACTGGCACTAATTTTATATCCCCATATACCGTATTTGATAAACTTTTCAGGAGCATCATACCCTTTCGGCGGCGCAGCGTTGCCACATGTCAGTGACATAGAATATTTTTCTCAAATATTTATTAATTACTTCTATCACAAGCTTTGAAGGTCGGATTTTAATTAGCCAAAATGTTCAGAATTGTTTTTTTTCCGTTTTTTTGTAGTTATCGTAAAGATAAAGTATTTCATTTTACAACACTACATAAAGTGTTAAAAAACTAACTTTTTAACACTCTTCGTGTGAGTGTTTTGTTTCAGTGCCTTCAAATTGAATGTTACAGTAAAGGCGACATCAAAAATATTAAGTACCCCATTGACAGTTTACGGATAAAAATAAAAATTAATAACAAAAATTCAATTTCAGATGACTAAGAAATTGGAAATGGGTGTATACTATTTAGGTAACATTTCTATAAAAAGTAAGTACACATAATTTTAAATTTTTAATACATAAGTGTAATAGTCCCTGGGCCAGTATTAAAATTCACTTCATCATAGAACTGAACGAACACTTTTAAAATCTTTTAAGGGGGTTCCTTTTGACGAGTCTACCACGAATATTCATACCGCTATATATGAAAGCGGCGCGTTAATCCAGCCTATCAATTTCAACCGCGTCACTTTTTTTGTCGAACAAGTTTACTGCAATGTTTTACCACTAGCGTACCGAAGGGGGCGGCCCGCCTCGTGCCTCCAGTTAGAGAGGGTCCCCAAATGGGTGTCCTCATACAAAATAAGAATATATTTGGTTTTTCTTATTTTTCTTGTATAAGTATAAAATGCAAAAGTGGGGGTAAAGTATATCATGTTAAGTTGTTGAAATGGGGCCCCATTTGGAGGGTGAGATTAAAGATAGGGGCCCCAAATTTCCTTTCCGCCCTTGGCCCCGATACCTCTAGGTACGCCCTGTGTTTTACATGCAATTTTTAAACATTGTGCTGAAAATCGTAAGTGTTCACGTCACGAAACCATAAGGCCCATTGACATGTTTTGGATATCGGATGGGGCGGGCTTCATAAATGTAATCCTTTTGGCGCAATGTTTAAAAATTTTATGCAAAACATTATGGTAAACTTGTCCGACAAAAAAGTGACGCGTTTGCCCTAAAAAGGTTTTAAAATGTTATTATCATGAAGTTAATTTCTTTACTGGCCCAGGGACTATAGTGTATAGTTATGAAAATGATAAATGTCCCTTAAAAATGTGGTTATTTTTTTGTTGCAAAATAATGGCTGTTTTGAAAAAAAACTAAGATTATTTTAAAGTATAGATTAATAAAACATGTAAAAAATGTAAACTCAAGAAGTTTTTATAAGGTCATAAAAAAATATAGTATGGAACTCATGCATAAAGTGTCAGAGAGAGAGAGAGAAATTAGATACATTTTTGCTTACTAGATCAAATAAAGCATATAATAACAATTGCGTAAATTCATAACTTGTAACTAACAAAACCTTACCAAAAGTTCTGTTAAGAATTGCTCATCCAATCGGCACCATTTGAATTTCTCTTCTTCTTCAGGAGGTGGTACCAAATTTAAGTAGGTTGCAATAAGCCGCAATTTGTCTCGACTAAAAAGAATTTTCTAAATTAATGTATGCTACGACCAATATAAATAAATTCAAATTTATTTGACAACTCAAATCAAATAAATAAATAAATAAATAAATAATAATAATAATAATAATGCGCCAAGAAGTAATACTTATAATAAAATCTGAGATTTTTAAGTGTAATGCAAAAATACTTAGTTGAAATCTAGTAGCAGTTTTTAAAAGCAAATCAAGCATCATTAAACGATTTTTGTAATGCAGTGAGATACAGGGGTTAAGGTTTTTTAAAAAAATCGTTATTTTTTATATATCTTATAAACCCTTTAGTTAATTTAGAAGAAAATTGGTACGCCTATACAGGGTATCCCACCGGGAACTGCCGCGATCGATTTCTCGAAAAGTACGCTTTGGAAAATTTGGTAACATTATAAAGTCAGTGGGAGACATACAACTAAAATAATTTGACAGCTTTACCACTTCCGGGTATACCAAAAGGTAATGTCAACATCCTTAATTTAAATAGAACACCCTATATATTTTTTTAGATGCTGCGTAAAATTCTAAACATAATTAATGTATAATGTTCTATACCTAAGTCCAACCGTTTTTGACTTATTTTAAATTTTAGGTCAAAAATGACGTTTGCAAGTCATTACATAACCATCAATTTCTTCTAAACACAAGCCTTTAATATGAGTCGGGTTTAAGTTCCTTGTAAAAAGAACTTCTTTAGTGAACTGTATCGATATTTTCACAATTAATAAATACAGAGTGGTATAAGGCATAAAAAATAAGGGTATTGCCTAATTGGAAAAAAAATTGGCGTACTTTTTTTGTTAATTATATTGGCTATTGTATCAACCGAGATGCCACTGGACCCAATTATTTTATGTAGGTAGAGTTTAACAAGCGTAATAAATTTTATTTAAATCGACTTATGGGGTTTTTAAGATATTTAGAAATTACCCCCTTCAGTTTTTTTCCGTACTTAGGAAACCCCTGTATATTTGTACAATAAAAGTTGATTTTAATTATAATACTCTTACCTTAGTGGACTAAAATGTTTTTCCAATGCTTTTCTTGTATCTACACTTGCAACATTCACTAATGCAAAATCCCGCAGCTCTGGAAATTTTGCAAAGGCAGCTTTCAAAAATTAACAAAAGATTAAATTAAATAATTTTTAAGTATTTGTTATTATGAAAAAAAAAACATAAACTTCCATTTTTATACACTCCTTCAAAGTTCAATTGGAGACACTGAACTTCTCACTTTTTTCTTTTCTTCATCTTGTGAGTATCTAGGCTTTAAAATCAATACCTGATATCTAATATCTTTAGTTACCCTACGAATTTCCAATCCAATCTTAAGTCCCGTATTAATCCACTACCCCTTCCTTCACTAAAGACACTCAAGGTACCTGGGCTTTTTGCAAGACTTTATTTAAATAGGGTAGGTGAATACAATATGCGCATGTTGGCAATATATGCACACGGCCGCACTTTGACGATGTTATGAAAGTTGGCAGTACACTATGCGCACAGTTTGCACTTAACCTACTGGCATATTTAAGTTGGTAATTCGGTCATTAGCAAGTGACAATCGAGTGGTGACACTAAAAATTGTGTTTTTTTGAGACAATATTAGAGAATTATTGCAAGTTGCCTTATTAAGCTCGGGAATTATTAATACCGGCCTTATTTAAATAGTGCTTGTACTCATAATTAAGAGTTATTGCAAATCATGTACCATTAACCTAAAAAAGGGGAATAAATTTTAGTTGTTTTTCTTTATTGTTTTGTGTTGTAGGGTTTTGTTCAACACAATTAAAGAAATACATTTGAAAAAGAAAGGTTTTAAGTATTTTTACTTCTAAAAACTTTTCGATTTTGTGCTCGGCAGCCGTTCGGTTTACACGAACAGTTCCGAAATTAAAATAAGACCAAAATAAGGCACGACCTAAAATCGACATAAATAAAGCCAGGTACTATACTTATTAAGGGAGTCCTTATCCTACCACGCATCTGCGCAAGCTCAGGCAAGGCCGGTATTATTAGTGCCTGGCCTTATTTTACTGTGCAATATTTCTCTATTATAAAATTCATATACGTCAAGTTTATTATTTTAAATTTGCAAAACAAAAGTGCTGGTAAACTGCAATATTTTGTACTCTAAACACTTTAGACTAAAACATTACCCTAACCTAATTTTACTTGCTATCTAGCAACATGCCCACCATGCAGACTTGGTAATATGCACATGGGCATAATGTCATGTCAGGTGTTTTCCAATAATTTGTCTTAGAGTAATTTTATTACAAATATGACTGACTGGTAACAAAAAATCAGGCCTTGGAAGAAATTGTAGCAGGGAAGACCTACCTAAATAAATCAGTGGTCCGAGTGGCTTTGTTCACATTTATTAATTTAATTTTTCTGTAAATTTTTAAGCAGTTTGAAAAAACCCTTTCCTATATACTTTTATTTTACTTGTAGTAAATAAATATCTATTTTTTGTTAATAATGTTTGCCTATTTTATACTTGGCCATATTACTTACACCATATTGGCAATATGCCACACATTTTTTTAAAAAGGGTAAAAATATTTTAGGCCACTTTTTCATGACAACTACTTTTTGTAGGTTTTCAAATGTTGAAATTTTTCATGGAATAACTGCCGGTTCATATTATTTAACATTACGTTGTTAAAAAAAAAGGCTTAGGATGGGCATATTGTATTCACCTAAGTTAAAATATAAAATGTGTACAACAGTGGCGAACATTTTTTGTCAGAAATATTGATTCAGGTAACGCGCGAAATAAGCCACTGTACTTAATAAATTTAATTTAATTAGTGCGTAATTAACCCTTAGTTTAATAAATTACACCGCCAAAAATGTACTTTCCTAATTAACACAATATTCAGATCAGTTATTTAAAAAACAAAAATGTATTTTAGCAACGAATTCAAAACTATTGCATTTAAGTGTATAAAGGTTAACCTTTGATAAAGTTAACTTGTACAATACCATTCATTTACACAACTCCAGATATTCTGATAACTTTTAATTATTATTTATAGCCAACGACGTTTGTGGCAGTTAATAATTATTAATAATCTAAAAATATTATAAACACGTAGTAAATAGATGTAAGTTAGCAGAACTAAAAGGTATATTACTTACCTGTAATGAAGTTATTTTCGAATAATGAAGCTGCGTCATATCGTGGTCGCTCAAAGGATCTCCTGTTTCATCGCTTATTTCAAATCTTGTATAGAACTTTAACATATCCAGAAGCTAAAAACGAAATTGATGCAATACGATTACAAAAAAAATGGTACAGATTTATATATGGTGTGCACTCACTTTATCGACACACTTTACGGGGTTATTCTTTAATCTGTACTATATTATAAAGCGGTAAAGTTTGTAAATTTGTTTGTTTGTTTGTAGCCGCTACTCTTCGGAAATACTGAACCGATCATGAAAATGTTTTTACTATCAGAAAGCTACACTATTCAGGAGTGTTCTAGGCTATATTTTATAATGATTAAACAATAAGTTTAGAAAAAATATTGGCATATGTTTATCATGTCAGCAGATAAATAAAATTATCTGAAATGGTCGAATTTCCTATATGAGGCAGTCTAAAATTATCCGGCTGGTCGAATTATTGAAAATAAAAAAATTATAGTTAAAGGTATAGTTAACCCAGCCAACACTATTTGCCGGCAATGTACATTTTTCATATTGGCATTGATGGTAAAGCATTGGCAATTGGTGGCAATATTATGCCAACATCTTATACGCATTAAAAAGTCAACCCTAAATAAACACTTAATTGCCAATAAATTTTACATGCAGGCGAATTGTCGGCAAGCATACAAAAATGGCGGCATACCAATCCTGATTAAATAAAGCACGCGTTTTTGTTGCAGGCAAATAAATATTGGATTTTTGAAGGCAAACCTTCAACGCATATTCATACTTTTTAAAAATTTTTTGATCTGTTTTATTTATAATGGCAGCTAAACAACATTATTTTATGTATTTTTACATAATTTAAAGGAAATGGCCTTTTCATAACATTTTATTGTTAAAAATCATGCAAATAAAAATTAGGTCAAACAAAATGTTTATTATGTATTTTGGAGCGAATAAAAATAAAATGATGGTAAAATTAGCTACGTTAATTTCTGACCAAAGGTGACCGCTTTGTGCATTTGTTTTCTACGTGGTTTTCTAGCTTTTTAGTTTCTGTTTTAAAGGAGTTTTTTAATAGACATAATTAAATTTATTAATTACCTAATAAGTGTGTGTTGTGTGATTAATTGGTGATGGCTAGTCGAGAAGGCAAGATATTCAAGTAGACTGTTAGGAGCAGTAAACATTTTGTTTAAAACTTTATTAAAAGTTTTAAAGACGTGTTAATAAAAATATTATATATATTTAATAGTTTTTTTGACATACCGATAGATGGCGTAATGGACAATAAACTACTACGTTTCTGCAATATCTTCGCTTTTTATCGTCTAAACCGTACCCATTAGACAAAAAATAATTCAAGAGCGGTCTGCGGTAGGTGATCTCACTTAGCTTTGAAAGAAATATCTTCGGCTAGTGTAAAAATCTGCATCTCCAAGTTGGACAATGTTCTGAGAGATGGTTCTTTGCATTGCAAGAAAATTGCATGCAGTAAGGAGTTTTTTCCTATTTTAATTTTCAAATAAAATATCGCATCATTTTAGCTTTTAAAAAAGTATATGCGACAATTTTCGTCAATAAGACGTCAGCTTGCTGCTTGGGAGTATCTGCATTTGCCCACTTTCGTGTCTTTTTGTTATCTTTTGCCAATAACTTATTAATGACGGATGCTATCACTTTATTTGCAACACGTGGCCTAATAACGGCCAATTGCCCACTTTCGCGTCTTTTGATACCTTTTGCCAATGCCTTGCCATTAAAGAGTGTTGGCAATGCCAGTAAATTAAATGTACAACGCCGGCAAAAAATGTTATATGGGAAGTCTATCCGTGGACACACTGTATGTTTTGGAATAAAACAGACGACTTTTAAAAATTGCGCAAATCCGCAGTCCCATTTTTTAGTAAATTTTTGTTCACATGAGGACTAGGCATAAGATAAAGTAAATAAAATTATGATTCTTTCTTTCGCCCGCAGTTTGCACGGCCAAGCAACAAGGCTGCCTCCAGTGGGTATATGCTTCAACGTCTATTCTATTACCACAGAATATTCTAACTACTTTAAGTATCGATCTACATAAACATCCCTAACAAATTCGATGTTGCCAAAATGTTGCAATTTTCGTGTATTCAAGAGCCAAATTTATATACAAGGTGTTCTCGAAGTTGAGTTATTTTTAACAAAATATTCTTTGGATTATTGTTTGACAAAAGGTTCATTGGAATGGCTATAATTTAGGTTTCGGGAAGGGGGGCTGTAAAAACGCGATCGACTTATTTATACTGTATAAGCAATATGTAAAGATATATTGGCCAGTAACGCAACAACAAAGGATTTATGATGAATAATCCAATACGAAATGTTTACATGCCGGTATTTACGTTAGGGCTGTCTCTTTTCCTCACATTGCCTATGTATTATGTTATTTAGGTGATCCGGTATAGTATTATATTGTTATGTATACAGATCGTGCAACTTCAAAACTTTTAAGGGCAGTTTTAAAAGTGCGTGGAAAGGAGATGGTCTAAAGCAACGACAAAGCAAGACTGAAGCATAAACCTATCGTGAAAGGTTCCGAGAGAGACACACAGAAACTCAAATAAAAACATCGAGCTGGCACAACATGTATTTGTTGATTGATGTGCAGAAAATAATTAACATCACACACTATTTTTAAGAAAACACGGTATTATAAAGGCATAAAATTTTAAGCTAATGATATTATGAAATATGACAACACTGCCTAGGTGTGAATCAGCTGGAACGGAAATATTTTAATAACCTATAACCTCCCAAAGCCCCTGTATGTTTTTTTTTTTTTAGTTTTTCCTATTATCCTATTTTTACCAGTATTTAAAAGACTTTTTCTATATTAAAAGTTGGCCAAATGAAAAACCTAAGAAACTGAACATAACTAATTTGGAAGTGGAAATTGTTAAACGTGAGACTTAACTTTAAATTACTAGACGATAAAAACTTAATAAAGATACAAAGATGCAAACTAAAGCATTTTTAATTTTGATAACGCTTAGTACCCTTGCTCGATGTGATGTGCCTCAAAACAATAACAATGATCCACCAGTTGTAATCAATAAATGCTGTGCAGATCGTGAAATCTATCTGGGAAAATATTGTATTGAGGTTAATGAAACAAATCGATGGCATCCTCTGTTTACTTCAGAGAAAGGAAAAACAAACTTACAAGTACATTTTAAGTAAGTTTTAAAAAGTTGGATAGTATTTAAATACTCGGTATTATGATTCCTAATTAGAATACTTATATTTGACTGGTATTTGTACCAGTTGTTTGTACATCTGTGTGTTTAGTATTTGGTATTTAACTGAATACTTTTTTGGTCAGTATTTGGTATTCTGGATTGTGAGTACGGTTTTTGAGTCATAGTATTCGAATCATGGTATTAAAAATCCAGTTTTTTATTAATAATCAATATTACATACGGAATACTTGTATAGGGTCATTCACACAGTGTGGACGTAAGTAGTTCCCCCCTTCTAACTTTTGTAGCCTTAATTTTTTCTTTATAAAATTGAGTATAAGTAATGGGGGAATATAAACTACTTTTTGACGTAAAAATGATAATTTGCAGGTGGGCCCTTGGGAAAATAAATTAAATGGAAAGGGGGTTTTGTGGCATATCATGTTAAAGCTCCTGATGAGTACTTTATAACCCTTGAAAATAAAGTTAATATCTTCACCTAGCACAAAATGACGGTACTTTAAAAACTACCTAAATTTTGGATTTGGATGGCCATATTTTGGAAGCTAATAAAATTAGATGTACTTAATATGGTATTGTCTTAAAGCACTTTTAAAAATCTTTTTAATGGTAACTAAATATGCAGGGTACTTTATTAAAAAAATAAGTACTTTTTGTCCTTCCCTGTATATTATTATCAGCATCACCACTGGAAAGATATTTAAAACAGTTTTGGAAAATACCACACTATGTAGATCAGTACATGTAACCTTAATAATAATAAGTTTCAGAAATATGGCCGTGCAAATCAGGTATTTGGTTCATTTTCAAAGTACGGCCATTTTGTAGTAGGTGAATGTATTGACTTTATATTTTAGGATTATAAAGTACTCACCAGGACCTTTTAAATGATGTACCACAAGACCCCCTTTCCATCTAATTTTTTTATCAATATGGCGCCCATGGCCATCTTGATTGTTGCAACTATTATTTTTACGTCAAAAAGTACTTTATATCCTTCTATTAGTCATACTTACCCAAATTTTATAAATAAAAATTTAAGGGTACAGAAGTTAGCAGTTTACGTCCATACTGTATAATAGTGGCTTGTATATTTTAGATTATTATGTAAACGATACATTTATGAAAATGGTCACCCATTTAAAAGGTTGTTTGGTTCATATGTATTAATAAGTGCTTATAATCAGTGTAAAATTTATTGTAGTCTTCGACTTAGCTATTTAAGTTATATTTATATTTAATTTTAGGAAATATGTCTTGGTTCATAAAAACCTTATGCACATACAAATGTTTTTACATCTAGGTGCATATTAAAATAATACTTTTTAGTTGTATATTGTTAAATAAATATTATTATTACATCATTTAAAAAATAATTTTTAAAAATTGCAGGTTTAACTTTTTTTTAATAATGTCGGAGAATTTTTTTAAAGCTTTTAAAATCTTACTTATCATAATGATCTTCGTTAAAGGATTAAATATAATTTATATTATGCAGACATCCCTCAAAATATGTATTTATTTTAAGTTTAAGGATAGGCAGACCAGATTGTGGACATATGCAACTATGGTCAATATACCATTACCAAAATTCCACAGACAAGCTAAGATTGCTACCCAATGGCGTTTTACGTCATTATTTTGATAATCAAATTCCTGGCGAGTTTGATTTGGGCCCTGAATTTGAAGAAAAAAGTAAGATATATCATGACTACGAACCAGGTCAATATTGTCTTGACAAAGTAAGTATATAATAACAAACTTTATACTGGCGTTTTGTTAAATATTTTGCATCAAATAAATTATAAATAAAGCTATTCTGTTTTTCTATGCTACAGATACCTACTTTAAAAAAAATCAGGATGTTATTGGGGATGCAGTTACAAGATTATTAAACATTTTATTTTCTTATTTTCTATATTTGAATAAATTATGTGTGAACCAATATGTATGTTTGAATTTACAGTGTTAGTAGAAAAACGAAACTGTGGATTATCTCGGGAACTGTCAAATAAAACTGGCCTAAATTTTGTGCGAAGGGGTAACTGTTCATGAGAAATTTAAAAATTTTATTTGTATGGGAGCTAAGAGTTTAGCTTTTTCTCTAGGTTGAGGAATTTTAAAAATTTAAATCATATCCTAATTTTCAATATTGTAATGTTATGTAAAAAGCCTGTATAAACTTTAACATGACCTGATATTATCATTTTAGTATCATTAAGTAAAGTAAAATTTTATTTTTGTCAAGAATTTTTAAAAATCCTTAATATCTTAAAAACCTTACATTTTTGGTATAGGTATCGCTAATAAAATTTACATTATTTTTATTTCTTTAATCCAAAATTTGAACTAATATGCGAGGTGTTATATTTAAAAAACACAAGTTTAATATGGATCTTTTTTGGAGCACCCACATCAATTCATGTACAAGCTTCTTGAAGCATTTCACGAGTTATAGACAGAAAGGAAATTGGTCACGAAAATCTGTTGCTGGCTCACGGACCATCTTATTTGTAGCAAATCTTTTTAGAAAATTAACGGTCCAGTCAGTGAATTTGCATGGGTTTGTCATCCAGATCTTCAGCAAGTTTGGTCTACAAATGAATTTTTAATGCACAATATTGTAAACCCAATCACCCATGGAATTACAATAATTTGCCTTTTAATAGTGGCAATCATTTATTTTGTCATGCCAACTTTAAGAGATTTAGCTGGAAATATTATTACAACAATTTGTATGTGCCTTATTGTAAGCCAGACTGCCGATTTAGTAAGACTTTTGACTGTGTTTAAGAGCCATATAAGCCTTCTTATTACTGGTAAGTAAGGTTATTTAACTTCAAATTACACTGGCGATCCAAAAATGTAGGTCCTTTAAAAATGTGATTTCCATTATAAGTATATTTAGAAATTGTAGTGTTATTTATTTTTTTTTTATCTTTGGACAATCCACGAAGGCCGAAGGCCTAAATAATAAAGTACCGTGGGTGTATTAAGCAAGGTAAGAGGAAGTTTGTTAAGATGGGACTTAAAAACTTGAAGATTTGGGGGAGAAGGAAAGACCTTCGCTGGCAGCAAGTTCCACATTCTAGAAACTCTAGGGATAAAAGAACGAACGAGGTGGGAAGTTTTGGGCCTGTCCAGTTGGACCGTATTGGGATGCATACGTGCGGCATCACGAGTCTCTCTGCTGGGAGTTGCAAGTGGAGGTACTATACTGGATAACTCGTCGGAGCAGAAGCCGTGAAAGTATCTATAAAAGAGCGATAGATCTCCTACAGTTCGACGATGGGCCAAAGAAGGAAGTCTTTCAGTAAATAGAGGATCATTAATAAGACAAACAGCTCTTTTTGAATGGCATCAAGAATGCTGAGGGTTGTGGGGGACGCCATTCCCACACAATATTCCAAACAGGGTCGAATTTGGGACACATACAAAGTGTATAAATTGGAAGGAGAAAAATACTTTTTAGCTCGAAAAGAAACCAAACCAAAGCTTTTTGGAAGCCACCGTGGCTACGATGTGTTTATGCCAGTTAAGGATGCCCACAAGGTTGAATGTGTACTTGCTCTGCAAAACCTGGCCACTCATAGGCAAAGGGTGAGTGTTTGATGATTTTTTCCGCGGCAAGGAGCATGATTATGTTTTGGATGCATTAAATTGAACAATGCGTTTGCTTTCCAAGACGGGTTAAGAGATTGGTTTGAGAAGCTGAAAACTGGAGTGAAGGGTTTTGTACTGTTTTTTTGTTAGCAAAACCTAACACTGAGTATGCATTTCTAGCTTTATTCTGATAAAACAAATTTACATTGGAAATTAAATGAAAGCAGGTTTTACTGGATAAATAAAAATGTAAGGCTAATACTGTTTTATGTAAATCTTAGTTAATCCTTTATATGTAGTTTATTAAGTACCAAATTTAATGATATAAGGTTAATTGTACCTTACAGTGATCGGCAAAATGTTCGCAAAATATGGAAAATTTTCAAATTAAGGGAAAATCCGATTTTTTTTCTGGCGATCGCCTCTGCATGTCCAATAACCTAAAAATCCATTTTGACATATCAAGTTGTAAACACGAAAACTCGGGGTTAGGTTACAAAATATCAAAAAAATCCAGGAGTAAAAAGTGCTTAGAATTTAATTTTAGCCCCAAATACAAAGTTTGAAGCATGTATTTTGAAAAAAGCGAATTGCACCATTTTATTCACCAAACTACCTTTATTTAACTAAACTTCATTTGTGAAAGTCAAAATAAAACGTATTTTTTTGTTTTTTTTGACAACCAGAGCAAACAATTTAAAAAATAAGTTTTTGCCGTACACCCGGTGTTGCAGTGGATTATTTCTAAAAATCCTATCAATATTTTACCAAACCAAACCAAAAACGTTAAAATATTTAGAAATGGTCAAATTTATTGATCCTAATCATGTTTTACTCATAACTGAACACGGGTTTTCACATTTTGGGCATAAACTTAAATATCAATTTATTGATTTATTTTAATGTCATTTACATTTATAATTTTAGTAGTTCAGCAACTCTAAATTAACAATTTACCATTTTTTTTACATTTTACACAAATATAGGCAATTTTACCCATAACTTATAAGTCATAAGCAAATTACTCTAACAAAAATAAAAATACAAACTAGAAATTAAATGTCCATCTTAAACCTGTTTTTTTTATTTGTCTCCAGAGCCTACTAGAACATCCATTTTAATTTCTAGCTTGTATTTTTTATTTTTGTGATGTAATGTAAATGACCTTAAAATAAACCAATAATTTAAAGGTAATTTTTAGGTTTAGGCACAAAATGTGAAAACTCGTCTTTAGTTATGAGTAGAAAATGATTAGGATGGATAAATTTTACCATATCTGAATATTGTAACGTTTTTGGTTTCGAAAAATATTAAAAGATTTTTAGAAATAAACCATTGCAACACCGGGTGTACTCTTAAAAACCATTTTTTTAAATTGTTTGCCCTAGTTGTAAAACAAAAATATTTTAACTTGAACAAATGAAATTTAGTTAAATAAAGATACAATAATACATTTAAACTTTGTTGTTAAAAAAATGGCGATTTCGTTTTTTTTTAAATACATGCTTTAAGCTTTGTAGTCGGGGCTAGAATTAAATTATAAGCACTCTTTACTTTAGGAGTTTTCTTATATTTTGTGACCTAACCCCACTTTTCGTGATTTCAAGTTGGTTTTTAAATTTCCTGCCATACCTCTGTTTCCATGACAAATGTCAAAATGGACTTTTAGGTTATCGGACATGCAGAGGAGATAGCCAAAAAAAATCAGAATTTCCCTTAAAAAAAATGTTCCCTATGTTGCAAACATTTTGCCGGTCACTGTAAAAAGTGTGTTTTAACTTTGTATTTCTTAAAAATATGTTTTACACGGTTCTATTTTAAATTTGTTTATTTTTAGAGACAATTTGTTACATCAGCCTTTTGGGTGCCTTTTTTGGTTAAATAGTTTGGGATATTATATTTGGAGGACTTTTAAGTAAGTTTAACCCATATTAAATTTTTTATTACGTAGTCTTTGTATTATTACAAAAGTGTTATATGGCTTTAAGAGATTATTAAAGTATAATGCCATTAAGAATTTTTCAATAGATTACTTATAAATAAATATAACTGATCCTAATCTTGCAGTTGTAAAAAGTGACTAAATGTTTTTTTTGTTTAAAGATATATTACGCTAATTGTTATAAGTAAACTTAGAAACATGAAAATAACCACGAAAAAATGTGATTTATTTTTTTCTCTGCTTATAACATAATGAATGCAATAATTAGAGTTGGAAGCTACAATAAACCATTTTATTTTTATATGGATATCATTGTTTTTGGTTATAATAAAAATAGTATTAAAACTTTTGTCTATTTCAGATCGAGAAACGTATTTTTAAGGATAACTGATGGAAAAAATATTGTTACTATGGAGGATATGCATGGTCGTGTACAATTATTTTGGGACTTTTAGCTATATTTGCTCACTTTACAATGGATTATCCAGATTTAAAGTCAACAATTAATAACACACAGCAACAAGAACAAATAGGCAAGTTTTTTTACATTATTTAAAAAATCTTGGTTATAAAGTGCACCTTTTTTTATCTCAAAAAATAGAAATATGTTCAATATTTTTTTTTATTTATTGCAGGTTCTTTGGGAATGATAATCTTTTTTGTCCCCGTTGCATTTACAGTGCTGATTAATGTGTTTTTCTTTGCGACAACACTTAGGAAAATTAACAAGATGCACACTTATGGAAGAATACATCACAAACTAAGGCATAGGTAAATAATTTAACAACTTGTTATATTTCCTGTTATTTAAATTACATTTCATTATATTTTTGAATATAAAGGGGTGTCAGTGTTCCCAGCACATACAGGGTGAGTTTTTTTCAATCTTTAGTACAGGCATCTCGGAAACCGCTGCAGCTGCAGAGATGTTTAAATGAAGTTGTAGTTTTTAGAGCTTAGTTTAAATCACTTTTTGTTTTGTCCAAAAAGTATGGCTTACTAGATATTTTGAAAAAAAAGTTTTTTTTTCAAAAAATTGTTTTGCCTTTATAACTCAGGTAATATTGGAAATAAAAAAATATATATAGTAGATAATTGTCTACTATATTTTTTATTATTTTTTATATAAAATCTTCTTAATAGAAAGGTGTAATCCGATATTTAATGTAGTAGACCGTTTTTGAGCTTTTACATAAAATTACATTTTTGTAAATGGAAATCATAGTTGGCTATGACGTTTTTAAAAAGGCATTTTTATAAGCTTTTTAACCATATATAACAAGATATACTTTAACTAAAAAAATAACGTGTTCTACATAGTAATTTTTAAATTTGTGTGTTTTTAGTTGGCCGCGAAACAAGTAAACTAGTATTATTAAAAAATTCTTTTTTTGACAGCCTTTCCAATGAATATTTTTACTCTCATATGCTTGTAAGAGTTAATTCACGTAACGATAATTATTTAAGATTATAATGTATGGGCGTTCTGTCCATAAGGCAACAAATTTGGTTTTACAAAAATATAGCATTGGTATAGGTAATAAAAGTGAAATTTTTGATAATTTTTAAATAGTAATGTTCCTTCTTTTTTACTTAGTATAATTTAAAGCACTATTTAAGTTATTTTAGTAGTAAATTTGGTAGTTGAATTGATTCTCATTTGTTAATTGCTTTAAAATACTATTAGTCTCTGCGAAATACTTTAAGTAATTCCATTCTTATTTGAACGCTATGTCAAGCCATTGTAAACCACGATGTTCCGGAAGAGTCTCGAAACAATAATCCGTGGGGTCCAATCACTACTATTAGTCTCGTTAAACGTTGTAAAAAAACTTTAAAAATAACAACTTAAATATTTTTTTTTTTCTAGAAGTTAGTGACTCTCAATTATTAAAACTTATATAAATGTTTTTTTATTTATTTAATAAATTTTAAAAATTACAGTACTGTAAATATGGTTAATATTTTCGACACTTTTGATCTAGATACCCATTTTAATCAGCTCATTGACCGAATTGCAACACCGCGGCTCCTTAATTTGAATTGCCAATACATCGTTGAAAAGCTTATAAAAAGGCTTTTTTTAAATTTCAAAGCCAACTATGGTTTCCGTTTTAAAAAAATGTAAGTTTATGTCATAGCATGACATAACTAACCAGAAGCATCATAAAACATATCGGATTTTACCTTTCTATTGAGAAGATAATTATCTACTAGTTTTCTACACTAGCAGAAAAAATTAAAGGACACAAAAAAACTCCAAATTTTTTAAAGTTTCTCAAGTGGTCGAATTTTGCTTAAAAATTATCCTACTTATTTTAAAAAGCATTTTAAACCTTGAAGCTTTTAGTTTCAAGATCCTACAGTAAAAAAATTGTCAAGCAACGTCTACCTACCGCGCAATCTTAATGAACAACGAAAATAATTTTTTTCGTTTTTTTCGTTTTGGTCTAAAAACTTGCAAAAAATATTTTCAACTTAACCACTAAATGGATCGGATAACTTGTTCATTCAGCTTTAATTTTCTTTTCTTAAAAGTTTGATACGACCACTTCTCGCTGAGAAAGAAAAAGGACCTTTTTGTCTTTAACCATCAATATCTCAGCAACCGCTAATGGCACAAAAAAATTAAGGAGGGCTTTAAAATCTTGAATAAACACTTTACAAAAATAGGCTATGAATTTTAAAAAGAAAAATTTTTCAATTTTTTACTTTAATTTGAAAAATGAAGAAAAACGGGCTTTTTGTGGCTTTTGGTATAATCAGGCGCTAAATTGAAAATATCGAGAAAACTAGTAATGTTAAGTGCCGTTTACAGTTCAATATGCCCACAAAAACTTTACGAAGTTTCGATTCAATCCATCGAGCCGTTTTTTTGTTTAATTCGATCGAATTTTTGAAAAGGAATTAAAGCATCACGATTTTGATTTTAAACGATCATAATGTTTAACCCAATGCAACAGGAAAAAAAAATTCAAAAGCAAAGTTCTTTGAAAAATTTAGATTTTTTTTTTAATGACTCCAAAAATTTTTTTTTCACCCTGTATTTAGGATTTTTATTATCTTTGTATGTGTGTATAGATAGGCAATACCATTGTTCAACCAAAAATATAATAAAATGTGTTTTGTAATAATGACTCATACAGTGTTTTTACTTGGGACTAAATTTCTATTATCCGGTTTTAACGGAAAAATTCTAAAATGTTTTATTATGTGTATGAATGAACATATAAACCAGCAGATAATATTATTTATAAATATACTAATTATTTTTTTACAGTTTTAGGATGTTTATTTTACTTTTACTAGTAATGACGCTGTGTTGGCTGTTTTTCTTATCATCATTCTCAAAATATGAGGGACTAATAAGCAGCCATATCATAGTGAATGCATTTCAAGGGCCAATAATATTATATATTTGTGTTATTAACCAAAAACACGTATCTTTTTATTAAAAAGACATGCTGTTACGAAAACTGCATTTGTCCTTGTTGCCGTCCCGAACCAGAAAGTGAATGGGGAGATGAAATGACTGCAATGAACACCGACTATTACAATAGGGGCGATCCGCCCACCTACAAATTTTCACACTGAGTATTATAAAGTAGTTCAAAGAGTATTTATAAAATTTACATTAATGTATGTAATATCTCACTCCACTTAAAAAAAAATGTTTATTTGTTCAATTACATTGTCACATAAAAACGAAATCAAACGCAGTTTCTGAATAACCAAGATTAAAATAAGCGTTTTTTTTATAATTTGGTATTTTGTCTAACTTAGAAAAAATTGTTTAATTCTTTTTTCAATATTCTACAGTCATTTATTTCTTGCTTTATAGTTTAATAAAAAACTGCTTGATGCTTACCACGAGTGCCTTAATAATAATTTTACATTAACTTAAGAGTTTAAAACTTACATTTTACATTAATAATTTTAGAAATGCTCAATTACATGACAACATTTTTTGTGATATTTAGGCAGCTACATAATTTATACTTTTAAACTTAACATTAAAATATATATAATTTTTCTGAATATTTTAAAATACATTGTACCTTTTAGTAGAATCTCGTAATTAAAAAACAATTATTAGGTCTAGAATATCTGAACATGAAGATCTGTTTTATAGTTTTAAATTATTGTTTATTATAAAAAAATGTTTTAGAAAAATGTACTTGCACACAATAATAGGTTTAAGTAAAAATATGTTGCATTGTAATACTATTTCACTTATAGTTAACACAATATTTAAAAACAATAAAGTATACTATAATAATTTAATGTTTTGTAGCAAAACTTATACATCAAATTTTCTAGAGTAACAACTACTAAAATTATGCAGTCATATATCAAATCAGTATTTATTGAAGACAATTTAAAATTATATTTAAGAAATTTGACTAAATGTAACTACATTCATTCCAATTGATTGTACTAAATTATTTTTATGTTTTGCAGTATGTTATTTTATATTTAGTAGAATAGAAAATCTATACACTTTCTACACCGACTAGAGCCGTGCACGTAATAGACTTGATAATATATTTTTTATTGATGTGTCCTAATTTATGTACTTAATACTTTCTAAGTTTGTTATTATTAATTAGTTCACATTTATTATACATATTTGTAATATATTAATTTGTTTTAATGATTTCATCTACTATCCTATAAATATCTAAAGTGTGAGTAAACTAGCAATATTTTCCAACAAATATAATGTAATAAGAACTACATAGCATATAATTTTTATACGAAGCAAAAATTAAAAACATCAGTTTTAAAAGCCAGTAATTTACCAGTTAAGTACTGATATTACAATGTTATCTTGTAGTAAATTTCTTAACTTATTTCGAAATTTAAAAGAAAATTTTATATATTAAAGAGTATTGGTATTGCCATTTTTAGGTGGTACCTGAATTTTCTGTAACCAAATTCTGGTTAGTTTTGGATTTCACGACAGCTGAACCTCAGTTAATGAATAGTTCGAACCTTTTTATTTAGTTTAATTTAAACAAAAAAATCTAGGGGTTATGATAACTTTTCTTCAGTGGGGTGCCAGTGTTGGGCGAGTGCATAAGCTAAATTGTTCGCCCAACCTGCTAATTAAGCAAAAGAAAAGAAACGCGGAAGAGCCCTGTTAAGAAAATAATCCATCCCGTTCTCATCAATCATTTATTCTTTTCATTCGAATCACGAAATTCAAAAATAAATGATCTATTTATTTTGAAAAATCGGTTTTCGAATACAAGTTAAGCGGTTTTCGATTACCGGTTTTTCAGATAATCGGTTTTCGAATACTGGTTTTTAGATAATCGAACCAAAACCAAAAACCGGTTCTTCGAATATCAGTTAATCGGTTTTTGGTTGATTGCAATTTATATCTAAAAAATAAATAAATACATTTTTATTTTGTAAAATTTATTAACTTTAGACAGGCAAATAACCGAAAAACGGCGCATTTTAAAGAAAATGTTTCAAGTAAAACGTTTGAAATAAAGGGACAAATTTATTTGTTATCACTAGTTTGTGACCTTGACTACAATTTTAGGGTCATATTCATATCAACTTTGTTTTTTCAAATGGGAACCTCAATTTTTTTAGTTGAGAACCGCTTTCGGTTTTATAAACTGTTTTCGGTTTTAAAAACTTGTTTCGGTTTTGAAAACCGGTTTCGGTTTAAAAACCGGTTTTGCTTTCTTCAGTTTTGGTAGCCCTAATTTTAACACAAATTATATGACAAATTATTAATAAATTATTGTAATATAATATTACCAAGTGGATTGTCCAATTAATTTTTTATTAAACTCATACTACTAGGTTTTTCTTTTGACCAGATCTTTATCAACTCTATTTTTCAAAGAGTATAAACAAATAAATCCTTGTAAACAATTAAAAGGTTTCAAATATTTGTGTTTCTGTAAAAGTTTTTTAATAATACAAATTTACTTAAATTCAGACGAGTACAATTAAAAAATTGACTAAAGCGAAAATAAAAATATTTTTTTACCTTGCAAATAACGTCAAACTTTAAGCTATTCAATTTGCATTCTTTAATTTTGCAATGCAATTGAAACTGTGTATTAATATTGACAGAAAATGTGTTCTAAAATTTTATTAAATCAATGTGTAGGTAAGACCTTTATAAATAACTAAAAACACATACCTGGCTAAAAAGATGCCCTTCTGGTCTTTTAATTAACCCTGACAACCAGCATCTTACCACTAAGTGACAATCATCCAAGACGGTATTGAAAAATCTTCTGGTCGGTAGTAAGGCTTCTAGATCTATTAACAACTCTAAAAATCGCTCACAATAATGAACCTAAAAAATATAAGAACAATATGATTACCAAATCAAATTAATATATATTTTAATAGTTTAATACCTCTAATTCAGTTCCAGATAATCCGAAATGAAGTCAAGCAAGCTACGTAAAAATATAAAAAAACAAAAAGTTCTATTTTTAGATATTTTACTCGGAAAAAAGTATAAAAGTAATAATATTATCTAAGAAGCGTCCCACGCCGCCACTGGTCTCACTAATTAAAATTAGTAAAGGGCTGAATTTACTTCTTATTTTTATCTTCTTGACATCCTACAAAGGCATATGCCTAAATAGCAGAGTACCGTGGGTGTCGGGTTATTAAATGTTTAACCCATTGTTCCCCCTGTTCCGTCCATGTTATCCAAGCACTGAAACATGCAGTTATGCATTTCACAGCACCTTTAGACAACGCGGTAGTGCCACCACGGTCGTTATTTTTAAATAACTACTACCTAAATATGTCTCCTCCGCTGGCTTCGAAGATCAAAGCTCTGTCCACTGCGCCACGGAGGAGACACAACTTCAACGAATACCATAGCCAAATTTTATTAAACTCTGATAAGGCATATCTAAGATAATATTAAGAACCCGTTTTTTTTTAAGTTTAACACACTGTATTTTAAAAACAAAACACATCCGGACCTACATATTATGTTTATATGAACTTTTTTAAATTGGCTCAGGAATACGCCCTTAAATTTTCTTACCGCAATTAGGGAAACACCCTGTATATCACAAAATGTAAAGTTCTTGAATATTTACACTTAACCTGCAAGCATAACAAATCTTACTTTACACTTTTTGCTTCCATGCAGATTTTTTTACGGAATCCATAATGACAACCACCAAAACACTTAGCACAAATTGTAGACCAATTTTTTGTATTTTTATTGCATTTATTCAATAAATTATAAATCTTATTTAAAAAACACGATATTAACTGCAACAACAGCAAGAAATGACTATGAATCGTCATGTTCATCTAGGCTATTTCAAAATTATGCCGATGAGGGCTTTTTAACAATGTCAGCTTACTTTTAAAAGCCAATAGCACTGCCAAATTTTATCACAGGCGGGTAAGGGATATTTTAGATATTATTAAAAATCCGAATTAGAAAAATTGAAAATTGGAAAACAACGCATTTTCTGACCTATTTTGAATAATTTTTTTTCTCATAAAATTAGCTTAGGAATAAACTCTTATTTTTGTTACCGCAATTAGGAAGAAACACCCTGTATAACCTAAGTAAAAAAACCAACTCACTTTTTCTGGTGGACAAATTCCTTCTTCTCCAATGCTATCAAGAACAGATATAAACTTTAGCATAAGTCTGTGCAAAAATAATCTCTCCCACGTTAGCTTTTCCAACTGGTCAGGTTTATCTTTTCTTTGAATTGCCCTCCAGTACTTTTTCCACTTGGGATTCATTTTAAACTCATATTCCCTACGATGTGGTTGAAGTGATATCCACATGGATAATGAAACCAGTCTTTTCACTTGGTCTCGACATATTGCTTCTTCCATACTGTTAAAACAGTGGTTTAAAAATACAAGTAAAGCAGTCTGTTCTCTTACATTGATAAGAAGTTCATCCCTCCAAACAGGCTTGGAGAACCCTTTGAAAGAAGTCAGGAAAATGTTCATTTTGCTTTCTAAATGCCTGTAATGTAACAAAAATACAAATAAAAGTAAATTAAAAATTAATAAACGATTATAGAGTAAAAGCCCGTGAGCGGCAGACTTTATGCCTAGCATAGGTGTAAGCCATGGTAGCCTATGAAGGTTATAACTCATAGAGGCTTTGGCAGGTACCAGGTAGCAAAGGTTAATGAATTGAAACTTAATTTTCGTCATTTTGTAATAGCTGGATTTTAGATATGTTTCTTGGGTACCTATTAGAAGAGATATTTCCTCAGTTGCCAGACAGTTTTGACAGTTTCAATCCCTTGGAAGACAAAAATTTTGGGGTAGCTCTATTGGTCTGAGGAAATTCAATATTTCTGTAATAATACTTTTGTCACACTTTGTTAAATAACAGAAATATTGGACTTCCTCGGGACAGTTGTAGACAGATATTTCCAAATAAAAACTTTTAACTGTTGTGGGTTTATATATTTTTGAACGTATAAGTTTATTTTTTTAATAATGGGATCTTATTTTCTGAAAGTAATAAAAAACATAATTATAATACAAGAACAAGAAATGATCTAGTTTTAGGTAAAACAAAATATACATTTATACAAAGAAATGTTCATAATAGTTTGATTAAAATTTGGAATAAGGTCCCACAGGATGTGAGGTGTTTGCCAGAAAATTAATTTCTAAAAAGATAAAGACATTCTTGTATAGTCATCCATTTTATTCTGTGACAGAATATTTGAATAGCATTGTAAGTCTACAATGTTAAAATGCTAATGTAAAAAGGATTTTATTAATTGGTGTTTGATTTTAATTGTATTGTGTTTTACATGTGTGGTATGTAAATTTTATTATATGTTTAATATTTGTAAAATTATTTTACTGTGTGAGATTTTGAACTTTTGAAATAGTGTGACACGTTTCACACCTCATTTTGAGGTATATATTTTTATATTTTCTTTATACTTTGGAACAAATAAATGTATATTTATTTATTATCTTCTCATAGGTACCCAAGTAACATATCTAAAATTAGGCTTTTACAAAATGACGAAAGTAAAGTTTCAATTCATTTTCCTTTGGTACCTGCCAAAGCCACTATGAGTCAAACTTCATAGTCTACCATTGCATTTACCTAAGTTGAGAGCATGCACTGACAAACTTTCAGCTGCCGCTCATGGGCTCTTGGACTATTGGTTTGAAAAATACTTAGAAATTACGAATGTAGAGTATTTTCTTTTTTAATAACTTTCGTTTATTTACACTTATTTTATTTTAGAAATTCAAATATCCAAACAACACATTAAACACATTTTTGAAAATTGTAACCACTGTAATCCAAATAAATTTTTAATTAATAAAGGTTACCACATAAAATTAATTGAAAACAGATTATTTGCTAGGGTAGAATGATAAGGTTTTGGGTAGTTTAAGGCAGGCCGCACACGTTCTACTTTTTAATAGGACGATCAGACATGATTGTTTGAAGGTTGACCAATTTATGATATGTTTGACGTGACGTTCCATCCAATATCTAATCGGATGTATGCGTCGCAGTCATAAAAACCTATAATCAGTCGACCCTCAGATAATCGTTTCGAATAGTAGGATTAGAAAGTAGGATGTGTGCAGCCAGCCTAAAGGACTCACATGTCCACCTTTCCCAAGGAGAGATCTAAAACTTTCTCTTATAACTAGAGGCCTCTTTCTCAGTTGTTAAGTACATATTAAAAAAATGAATTCCAAAAATTTTAATATTTAGAAAACACAATATTTATGACAGGCAGTACAATTTTTTTCACAAAAGATCCAGAATATTCTTTCTTTCCATTCCGCAAGTTACCTAAATTCCTTAGCAAATAATTGATCACAACATGTTTAGAGTAAAAGCTCATACTAATATATCGTGTGTAACCTTGCATTAGTGCTTTTAGCTTATCCTCTATTTCAGGTCTGTTCAAACAACGGCCCGCGGGCTTGATTTTATTTGGCCCGCGACGCGAAAGCTACACAATTCAGGAGTGTTATACGCTATATTTTATTATGATTGAAGTTCAGAAAAAAATATAATTAACGCCCAACAAAGTGGGCATGGTCAGCTAGTCTGTAATAAGAAAGAAGTTAGCAATGGTGCTGACTTAAGTTTGACCACCTTGTATAAGGCACATAATAGTAATACAAAAATATCTTTTCTGCACATTAATTAGCAAAAAAAATACAAGTTTTCTAATTTGACCAACCTCATATATTTGTAACAAAAAAGAAGTTTGTAATAATGCCGACTTAAGTTTGACCACCCTGTATAAGGCACATAACAGTAATACAAAAATATCCTATAAAGGTGTTAACTAATCTCTTACCTGCCACACTTGAACCCTTTCTCTAAATTTTTCATTAACCATTATTACAATGGACATAATATGTGCAACAGATGCGCCTGGTCTATAATTTGGCCAAAGAAAATTTTCCAAATACTGGCTGAACTCCAACACCATAATTCTTCTTATAGAAAAGCTAAAAATAAGCAGGTTGTAAGGTGTAATAACTGTATCTTTATCTAACAAGTAGAAATTGTGAACCATCAGCAGTGTCAGACTGGGGACGATTTGGCCCACCGGGCAAAAGTTCACAATGGCCCACGGGTAGAAAAATAGTTAGACTCTAAATTAAATTTCAGTTAACACAAAAGTCCCCGTACACCATTTTGAGCACCAGTTACTGTGTATATATTTTTATAGTAAAATAGGTACTTACATAATCAAATAATATATAAAAAACATTATAAAGCTTTGGGTTTGGTTATTTTGTGTATTAGGCTAATTATAATAATATAATAAAACATACATACAAAGTCGATGGTAAAATTGTGCACTTATGAAGACTTTTGTTCGGACAATATGTATGCAGTAAGAGGACGCCAATAAATTACGTAAGACATTTAGGGGGGATGGAAGTTGTCGAGGAAAATGTCACCAACCAAATATCACGTGGGGGAGAAACAGGAAAAAAATTAACAAACTTTGGGGCAAGCCACCCCAGGAAAATGCGATCCAATGTTACTTTTGGATGGAGAACCTTTTTTTTGCTCTTTTATTATTTCTTTGCTGACAAAAGCATTTTCGGTTAAGAAATGGTGACTTTTTGTATTCCCATAAATCTCACGTGAGATTAGGAATAGGAGGGGGGTTTAAAGAAAATCTTACCGAGGGGAGGGGGCCCTAAATTAAAAAAAAACACCTCACGTAATTTAAAACTTTTTTACTTTTATTGACTTAGTTGTTTTAAATATCTATATATCTATCTATCTATCTAACTACACTTTTAGAAGTGCTAACCTGTTGTACAGTATGTTCATGGATGAACTTTGCAATAGTACAAATGGATCAAAAATTTTAATATTCAATAAAGTCGTGTATAGAAACTGCTTTTGTTTCTAAAGAAAACAAGATTCACATTAAGAAATTTGTTTTGTTTTGTACAGAGGCTCCAAAAACTAGAAAAATGTGAAAATGAACCAAGACAAAACTGCCTTTATTTTTTATAATTTAGCAAAATGTCAAACAAAAAGTTTTTTTTGGAATCATATTGTTTTAATCATGTTTTATACCTTTTTACATAATTTATCTGGTTTGACAATTTTGTATTTACTTAAATATATTTGACAAATTTACACTATAAGAAAAAAATTGCTTTATATTATGTGAAGTTTCAGATGTGGAATCATCATTCAATTCTAAAAACTTTTTTATTTAACATTTTGCTGAATTATTAAAGTAATGGCAGTTTTGTCATGGTCCATTTTCACATTTTTGTAGTTTTTGGAGCCCCTGTACAAAACAAAATGAAGTACCTACTCAACTTGAATCTTTTTTTTTTAGGAAGCAAAGCAATAACCATACACAACTTTTTTGAACATTTAAATTTTTGGTCCATTTGTCCTATTGTAAAGTCCATCCATACATACTGTATAATATAAATAAATAAATAAATAAATAGATATTTACTTAAAAGTAAAAGAAAGTATCTTATACCAATTGTGAAAATTAATAATAATACTAATAATAACCATCTTTACTGAAAAAAATAATGAATTAAACCAATATAGTATATCAGTTTTATTAAGAAAAATCAGCAATCCAATGCTAGACAATATTTATCACCTAAGACTACTTTTACAACTTTGCAAAAAATGCAAAAAACAACTTTTTAACTTACTTGCTGCCTCGAATATCTTGCATATAAATATCTTCAACAATATTGGGATCAAATTCGAGATGATTTTCAATGGTATGAGGGGCCCAATATTTTTCCGCAAGCTAAAATAAAGAAGTGATAAAAAAATTAATATAGGTATACCTAAATACCAAATCAAAATAGAAAACAATGTTTATTCCTCACCTGTGTGATTCGATCCTTTTGAATTTGTTGCACAGTAGGAGCAGCAGTACTGCTTTGTGTTATATTTGCTGTTGCCATATTTAAACATATATTTTTAAATTATTTGGAATTCTTGAAATGTTTATTTTACTTAAGTAATAATTAATTAAATTGTTTCGTATTATGATTTAAACCATAATTGAGGTTATGTTAAGCGGCTCAAACAAAGAGGATAGGGCTCAAACCGCTCAAACGAAACACCACAAAATACAAAAGGTTAAAGAAATGTCAAATTAATGTATTCCAACCGGCAACATTTTTGCTGCTATTGGCAACAAAAGCACTCGGATGGGCGTTCGAACGTCGTAACTTGAATCTTTTGAATTCAAGTTACGACGTTCGTGGATGGGCGACAATAGCGTTCTGTTTTATCGACAGAGCGGCAGTTCAATATGGCTACCTTTTGTTTTTATTTTGAAATTATTTTACATTTACTAACATTATTTTATTTAACAAGTAATCAGAATTGCCGAAAGAAAAAAATATGAATTTTAGGTTAATAAAGTTTTAAAGTGTGAAAATAAATTTTTTGCTTTTATTTTTTAAATAAAATTAGAACATTTTAAATTACTTGCAAATAAAATAAATATTAGAAAATGTCAAATTGGATAGTCTTTAGTAAATAAAAGTAATTATTTTAAAGTTTAAATTTAAAAGTGTTTTATTTTTACAGAAAAAACTGTTAAGTACAATATACAATAAAACTACACAAATGCATAGATTTTTACACTATAAAATTAAAAATAAATGATTTACAATGTAAACAATATTAATTATATATTTTCAAAGAGGTTATCTTTAATCGGGATGCCACGAACCAGTACTTTGTATTTGTGATCTAAAAACAAAATAATATACATACAAATATTTTTTAGATCAAGATACTGCTATGAAATGAAATGGAAAATCTATATTTGTTCAGAGATCTTACAATTTCACAATAATAATGCCTATTGCGTGTAGGATATGTCATAAATTGTTATTTGTACTATCTATTGAAGTATTTTATTCTGAAAAAAAACAACTCTGTGTTTAACTGCAAAAATCTAAGGCTCTCGTTAATATGATTTTACTGGTGTAAGGTTAGATGGTGTAATTTAAACAGATTTTAAATAATAAAAAAAAACATTTTCATAAGAACAATGTAAACAATATAACCAAATTAAAACTTTTCAATCTTATGAACATTCTTTTCACATAGTATTTAAACTTAAGTTAAACTTGTCCTCATGTGGGTAAAACCATCTTGAAGAGGATTGTGATTTTTGCACTTAAATGCAGGATGAGCCACGAAAAGTCTGATATCTTTTCACAATACACTGCGAGTGCTATAAAACAAAAAATTTTACAGGAATTCTTAACACAAATAATATGCTAAATTATGGTCTTAATCATACTCTGTTTAATGATAACAGTACATAATTATTCTGACTTTACCTACCCTAATCATAAAAAAAACAAAACAAGGGCTTTATATTTTAATTTTACAAAAACTCCAACAAAGTGAAAACATTTTTGAATGTATTCCATATTAGTGTTTTACTAAACTGAAAGTAACGATAATCTGATAAAAATAAAACAGAAATCTACTTAAAAATATGAAAGGATTCTTAATACCAATACAGAAATTACTAAACGAATGTGTCTAACCGAGGTAGTCATTCCATTAAATCAAGGGCCCTTATGTAACTATATTCAAATAAAAGAGATACATTAATTGGCTTTTTGTTAATTTACAAGCATGTACCCACCCCAAGATATAATTAATTTTTCTCTGACATATCTAATTAATTTTTACCACCACCTTAACTTATACGGGTTAGCTAAATAACATAACATAAAGGCAATGTGAGGAAAAGAGACAATCTAACCAAATACCGGCATGTAAACATGCATGACAAATAGTGCTTGTTTTGTCATTCTATTACTGGCCGATATACCAAAACCTATTGCTCATGAAGCATAATAACTAATAACACTTCACATTTATACCTACAATTCCTGAAGACATTTAAAAACCATATTAAAGTATTATTTGTAGACAGAAATACCTGCAGTGTGCTGATCACTTTAAACATTAATTCGAACATGGTTAAAAAACTTACCAGATCAATACTGAGTAGAATAAAGATAAAGCCTTTATTTGTTTGATTGAGTTGACAAAAAACATTGATGTTTTACGCAATGTAAAGCATTTTAAAACAAACCTGCTACAACGGATCGATGGTATCAAGATTTCTGGCCCTAAAATGTTAAAATGAGGTTAGAATAACTTATCCATCAAAATTTAGTAATTAAAAGTGTTTAAATCTTTGAAGCTAATAAATAAATATACAAAATATAATACTTACTAAAATTCAGCACGAATATATCCAAAAAACTTCAGTTTTATTTAAAGAAATAGCAACAAGTGGACCAAACAAACAAGCCAAACAGAGCAACCATTAAAAATTAAAATAGAGTAATGCGCACACGTGGCGGACACGCAATGGCGTGAATTACTGTTTCAAAAAATAATAAACAGTGGTTGTTTTGCATAGAAATCTTGAAAATATATATTTTTTAGGCTTTTATTAAAGTATTTTTAAAATATTAATTTTATAATGGATAATTCTTATTTTAAATTAAAAATCCATAATTTAAATTTCCCGCGGAATGAGATTTGGCAACATAAGCACTCGGATGGGCGACTTCGCCATATTCACAAATTTCGCTGTTTCCAATTTTGTAATCCAATTGACACCCACCTAATCGATACTATTGTACGGTAATTGTCTAGAAAGTGGGAGCAACTCCGATTTTGACAAAATTTGACATATGGTGGTTTTTGGGGCGCTAGTTACGAATCTTAAAAGATTTTTTTTGCGGAAACCTTTCGTTCCCGAGATATTCATCATCAAATAGAAAAATCAAACTAATCTTTTTTAACAATATTCTCCCATTTTTTGCACACAATTTTTAATTTAAAGCCAAGGTGGCCTACAATATTTTACTTTCACCTTTAAAACCCCGTTTTCCATGTATTTTACATCTTTTTTCAAATAAATTGCGAAGAGTCTTTTAGAAACGCAGCAAGCTATGAAACACTGCCCCGACGCATTCACCATAACTTTCGGCGATTGAAAGTGAAGATATGCAATTTAATTTTAAAAAAAGTGTTAAAAACGTAGAAAATGGAATTTTAAAAGGTGAAAATCAAATATTGTGTTTCCCTTTAGCCTAAAATCAAGAATTATGTGAAAAAGAAGGGAAAATAAAGTAAAAATGAAGTTATTTTGATTTTCAACTTTGATGATGGATATCTCGAGAACGAAACGTTTTCGAAAAAATTCATTCAGATTCGTGATCAGCGCCCCAAAAAATTCCATATACTAAATTTCGTCACAATCGGAGTTGCTCCCACTTCCCACAGTGTTGTTATTACCAAAGTTATAAATATCTACACAGCTAAATCGCAAATATATGGTTTAATGCCAACTTGGCCAGAGCAATTTTATTATTTTCTTTGATGTACATGTGTTGTCAATACAATGACCTTAAACTACCTAAAATAATTTTTCCACCATGGCAAAACGATACCCGATTAGTAAATAGGCATTATTTTACTTTCATTCCCTTTAAAAAAGTAGAAAACTAGTGCCATTTAAAAGAAAATGTAAATTACTTAAATAATATTTTTTCCACAATCATTTTGTATTCAATATATTCATAATAAATCAATATTAGTTTTATATTATTACACTAAGCATTAAAGCTAAAATTATGGCCAATAATAAATAAAAGTCTACCGTTTTCTTAAGATAATAAAACTAAGGATTAAACTTGTAAATTGTCAATATAAAGAACGTCATAAAACATTTCGGATTAGTTTTATTTAGAAATGTTTTCAACGGTTTTGTTTTGCTTATTTTTTATAGTTGTTGAAGCATCTTCTGGGCTTCTCGTAAGTACAAAATTAGAGTTGTTAATATTATCCAAAACTTCTTTATACAAGCTGTAAGTCGGCGACGGACGATAAACTTTAATACACAAGGTGATTTAAAATTCACTAAATTCACTAAAAATCTTATTTAAGAGCACATATTGAGGTCACAATAGGACTTCTTTTTCTTAAAATAATATGTCTTAAAATGCAGTCCTTCCAATCTACCAGCCATTGAAAGTTGCGTAAATGTCGAATATTCTAAACGGTGGTTACATTTTTGCATCAAATATCACAAAGATACACCATCAGTATACAAAGCGAGTCCAGAACTTCTAGGAGACAAAATTAAAGGGGTGAATCATGACCAAAAAATAAAATAGTTAATTGTAAAAGAGGTTCTTAATGAGTCACTTGGTATTTAGGCTTAACTTTTGATTCAACATTTTTCGATTTAATATTTCCATTTTATTGTTTTTTTTTGTATATTTTTAACACATTGATGGACAGTGCGAAAATAGTCGAAGTTCCAAAAAATCACATTGATATTTTAGAAGCCTATGAACCGATTTTTTTCATATTTTGACCATATATATAAAATAGGATAAAGTTTGAAAAAAACAACTTTGGACGCCATACTGCCATAACAGTTGTGACCCACCAACACTACTTTCTGACTTTATGACAGGACGCATTACTGCATAAGCAGTAATTTTTTATTGACAATTTTGGGACACTATACTGCTAGAGCAGTATAAATTTCTAAAACGTTTTAACTTGAAGAAACATTTATTTTAAAGAAAGAAATAAAATACAACTTAAAGTAAAAACTAGTTCCTAAGGCTAAAATGGTAACTTTCAAAGCATGTCGGACATAATGCTGGTTTGTCTTCACAACCCTTACATCTGTATGACACTTGTGTCCTTTTGTCCTTTTTGAGACACTCCTTGCAGTTTAAAAAGTAGTTCTTCCTTTTATAATTCTCAGAGGGCATGGGGATTTTTTCGGGAAAATGGGGGTATCATTATTATCTGGTCTTGCTGGTGTTCGCCGATTGTCATGTACAGCAATGTTTTTGTTTGTTTCAAAAAAAAGTCTACCATTTTTTCATTTGCAGGTATTTCAAGCAATCCTCGAATAATCTTTTCTCGAAATTCGATCATTCTGATATTTTTTACTTTTTTCTTGTAAATAATAAATGCGTTAAATATGGTAACGTCTAGTAAATGAAAAATGATTTTCTTATACCACCTTACTGTTTTTCGTGGGCATGAGTAGTAAGATACAAGCTGATCCAGTCTATCAACACCAGACATATATTTGTTATATTCTGCTACTTCAACTGGTTTTAATTTCACCTTAAAAAAATATATATTATTATATTAGTATACCTATTTTAGAAAAACAAAAATTTACCTTGCCAAAGCGATTTGAGACTTCAATTAACTTGGGATGATACTTGGTGGTTAAAAGTAAGACATCCCTGTTGTCTCTCCATTTGGAAACGTATACACCTCGACGTCTTCTCCAGATGTATTCACCCTTTTTCAACTTTTTCAAAGTCACAACTTTTGGATTCCCTTTCCTATTGCTCCTGAGGGTCCCTGTTGTGTGAGTTTTGTGTTTTAAGAGGTTTTCTGAGAGCTTTGCACTATTATAAAAATTATCCATCACCAGATGGTGTCCTCTATTGAGATATGGACTCATTAGTCGCAAAACAAGCGAATCCACTTTTGATTCCGCTTCAATTTTTTTACTTTTTCCTTTGTATATTTCTATATTAAATAAGTAGCCATTTGGCGCACATAACTCAAAAAATTTTATTCCATATCTTGCTCTTTTATTTTTTATGTACTGTCTGAAACTAAGCCTTCCTCGAAAAAGCAGTAGTGACTCATCTAAACTTAAGTGTTCCTCAGGGCTATAAGCATTTTGAAAGTTCTGGATAATAATGTCCAGAAGAGGTTGTACCTTGTACAGTTTATCTTGACCTACATTTTCATAACAACATAGGTATCTTAGAATTTGCTCATATCTTCTTCCAGATATAAAGTGAGAAAATATAGGATGATAGTATAAGGGATCCACTGAAAAGACCTTCCTTAGCTCGGGATATCCTATTTGGGCTCTAAGAAGGGTCACAGCTATAAAAATATCAAATTCCCTTGGTTCAATTGAAACAAATTTTGATGACCTGGAATTTTTTTGTGTGGTCGAGAAGTTCTGGACATGGTTTCACCATATTTATTAGAGCAATTTATTATTAAATTTTTGATTTCAGCTGTCCAAAGCATTTGAAATACTTCAAGGGCACTCATGCCATCCGTAATGTCAATTTTTATTCCCGCTGCATCATGATCAAAGTTAAAATTGGGGATATCTTGCACAAATTCAACCCATTCATCTAAAAAAATACAAATATGCAATAAACAAAGAAAAGTAGAAAACTGGAAAACTCACCGTCTTTGTCTTCGTTTCTCTCATTTTCTGTGTCAACATATTCACTATTGGTATCTGTTTCAATATTTTCTTTCTCTGACTTCTCAATTTCAGAACTGCTGCTTAAATCACTATCTCTGGGTTGATAAGTAGGGTCATTTATATCAAATTCACCGTCTCTGTCTACAAAGGGGTCCGACCTTTCCGTGTCCGTAGAATCACTCTCACTGTATTCACCACTTGACACTTCATCATAAAGTTTTAACAATCTCTGTTCTTCTTTAGGATCCATTACTAATTACACAAATCACAAAAACAAAAACACGTGCTATCTCTGGGGCAGTTAAGATACAACTGGGTATTAAACAATGAGACGGTTACTGCTATAGCAGTAAGCGCGCCAAAATTACTCCCCACTCAAGGAACAAACAGGTTGCCTATGCAAACTAGTTTTTCCTACTAGTAGGACAGTGCCCCAAATTTAAAAGAGTTGCGGTGGGACAGTAGTAGTTGAACTACAGTAAATTTATATTCAAATTCCTACTGCTATGGCAGAAGTGAATTTTCACAGGCAATTTATTTTACTGCCATAGCAGTAGGTGTCCCATGGCGTGAATTTTAGAATACTACTATGACAGTAACGTCCATCAACGTGTTAAATAGGTGGCTTACTCCTAATAAGTAGCAGTAGCTTTTTTTACCTACCTTAAATCCCATTATATATAGTTTTGGACTATGTACAAACTTTTACAAAAATAAATCAATGACATCAATTAATATTATAAATTTGTTATTTAGTACTTTGCTTATTACCTGTTTTTTTAATACTAGTCAAGTAAAACTTTGCAATTGGATTTTTCCGACATTATCTAAGGGGTTTAAGTTAATTTTCGTCCGATTATCGCCACCTAGATGCAATATTCAAAATGACTCTAAAAATCAAGTAATGTCATTGTTTAAAGCTTAAAGCTATGTTGTTTCTTTTGTTAATTTTTTTATTTTAAAATTTAGGTGCACCCAACCGCTTTATCAATAAGAATTTTTGTTCTTTAGATAATAAAGCTTTTTTCTATTCTATTCTCTATACCATATGTTTCATTTTGATGCTGAGTTCTGGTTACTTCTAAAAGGTATGGGCCTGTCCAATATGTTGACACCTGGTATACTGGGGTTTTACCGGAGTTGTTAAAAAAAATAATGTCAGATTCTACAACAAAAAAATATAATAAAAGAGTTCATATAAACACTGGTCCGTATAGGCATTGTTTCCAGGGTACCAGCAGTCTTAAACAATCAAAAAAATTGTTTTCTTTATATCATATATTATATCTAAGGACATTTTATGGCTTTGATGTTGCTTTAATTGAAATCTATTAAGAACCTGATTATAAGTCCTCTAACCAAATTAATAAACCTTTGTTTTCAGGGAGTCAGTATTTCCGGATGTTTTAAAGGGAAGCTCTAGTTGTCCCAATCTTTAAAAGGGTGATCTGGGTGACGTCTCGAATTATGAGCCAATCTCTCTTTACCAATACTTTCTAAAATATTTGAGAAGTGTATGGCCATAAGAATGACACATTTCTGTGAATCTTATAATATATTTACTCGGCAGTCAATTCGGTTTAGAAAGGGCCTTACTACTACCTTAGCTATTTTGGATTTACTATCGACTATTCTTGATACTTTCCAAGACTCACATATATAACAACTCTTTTCAGAGCGACCTAAAGTAAGGCATTCGACTGTGTCTCTCACGAACTACTTTTAAAAAACTCAGAGATATAATTTCATAACTCTAGCTTGTCTCTGATTGGGAGCTTTCTTGCAGGTAGAACCCAGAGAGTTGCACTGGGGGCGTAAGTCCGCGAAGAGAAATTTAAATATCGGAGTGCCACAAGGTCAGTCCTTGGACCGTTGCTTTTTAATCTATATTAATGATCTTCCTAATTATGATCCAACATCACGGTACACTCTTTTCGCGGATGATACTACCATAATCAATAAGCATAAAGATCTGGATGAGGCTAAGTCAAGGTCGGGGAGGCACAGGGAATGGCTGAAGCTTGGTTTGGTTCAAATTTACTCTTTCTTAACGTGGAGAAGACGCAGTCAATGGTTTTTTCTACACGAGAAATACCGGAAGCTGACATGGTGAAGTCTCGTGACGTTTCTTGGTGTCAGTTTGGACTCCCGACTGCGTTGGGACTCGCACACAGATCAGCTCTCTCAAAAAATTTGTAAAAATATATACATCTTACGTAACCTGGCTGAGTGTGTGTCTCGGAATGTCCTTCGGCAGGCGTACTTCTCTCTCTGTCACTCGCGCATGAGTTATGCATATAGTTGCCTGGGGTCATGCTACGGGGGCGGGGAGGGTTTTTCGTTTGCAAAGAAGGGTTGTTAGAATAGTTGCGGGCCTGGGATATAGGGATGACTGCAAAGAGGCCTTTAAACTTAATAACATATTAACAGTTCCATCGCTTTTCATACTAGAAACTATATGCTATGTTAAAACGAACATCGCTAGGTATAAAAGTCATGACTCAGTACATAACCACGACACTAGAAATAAACAAAATTTGGTATTAAATTGTTGGAGGTTGAAATGTTGCCAGAATGGTCCTAATCATCTAGGTATTCATTTTTACAATAAAGTGCCCGAAAATATAAAACAACTACCAACTATAGCATTCAGGAATAAAGTAAAGTCTTTCCTTATCAGTGGTGCATTTTACTCAGTAGATGAATTTTTAAATTGTATATGGTAGCCATATTATGTTTTTAATATTGTATTTCTTTATTTGTAAATGTGTTTTTTTTTAGGATTTTTATTTGTGTTTATAGTGTTTTTGCCAGTAAAGTATGTGTTAATTTAGATTTAGAAGATTTTTAATTAACGAAACATTTTTTTATACCCCATGACTTGTGTAAATACTATATGTATGTTAACATCAATAAATGATTTGATTTGATTTGATTTGATATCACAGGACCTATAAATTTAATCTATTAAACTAGCCAAAAAATATTTTGAGCACTTTTAAATTACTTTACTTTTACTTCAAAAACTTTTAAATCAAAAACTCGACACCGCGAAGATCCAGGTTTATGTTTTAATTATTGTCAATAAAACTACTTGGAAAGCCAATTTTTCAAAAAATATTTGGGTGGTTTAATTGATAATTTAGCAATAGTATTTGTAGATTTAATAAGATCAAATTTGATTAACTATGTCTTATCTAAAAAATATTCCGGCAAAAGAATGTACGCCACTGACTTTTGTAAATGTTTTATAATGTTATTTATATTGAATAAGTAAAAATACATCGTTAAACTTTTTTTTGTATTCTGCTTATTTTTGAAAAATAATATTCATATCTCTAGCCTACCTTTAAACCAATAGGAAAATTTCAAAAACACTTAAGTTGGAATGATTTTAATACAACATTTTCCCACGTTCCTTGTGTATTTTAGAAGTACGCAAATAAGTGTATTTTATTTTGTTTTTAAAAATCTTAACAAGATAGGAAAAAAATAGAAGCTAAAGAAGCTGTATTTTTACTTGCGTTATGTAAATAGAATAAGTCAATGACAGAAATATTCGTTTAAATACTGCTGAGACACCATTGGATTAAATAAATATAATCAAGTAAATGCTAAATAGCCTCCTAAAGTTAAAAAATACTGCAAAATTTTAACAAAACCGATAAGAAATATTTAAGATATTATTAAAAATCGAGTTAAAAAAGTTTAACACCCTGTATCTGGAAATTAATGCATTTCCGGATCCATGTCTATAAATATTTTTTATATTTTCAATTGTAGAATCCTTCAATTTTCTTAACAACATTCTGTAATACCCTGTATAGTGGAAAAAATCTTGGGAATAATATGCCCAGTTTTTAAATGTATTTTTTTACCTAATAAAAAAATGTTAGTTCTAATCCAATTCTTAAGGTCCCCAAAGATCTAAAAGATGCTGTACCAGGACATTTGGAACTAGATCCCAACTTTCAAAAACGATTTCCGCATCTGGCACCAAGAGATATCGATCTCCAAATTGTAGGTGGTGAAGAAGCAAGACCACATTCTCGACCTTATCAAGTAAGTATATTATACCGGATTATACTCTACACCCATTTAAGTATTAAAATTCCAATAATATTTTATAATTCATAAAATATAAATTCCCATCTATAATTTTTATGAAGCTAAGCTAATATAACGTACTTATTAGTATACATGGGTCAATCAACTATTTTTCGTCTTTGTTTCAAATAAATTTATATTTTAATCAAGTTTTTTATATTTATTTATTTATTACAAATATTAGGTAAGAAGACACTAAAAGTTTTTTTATAGCCTTCTTAGTTTTGACATACAGGGCGAAAAATATTTCTCCATTTTTGGACTCCCTTCGTATTTAAGTTGTCTTGTAACTTACAACTAGTAAGTAAGCTAGAAGATAAACTTTTAACAAGGAATACTATTCAATGGTCTTTTTATTGGGTACACGCCAAAATCCATCTAGAAAAAATGGGACCGCTTCGGTCTTGGTCCCGGAGTATACGAGCTGACCCTGTTCAGCCCTATTGACCCCTATAAACTGGCCGGTCGCCTAAAACAAAATAAAGAAAAACCCCCAAAACCCAAAAATTCTAATTAAAAACGATGTTTCGGTGGCAAGTCTGCCACTGTTTTCAAGTTAAAATTAAGTTAAATCAAAATAAAAATGAACTGATATTAAAATTAAAAATTATTAAAACTTTAAGCTTTTTAGTTTTGCAAACCCTGAAAATAGTTTGAGATTTGTGTCATGAGTGACATAATTAACTGGCGTATTTATTATTTGTAAGACAAAAGAGTTAGTTGATTTTTAGTTTTACAAAAGATACTTTAGTATCAAGCACAGGTATCCAGGTGCTGTTTAATTTTAATACTTATTTTTGCTAAAAACTTTATATAAACACGACAAAATTTTGTGGCTGCAGCGTTCATTTTTAACTTAAGTGTGTAACCAGAATGATCTAAAACATTACCCCACCGCGCATTTATACTTTTTCACTACCATTAGGAGGTTAGTCCAGTCAGTAGGTAATTTTCACGACGTTAATTAAGAACCGTTTGGAATAGGTTAAAATATGAAGGGGGGTTATTCGAAATATAACTATGTAATTTTAGACGCGAAAAAAGTGTGCAGGGGTAAGAGGTGAGAGTTAAAAGGGGTGAAAAGTGTTTTTCGGCTCTTAAAAATCCACTATTAAATTTTAAGCAATGCAACGCAAATGGTTTTTTAGGTATTGAAAAAACCTTTAATTTGAGCCGGGTAGCATGAATTTAGTCAATTAGTTTATGCAAAAATACCAAAAAACCGTTTAAAATGGGTATTTTTTGAAAAATTTATATTTATTGTAAAAATCGTTTATTATTAATTTTTTTATTATCATAAAAGAAAGGTCTTTTTATTCCGCATTAAATGAGAGGTTGTAAGCCTTGATCGAATAATTTGTTGCTAAGATAATCAAGCTTTACTGATTTTAGGGCCCTAATGTACAATGCTGTAACTTTTTGTTTATAAATATTTTAAGTCCCACCACAAAAAATAACATTTAACCCTTTGTTTTTGCTTGGAAAAAGTGGAACCTTTTTGTTAATAAACATTTAAAAGCTGCAGCGCCCCTGTGAGAATTACAAATTTTTAACTTATTGATATCAAAAGCTGGCTTGAAAACAAAGATTTAAAAAAGAAGTCTCTACGACCAATAGGAACCAAGTTAGCAATTTTTTTTTTTAAATCATATCTCATTTGTTTATAATAATGAAGAAATAATTTTGAGGGCATTTGATAGCTGAATACTTATACTTACTATAATGTACAATTAAATCATTTCAGCATTGTTTTTTTATTGTTGTAACGCATTTTTCAAGTAGCTAAAATTTCGAGCTGCCGAAAGAGTCGGTGGTGGGGATACAAGCTTGGCGGCTGACGCACCGAGCAAAAAGTAAAATCGAAAGTTCAAAACGGAGGACCGCGTGAAAAATATTCATATCTCCGCGAATTTTCATCGAATCAAGCTCTTTTTTTAAATCTGGGGTGCAACAAATGCAGATAAGTGCGTTATTTTACATCTCCTCAAAGGTTTTGGAGCTATTTTTATAGATTACAGAAAATTCTGAAATTATAAAATTCAAATAAAAGGTCTTTATAATTTAAAGTATACGCTCTATACTTTTCTCCGACTTCACACCATCCTCATCATCATCCGCACCAACTTATATAACTTTGGTGAGACGATAAAACTTTGAAATTTAGGGTTAAAGTCTTAAACTAAAATTTTTGTCAACTATTAAATTGTAAAAAGTTCAAATTGGCTGCAAAAATTTATCAAAAAAAAATGTTAAAATAGTTGTGTTAGAAAATTAAGCAACGTCGTAAGATTTCAAAATAAAAGAAAAATTAAAAATAATTTTAAAAATTAAGTGCATCATTGTTAATAATTTTTGTTGCACCCCAGATTAAAAAAAAAAAAGAGCTTGATTCGATGAAAATTCGCGGAGATATGAATATTTTTCACGCGGTCCTCCGTTTTGAACTTTCGATTTTACTTTTTTGCTCGGTGCGTCAGCCGCCAAGCTTGTATCCCCACCACCGACTCTCTCGACAGCTCGAAATTTTAGCTACTTTAAAATGCGTTACAACAATAAAAAGCAATGCTGAAATGATATAATTGTACATTATAGTAAGTATAAGTATTTAGCTATCAAATGCCCTCAAAATTATTTCTTAATTATTATAAACAAATGAGATATGATTTAAAAAAAATTTGCATCTTGGTTCCTATTGGTCGTAGAGATTTCTTTTTTTTAAATCTTTGTTTTCAAGCCAGCTTTTGATATCAATAAGTTAAAAATTTGTAATTCTCACAGGGTGCGCTGCAGCTTTAAATGTTTATTAACAAAAGGTTCCACTTTTTCCAAGCAAAAAACAAAGGGTTAAATGAAAAGGGTGTGGCTGTGTGCACGTAAGAATGTAAAGGGGAGGAATGAAACCTTTGTATTTCGTGCAATTATTTAATAAAATCTAAAAATGCATAGCAGAGCGCTTTCGGAAAATTGCAGCAAAATGGTAGAAACAAGGCTGTGCTTTTGTAAAAAATGTTTTAAATTTTAACCCCGCTGAGGGATGTTTGTTAATTTTATCTTATGGTAATGAGTTGATTGTTTTATGTGTAATGTGATACATTAATTTAAATTATGACTTGTTTTATGCACTCCAAAGCTGTGACTCCTGCTTGACAAGTAGCACTGAAGATGGATTTTCCGAAAGCGCTCTGCTATGCATTTTAGATTTTATTAAATAATTGCACGAAATACAAAAGGTTTCATTCCTCCCCTTTAAAGGGTTAAATGTTAATTTTTTAAATTAAATTTACTTTGTTTACTAAAATATAAGTCTTAAAGAAGCGATAGAGACTTTGTAGGACTTAAAAATATTTATATAAACAAAAAAGTTACAGCATTGTACATTAGGGCCCTAAAATCAGTAAAGCTTGATTATCTTAGCAACAAATTATTCGATCAAGGCTTACAACCTCTCATTTAATGCGGAATAAAAAGACCTTTCTTTTATGATAATAAAAATTAATAATAAGCGATTTTTACAATAAATATAAATTTTTCAAAAAATACACATTTTTAACGGTTTCTTGGTATTTTTGCATAAACTAATTGACTAAATTCATGCTACCCGGGCTCAAATTAAAGGTTTTTTCTAACACCTGAAACCATTTGCGTTGCATTGTTGTCAAAATTTAATAGTGGATCTTTAAGAGCCAAAAACACTGTTTCACCCCTTTTAACCCTCACCCCTTACCCCTGCACACTTTTTTCGCGTCTAAAATTACATAGTTATACTTCGAATAACCCCCACTTCATATTTTAACCTATTCCAAACGGTTCTTAATTAACGTCATAAACAGGCCTTTTTTTACTACCTATACAGCCTGGACTAAGGTATGAAGTGTTAAAGGATGTTAAGTAAGATAAATTTATTGGATAGATCCTGGCGAACAAAAGGAGGAGGCCTACAGATCGACACGAGTAATCTGAAACCACGACGTATCGGTAAGGGGAAAGTCAAATTCAGACTACACGTGGTCGCGCATAGGCGTGCTACGCATATTATAGTTAAATGTTAATATTCAAGAATAATTTTATTGTATTTAATGATCAAATATTTCGTTTTTCTGGTTAATGTCGTTCTAGTTAAATAACATAGATATACGTGTAAAAATTGGGAGACAATAATTTTGAAAACATTTTCTGTTAGATATTCTAAATACATGCTCCCGTTTCGTTAAATTATTGGAGGATTAAGGATTTATTGGGTATTTAAAAATATCACTTGGTCAGTATTTTTAACTTTTAAAAAATTACTCTCTACAAATAATTATATAAATATAAAGTAAATATTTGGTGTTATACAAAATATACAAACTTTTTTAATATATATTCTTTTAAACATATTTTTGTAATTAAAAAGTTGTTTCTCACTCTTTAAAACAATTTATAAACGTTATTCATTTCTGAACCATCAGTCACTGTAAGTATTCGATTTAAGAAAGATTTAGTTGGGACCTTATCTTCCTAAACAGAATGGTATGAAGCAATATCAAAGACGAATACACTCCCATCGAGAATATTCGGAATTCATTTTTCCATTAGGCGCTTGGTCTGGCTTGGTGAAATTTTTCCTTATTCATTTGTCCGTGGTAGTCACCAGAACATGGTCCCGCTTTAAATACTAGCCCATCATTTTGCACAAAAACACATTTTGCAACCAGAATAAATTACAATTAGCCGATCTAAAATAATAATGTTTTATATTTAGTAAATATAATTTTTTTTATATGCTAGATGTCTCGGAATGTATATCTTAGTACTATTAGATAGTTTTTCAGAAATTGGTGTATAAACCGTTTTTAGCGTCAGTGTGTTTTTAGAATCTCTCAAAATGTCAAAATTGTCCATTTTTAATATTTTTATTAACAGTAAATGAGTAAGTATAGGACATTATGTATAAAACATCAAGGATTTCTTTTAAATCTAGAAATGTCTTATATAGGGTGTTCCATTTTTAAATAATGAGGTTATGTTTAAATGGTACATTTTTTAGAAACTCTGTATTTAGAAAATTTGTATCGAGCAAATCAGTGTTAAAAACGAATGTCTATATTTTAAACATTTTTAAAAATTCTTACCTGTAGAACTAAAATGTAAAATTAGTTGATGTGACTTTGCCTTCGTCTCTAATAGTCCACGCTACGCCACTCTCTTGTGGTCAAGTATAAAATACTTTAAAATGATGAAATTTGGGGCGTTTTTCCCATTATTTTACATTAATTATGGACGTAAAACACTGATCTCGATGGATTGCCAATGTTATTACCTGCGCGAAACAAAAGTTACATTTCATTGGCGAAAAACCGGTTGGTACGCAAGCAAGTTAAGGGTAAACGCACCTGGCGCCAAACAGACTATCGGCATTACCGGAAAGAATTTTTCGACGGCGACCTGGTTTTCTGTCACGGTCAGACCGCGGACGGAGGATACGGGGTGCCGGTGTTTGTATTTTGCCACGGCTTTTAAGTACGCATGTTCGTCCACCCATCCATTTTGTTTACTGCGCGAGGTCGTAAAAATCTGAAAAATGCTTCTTGCCACTGCGGATCTAAATGTAGGTTACCTATGACGTAAAATGAAAACACTGTATAATTATTTTGTTTTAAATATTAAATAAAAACATAATTATTATTTTTATAGTTTTTTTCAAATACCCGAGCGCACACGACTACTTCCGGAAATCAGTTTCGATTTCGGCAACAGTTTGGCCAAATTTGAACCAAAAGTTTAGTCGGACGCTAGTGAAGAAAGTCCAGTACAGTTTCTGAAATAAGAGTTTATTAGAATAGTTACTGGTTGTCTTAAGAGCATAGTTTCATGATATTTGTAATAAGAGTTATACATATTTTACCACTTAAGTATTAACAAAGATTTATTTAAATGTTTACCGTAACTATTTTCACTAGAAAAACTAATACGTAAAATATTCATAAAATATTGGATACTAAGGTAATTGTTTAGAAACTGTCTGCTAACCCGATTTTTGACTCAGGTCTGGTATACGGGGTTGTTCGAGGTGCTGATCACGAATCTGAAAATTTTTAGTTTAAAAGTTTGGTTTTCGAGATATTCATCATCAAATTGGTATTTAAACTAATCTCATTTTTACTATATTTCCTCTTCTTTTGCACAAAATTTGTGTTATAATACTAAAATGGCACACAATATTTTATTTAACATCAAAAAACATTTTTTAGTACATTTTTTGCCTCTTTTTATATGAGGTTTACTTTAAACTAAGTTGTGTATGTAACCATATGCATACACCTAAATATGTGTATCCATGGTTGCAAAGCGTTTAGGGGTTAAAGATTTGCAATTTATTGAAAAAACGTGTAAAATAAATAAAAACAGGTTTTTAAAAGGTTATAATCCAATATTGTTTGCCAACTTAGTGTTTTATCAAAAAATGTGTGCAAAAAGAAGGCGGAATATAGTAAAATTAAGGATAGTTTGACTTTCAACTGGTGATGAATATCTCGAGAACGTAACGTTTTCGACTAAAATTCTTTCAGGTTCGTGATCAGCGCCCCAAAACCCCCTATACCAAATTTCGTCAAAATCGGAGTTACGGAGAGTTTCTAGACAATTACCTAAACTAATAAACATATAGTTTAAAATAAAATCATATTTTAGGCTGGAATTATTATACCAGTGGGAATAGATGGTCTATCGTTTTGTGGTGGATCTCTTATTAATGCCCGTACTGTACTCACTGCCGCCCATTGCGTTGATACGTGAGTATGAAACAAAGTTAATCCATATTATGGGAGTTATGACATAGCCACTATATTGGGGTAATTTTTTGACGTCATCTGGTTTCTTTTCGGTCATGGCATTAAATGGGATAAGTGTCAAGACCGGTACAGGAAAAATACAGTTTTTTATTATTATGAGTAGAACCGCATACACAACACTTTTTATTATTATTAGGTTGCAATTATATTAGCTTTAAATACAAAATATTTTTTGACACACGTTTTTTTAACAAAAATTACTTTTAATCGACGCCAAATAAATCGATCTATCATTAGGTGTCAAAATATAGTGACTTTACCTAGTCTTGTCAATTTTTCCTTATTACAGGGTTTGGTTGAAATGGCATACCCCGCCAGTTATTATTAAAGATAGAACCTTGCACTTTTTGCAAACCTGAGTTAGTTTTTTTGTGAAACGAAAGATGCCATAAACAAAGCCGTCATAGCACTGTTAGTTTCTAAGCTACAGGGTGAATTTAAAAATATTGCTCTTTAAGGTACCACTTTGTATTTCAGTTGGCTGATAACTTATCAATAAGGTAAAAAACGGATTCTTATATATCTTTTTACGTAAAATACAGTGGCGTAGTCAGAATATTTCTAAATATTCTTGTTTTGAAAATATTAACCAATGATGGGATATTTTAAATAGATCACCCTTATATTTGTCAAAAAATAAATTTACCTTTTACATGCTTTTTAAAAATATATAATTCTGTAAGTTTATTTTTATAAACAACGACAAAATTCGACAATATTCACAATTCACATCCAAAATTTTACAGTAGGCTATGCAAATAATTTACTCAATAGTTTTTTATTGACTTTGATTATTGTAGTGGTGTTAACGTAACTATTTTCAAAATTGGATTTTGCTATTTTATTATAATGTTTTTTTCTCTTTGTTACATAATTCTACATAAAATATGTAGCACTTACACGAGCAACATTATTAATTTGTAAATAGTTTTAATAAATATATATATATATATATATATATATATATATATATATATATATATATATATATATATATATATATATATATATAAATATATATATATATATATATATATATATATATATATACACATATATATTAGGGTGCTTCATTTGAAACGAATATTTTTGTTTTCCGCTGACACATGAAAATTCAGTTCTTCACATCGAAAAGAAAATTCCCTGAAAATTTGAGCCCTTAATTTTAACTTTAAGAACTTCCTCTCTATCTTCGATTGTTTCCCATTTAAATAACATGGAAATCATTGTTTTTTTTGTTTGTTTTTTCATAGTTCACTTCGGTTTTATGATTTTGCGTTGCGATCGGTCACAATCTGTAGTTTATTAGAGACTTTTTAAAAGTGTCTAAAAACATTTTTCTTTGGCTTGAACTGTCTCGTCAGCATCGTTCTCGAAAACCAAATTTTTACAAAAATTGTTACATTTTCTTTATTATCGGGGTAAGGGCTAAACTGACAGAAAAAAAGTTAAATAAAAATTTGTAGGAAATTTAATTTTTCACAAAAATGCCTCTTTCCATATTTTGCCAAAGTGCGCAGTTTACTAGATAAATTCTGGTGAATGTATTAAAAATTAAAAAATTATTTAAATATTAAGTTCTGTTGTATTATATCTTAAGATTAACTAATAATCGAAGAAGTTAATAATTATTTTCAATGAAAAAATAAATACATATACATATATACAATTATTTTCTAGAAAAAAAAATTTATACGGCACTGTTTACCTTACAAAAGCTTTCATAATTTACCGCGGGGAAATCATGAAGTAAGCTCTGATTGAAATTATCCTAATCTCAGACGCTTTGTTACTTACATTGGACGTTCTACTTACACACATTTCACCTTCGCGGTAATAAACTAAAAGTGAAATAAACTAAACAAGAAATATATAGACGGTCCTGATGTTTGTCCACCGATTTACTTAAAAAAACATACTAAAAATGTGTTCTTTCAATTTACATACCATCCAGAAACACCCCGTACAAAAAAAAAGACAATTCGTTGTTTTACACTTTTTTATTTACAATCAGCTTAATAATGGTACGTAAGTATGGTAACGGAAACGAAATGTACTATAGTATTTCTTTTGTTTTTACTTCAGTGATTGCTTTGCTGTTTAAGCGAATATAGCCAAGTGATCAAAATTAAACTGACTATACAAAGCCATAGTGTAGTTAAACAAAGCTTTTGCTTGCGCTTATTTAAATAAACAGAAAAAAAAACAAACACATTTTTACAACCTTTTAAACTAAGCAAAACTATACTAAGTATGTTACATATTACACAATTAAATACTATTGATTTTTTTACGATATTTATAATCTCTCACTCCTTCGGACTAAGAGGGGATATAGACGGCCCAACACCGATTTAGCTGAAATAGGTTATACTGTTTTAAAACATAAATTAATATATATATTAAATATATAAATTTAAATATGGATCATTTACTGTATTGTTTATCTATTGACCGTAAGATCTATTTTTTTTTTTGTTTGGAAAAATTAAATAATTATTTTATAAAGTCAATTATACCGAAAATAATTATAAACTTCTTCGATTATTAGTTAATCTTAAGATATAATACAACAGAACTTAAAATTAAAATAATTTTTTAATTTTTAATACATTCACCCGAATTTATCTAGTAAACTGCGCACTTTGGCAAAATATAGAAAGAGGCATTTTTGTGGAAAATTAAATTTCATACAAATTTTTATTTAACTTTTTTTCTGTCAGTTTAGCCCTTACCCCGATAATAAAGAAAATGTAACAATTTTTGTAAAAATTTGGTTTTTGAGAACGATGCTGACGAGACAGTTCAAGCCACAGAAAAATGTTTTTAGACACTTTTAAAAAGTCTCTAATATACTACAGATTGTGACCGATCGCAACGAAAAATCATAAATCCGAAGTGAACTATGAAAAAAAACAAAAAAAACAATGATTTCCATGTTATTTAAATGGGAAACAATCGAAGATAGAGAGGAAGTTCTTAAAGTTAAAATTAAGGGCTCAAATTTTCAGGGAATTTTCTTTTCGATGTGAAGAACCCAATTTTCATGTGTCAGCGGAAAACAAAAAATATTCGTTTCAAATGAAGCACCCTAATATATATATATATATATATATATATATATATATATATATATATATATATATCCACTTTAATCTTATGGCGTCATTACACCCGGACCTCGCTATACACAACGGCGACCAAAAATTTGCGGCGTCCGGATATACGACGCCGTAAATATTTAAATATTTTGACGGCGTTGTGTATGGTGAGGGCATACCTTCCGGACGCCAATGAACGAAATAGAATATGCTTACTAAAAATCAAAAACAATATTTAATAAAAACCATGTACTAAATTAATTTTAAAAGAAAAATCCAATTTTGAAAGTCGTGACGTGAGCACCACTACAGTAATCAATTCAATAAAAAAAACTGTTAACTGATTTGTCTTACAAGGCCTATTAAAAAAATGTTGGATATAAAATATAAAATTGGGTATTTTGTCGTTGTTTATTAAAAGTAAACCTCTAGTGATATACAGGGTATTTCTAAACAAATGCGAAAATTTTTAAGAGGTGATTTCTTGTTTAAAATAAATGGTAGTTTGCTTTATAAACATAGGGTCAAAAGTCAACCATTAGGAGATACCGCGGTACAAAAATCTAATATCTCAAAAACAAAAAGCGCTAGAATGATGAAATTTTACGAAAATATTTCTATTATTAAAATACATTTTTCAAATATTTTTGCCCTTTTTTAGAATTAATGGAAGTGGTGGAAATAGACTACCCCTATCGTTCTTGCTAACCAAATTTAAAGAAACACTTACGTAATGACCTCGAAAAATATAAATTTGGGTAAACTGGTTTATTTAAAAACATACAGGGATTTTTGTTAAATTCTTTTGCGATAACTCCCCTAATGGTTGAGTTTTGAACCCATGTTCATAAAAGCAAGGAATCACCCCTTAATTTTTGTTTAGAAACACCCTGCATATTTTATAAAATCTTGTAAAAAGGCTTATTCATTTTTTTAACAAATATACAGGGTGCTAAAATAAAAAAAAACAACATTAGTCAATATTTTAAAAACAAAAACATTTGGAAAAAAATCTAACTACGCCACTGCATTTTACGGAAAAAATTATACATATAGGCAGCAGTTTTTACCTCTTTTTGGGGGTATCTGAAAATTTTTAAAATCACGCTGTAGCTCAGAAGCTAAGTGTGCTAAAACGGCTTTGTTTTTGGAATCTCTCGTTTTACAAAAAAGTAACTCAGGTTTGCAAAAACCGTAAGGTTCTATCTTTAATAATAACTGAGACACCCCGCTATTTCAACCAAAATGGGCTACGCTGTATAGTGTGTCTCAGGATAGTGTTACCCACAAAAGGACAAATAGACAAAATATTTTTGAATTTTAAGATCGCACTTTAGGAAAACTGGTAGCATGGTTCAAAACTGAAAAATACATTTTTTTTCGATTGGTATTATAACTTAAAATATAAAAAATGCCCAGGAGTAAAGTATTTTTTTTTTTTTTGAAATAAAAACAAAATTGTATAAAAAAATGTGGAGAATTGAGTTTTATGTCGAAATTTGCAGTTGGTAGTAAAAGTACTTTACTCTTGGGCATTTCTTAAATTTTTGGTTATAACTAGCCGTGTATAATACCATTCAAAATAAAATTTTGTATTTATAGTTTTGGACCATGCGACCAGTTTTTCCAAAATTCCGTCTTAAAATTGAATAATTTTTGGTCCATTTGTCCTCTTCTAACACCTATCCTGGAAAACACTGTATACCCTTTCTAGTGTCCCCGACCTTGGACCGTCTAATGCCGGCACACACACTCAGGACGACCTGATAGGTTTACCTGAATAGTTATGAATGCCCAGGTGTGTGTGGAATAAATCTAACAGTTTTTAATCTGCTTAGATGTCCTGATGTAATTGAAAAACCCCACCAGTTAAAACTGTACAGTTAAACATGATTGTCCCACAAACGCTCAAGACTCAGGTCTGTCTGCGCAGTTAAAACTGCACAGTTAAACGTCTCAGGTCAGCCAAAGAGTAAATAAACTATTGTTAATCTTTGGTATAGCGACAACTAAAAGAGATGGAATATATCTGATTGCACAACCCCGACTTAGATTTTTAAAACAAAAGTGGTGAAAGTAAATTAAAGCTAACTTAGTTCGTTTTGGAAATACAGAGTGTTTTTCATTTCTGTCAATTTGGCGAGGTACTTGTAACTAGCTTGATATTAGAGGAAGAAAAAAATGTAAATAGAAAAGTGTTAGGGATTATTATTTTAAGGTCCGTAACAATATATTAAATGTGGTATTTCTAATAGCTTTTAAGGAGACCTTTCAACTGATGAAAAAATATACAGGGTGTTCCATTAAAAAAAAACTTAACTTTGTCTTATAACTTAAAAATAAAAGTCAACGGAAAAAATATACATACACTGAATTCTACTAAAAACCCTAAAACTTTTTATTTACATTGTTTTTCTATCATTAATATTAAGCGAGTTTCAAGTGCCTGGCTAAATTGACAAAATTTGAAAAGCACTCTTTTACTCTTTCTTTTTTTTTTAATTTTAGGCGAAATGGAAGTGTTACTGTCCATTTGGGTGCGCACAACATGTCTTTTTCTGAAATTACTGATAGTACTGTAGTTTCACGTACTTCTAATGATATTGTCATTCATCCCAATTGGACTAGAAGTGTTCTTTTACATGACATAGCTATCGTACGATTTATTGAATCAGTGCCATTTAGTGGTAAGTATTCCATTCTATTCTATTTTTTGTTCTTTGTTCTGGTCCCTTCACGTCCAATTCACCAGCTCTTCCCCTTCCGGACTATGCTTTACAGGGCTTCGTCGGCGGAAAATCTGAATAATCGAGCCTGTAGCTCCCAGAAATTCCAAAAAATAAAAATAATTCTATAAATCAATGCAATGCACAAATTGACAGCTGTCAAATCAAGAAGTGCTAATGGTGTTACGTATAACCTCGCTGTCACTTCTGAGAGTTCCCATGGCACGCCCATTTATTTTCCGCCATTTGAGAAATACCTCGTGTTCACTACCACAGCGCTTAGCTCCTGAAGAAAGATACCTTCAATTTAGCGTGAATCTTTACTCGATCCCCGAAAGTAAAAACGCCCATACAGTTCCTCTAACCGCTTAAACCATTTAATTACTACCTTAAGATGACTTGTAATTAGGTACATAAAGATATTGTAAACCTGGTCAGTAGACGATCATGCAAAAATGAAACGCGCTTGCACGCTAGCAAATGTGAATTGAACCTTTCGATATACACCATACAGATTTTTCTTGTCATTTTAGGCAGTAGGTGGTGTGCATGATTACTTTAAACAGGAGCGCAGTTCGGCAAAATTATTTAAACAAAGTGTTACAGAGTGTTGTTAAAACAATTTAGGGCCAGATTCTAGAAATGCAAATGTGAAAAAAGTTTACATTAACATTTGCTAAAAAATGCTGCGTTTTTCATGATACGGGGTGTTTAAGCTTTTTTTCATTAATAGTTTGACATTTATCAATAACCCTAAAGCGTACCAACTTACTCAACTAAAATAATAAAAACCTATAAATACCAAATTTTGTAAACACTGTTTTAGCGGTTTTAAAGATATTTAGGCGTAACGTATATTTTGCTAAAATTGTAGTGTAGCATATATTTAAAACTAATAGAGACTTATTAAATTTGACTTCCCAATTTAATGCATTAAAAACAAATGGGGCATTATATAATATAACGGTGTTGTCAATAAAAATATAAATATAATAGTTTTTCTGTTAACCGATTGTTTTTGTGTTAAAAATAAAAACGTTAGAAGGATAAGGTACCTCTAAAAATCTTCGGAATAGCTTTAAAATTTTAAAAGTTTAGTAACGATATAGAGCAAAGTGTAGAAATTATTATTTAAAAAAAATCTTTTTACTTTTCTTAACATTTTTTAAATATTCATTTAAAAATTTATATTTTCTCTTTACCATTAGAGTTAGTACCTTCAAATTATTTTAAAAATATACCCCCATGATATCGTACATAATTTAAGAAAATATGATATACACGTTAAAAATTTAAAATGGCTGCCTTACATGTAAGCATTTTTGGTTAAAATATAATCACAAATACGGTTATGACGTTTCTGACTTTAAATTGTTTATTTACAGCAAAAGAAAAGTTTTAAAGTGCCAGAACTTTTTATGGTTTATTATCCGTAAACTTTGTTATTAAGTTAACAACAGTCAAGTTTATCTATATTTAATAGTCTATCATTACAGGATATAGTCCCCATCCTTTTTCCAATTCCGGGATTTCGGGACTGGGCACACACAATCCAGGAAAATCCTGGGATTTGAGGGTAGAATACAAAAAATGCGAAAATATTCTAAAATCAACTTTTATTACTTTTTTTTAGGAATGTTAAAAAAATCTGAACAAAAAGAAGTTTTCTTTTCCAAACAAAAAAACAAACTAATTAAAATATAGACAAAATTAACTTTCTTTTAATAAAAACATTTCTACAGTTGTCTTGATTAGGAACCTCTCAAACTAAAAACAAAACTGTATTTCTGCAACATTGGCATATCCTCACATATCCTCTAATTGATCGCATTAAAACATTTGTAATTTGTTACAATATAACAAACTTAAGGCAATAATAAACCCTCTAAATAATAAAAAGTAAAATATTCAAAATATACTTTAAGTAAACATATTTCAATGCAAAATTCTAATAACTTGCGTCATGTGGAGTATTGCTCTTACTACTTCTTCAAGTGAGACCACGTTAAAACTGACTACAATCAGATGGGAAATGAATAATGGCTGACTTTTTATTTTTATTGGAATTGACAACTCTATAAATTGACAGGAAAAGTAAGTGCGTTTCGTTTCATGCAATTATTTTAAAAATCTTACAATTATTTTTTGATTCCGAGAATCCGGGAATTAAGAAATTTAATCCCGAAAATTTCAGGACTGTAAAAGAGGCGGAATCCCGGGATTATATCCCCTAACTATCATATTATAAATGGTAAAATGTTTTTAATACAAATTAATTTTAAATGTATGTAATTTATCTGTTTTCACTTTATAAAATCCTTAAAATCGCCTGTTGAAGGTATAATCCATTTTAGCCTAAACTATTGTGTCTATTGTTATCCGAAACTATGCCTAAAATGACATACTTGAAGTCGTTATATTTTTAGTAATTACTTATAATAAGTAATTAAGGCACTACAAAATTTGTTATAATAAGTAGCATTATTATTTTTTTAAATATTGGCAAAAATTGTAAAAAGTATGTCATTTTAAGTCATTTTTTCCTATACTATATACTTTTACCTATAAATGTATGATTTTTTGCTTGAAAATAATTAAAATTGGGGGATAATCCGGGTGTTAGAAATTTAATACTTTCATAGGAAACTTATGTTCTGTCAATGAGAATAGAAGAGGGAGAGAAACAGTTATCATAGTCCAGCCCATTGATATGTTAAGCCACCGATTAGCAATATTAAATTTTTATTTTATTTTTGTGTAAAAACATGATTCTGCTAGGAATTATGGGTTTATATTAAATTATTTAGTAAAAAAAACCATTACGCACTTCCAATATAATAACTTTGGGTATGATTTATTATGAATTTAATATATCAAGTTACTATTTTACCAACTTTACCTAGCTTGGCTGTCAACTAAACACAATGGGATTTTCAGTCATGTACATTGCACGAATATTGCCCATGACTTGTAAAACGTGGTTTAAATTGTGTCACTTTTCTGATTAGAGATTAAATCTCTCTACTTTTTATTTTCTTTGGTTTCTTCTTTTACATAAAATTGACCCCCGTTTGTAAAGCTTAATTTTAACTCGAAACTTACTGATGTAATTTGCCATCTTGCGTTGTTTATTCGCTTCAACCTGTTTTTTAATTTCTTGCTTTTTTAAAATTATTTATAACTTTTTATTTATAAAGACTTATTATTTCTGAAAAAAATGAAATATAAACACAAACTAAATTTAAGCCTTTTTGCAGGAAGCTTGCGCCTTATTCGTATAAATTCTGCAATTAGTCTTTTAAATGCAACTTACTTGAAAATATAATTAAGAAACGTTAATGTTTGTGGTTTAGGCATTAAGCAGTAGGTATACAAATATAATTATGGCTAAAAACATTTTTAAGAATTACTAAAATCTACTGCGAATGTTTTTTTATGCTACATTGCACGATTTATGCAATTTTTTTCTAACGTAAAAATGACGTCTAACTCTATTTTCAGAAAGAATCAGTCCTATACTTCTGCCCCGGAATGACGATCATGATTATTTAAGAAACACAACTTTAGTTAGCGGTTGGGGTCGTCCATCTGATTCAGTTAATACCATTTCCCCTGTATTAAGAGAAGTAACCACATTTGTAATCAGCAATTTTGCATGTAGAATGGCTTTCCTGGGAATTGTAGAGGAAAGTCATATTTGTACCTCGGGAGCCTTTGGAAGAAGCACCTGCAATGGAGATTCTGGAGGTCCATTAGTTGTTAATGGAGAACTGGTAATTATTTTATATTTTATTTATTCTACGGTTAAAAAATTTAAATATCTTTTTTCCAGTTTAAAATAAAATATGTATTTTATTTGTATGACTCCCAATGAACTTAAATGCTATTTACTTCCTGTATTATATCATAGAATATCCTATATCAGGGTTTCTTGTTAGTTAAATAAATTGATGTAGTTTTTTTTAAGTAGAAATGTAACTTTTTACCTGAAGACCTTATACAGTGTGTCTCGCTTTTCATGAATACATCATGGCATCTCAGGTATGAATTATGCGACTTTCCGCGGTCAGCATCCCCAAAAAGCCAAGCAAAAAGTTTTCACCATGTCAAATATTTTATTTCTCTAACATACAACACCACCAAAATTTAAAGAAAATTGACCAGGTCGTACGGGCGCAAATGTATCAAAAATTATTCTTATGGAATTTTTTTGATACATTGAAATGTTGCCAGCTCGAATTTTGGTCAAAATTTTTTACACCGCAATTGTTTTGAGAGTTATAAAAAAAATGATCAAATAAAATTTTATTTTATTTTTTGACTAATTTTTCACCGAAAATGACTCCTTACATTTTTTCGAGAACAATTGAAAAGCGTTTTTCTTGCAAATTTTACCGGTTCTGCGGCCACCGGCCACCAGTCCTACCGACTATTTTGACAGTAGAGCTGGCGGAATGTTGGTTTGGAGTGGGGAAAGAAATGGCTGTACACACATCCATGCTTTTAAAGTTCTTCCTTCTTTTATAAGAATATTCACAACACCCAAAATATTTATAATTTAAATTACTTTATATAACGGCGTTTATCTTTTCTATTTAAAACCGTCCGTGGTTGCTGCAAATTTTGATTTTTTTAAGGTTATGTTGACGCTTTTTTACAATTGAAATTTTATTTTTTTCAACCCATTTTGTTACAAGCAGTTTCTTTCTCAACCCAGAAGACTACAACAAAACGCGCCTATCGCCGCATCTTTTATTTACCTACATAGTTTAAACGAATTTCCGTTTGTTACATTCAATAACTACGTATTAATAAAACCTGATTTAAAAGTTCTTAGGGCCAAACATCAACAGAATAAATTAGTTTACCCTTGAAATAGGATTTTTCTTTAGGGTAGGGCGGGGCAAGTTGAGCAATTTTTCACTTGATCGGTTATGGCTCCTCAAAAATAAGTCTAAATGGCTTATATTGCATACTGATGGATTAGCAATTTATCCCTTATTAATAGTGTCCATAGTAATTTCTTTCTAATAGCTCGAATTTAGGACCTACATCTATTTTAATGTAAATAGTCAAGTATGCCCAACGTACCCCATGGGTAAGGTAAGTTGAGCAAGGGTATGGGGTTAGTGGAGCACTTAGAAAGTATAGTCAAATCATGGCTTGAATGTTAGATACGTTTACAATAAAAATTCATTTTGACAATCTGGTTTTAATATTTATAACCTAATAGTGACAAAACAACAAATCTCATTAATAAAACAGCAATGTACCATTTGATTTAATATCAATCAATTCATCTTCGGTTTTTAAACTTTTTAAGCAGTTTTATTTTGCTTCTCTTCAGGGGCGGGCGGTCATATCAACTTTCCGAGGGGAGGGGCCATATCATCATGAAATGTCCATATTTGCAGTTAGGTGTGTTTAGATACAAAAAAAAATTAATCCGTTACAAAGGATGTGGCATAAAATGACCGCCCCTGCTTCTCCTATAATTCCTTCTGCACCTGTGAAAATTGCAGCTTTTCTCTATCTTCTGTTTGATTTGGCTCCTTTTCTTGGACCAGCCTTTGGCTATGGTCGAACTATTTTCAGAAAAAATTTAGTTAAATAGGTCAGCTCGTTTTCTTTGTTGCTTGTACAAAGTTTGGGTTGCAACCTCTTTTTAATCTTAAGGAGACTCTAGTAGTCTTACTGTTATAAGTCCGTATCCTACAAAATGTACAACTGTAGCTCAACTAACCCCAACCTGAAATTTTAAAGGAAAAGTAAATTTATTTAAAAACCGGTTAGAATTATTTAAAAATATTTATACATATTAAAACTGCAATAAATTTACTAAAGATTAACACTTACCTGATTGAGAAAGGAATACATTTAACTATCACAGATAAAATTTTCCGGCTTGCAATTATTTTACTTTTTAATCACAAAATAAACAATGCGCACGGATACTTTCCTCGATAGCCGCATCACCACTAGTGGTCGCACAATTAGTTCCCCTCGCGCAACCCCTTCTTTACGCTATTTGATGCTTTCGCGTGCGGTCAATAGTTTTTGAGATATTTTGATTGCCCAACTTACCTCGATGCTCAACTAGCCCCGCCCTACCCTACCCTTATTTACTTTATTAAATTATTATTAAAAATGTTTTTCGCCATAATAGTCAATAAAATAAAAAGTTATATTGAGATTGTTTAAAGTAAAACATGATTACTGTTTTTATAACCTACTTACTAGCCAATATCAGTAATAAATAAAAAAATATAGAATATCCCAGAAAATAATAGAAATAAATAATTAGTATGATACATTTTTAAAAAGATATTTTTTAAGCCTAAATAAATGCAGGGTGTTTCATTTAAAATAAAAAAATAAATAAATAAAAAGTCAAAAACTAGTAACCCTACAGAAAAATAAAAAGCCTATCTGTAATTTGCATAAAAAGTTGTCGTAAAGAAGTTTTTATAGAATTAAAAAATCTTTAAAAATAAAAAAGTTATGAAGGATTAATGAAAACGAAAGAAATTAAAAAATACGGTGTAGAGAGTAAATGACGCAATATAGCCAATTGCGGTTTTTACCAATAAGTTTGGCTTAAAATTTGAGCCTCGCAAATGGGGGTCAGTTTTTGTGTAAAATATACAAGAACATGACTTTCCTATAAAATGCATTAAATTTGGCCCACCCTGTACAGACTCGACTAAACTTTGCTAAATCGTATTTATGGTCTTGGGTCAATTTTTTTAAATGGACCGATCGGGTGGCTCACTAAAATAACTAAAAATATTTTTTACTGGCCATTACCACAGTATCAATATTTTAGTTAAAAGTATATTAGAAAAATTCGTAAATCCATAACTAGCTGGTACGAAACTCTTTAAATATTTCGGAAAGATTTCTTTGCTCCGCTATTATCTAAGATATATTGTTGGCATAGGCGCAATTAAGGAGGGCTAGGGGGAGGGTCTTAGCCCTCCTGAGACGGCGATTGGCCTCCCCACAATGATTGAGCATTTAAAGTATATTAGTGTTTTTCGGCAAATATACTCTATAACTAACCAGAGGTCACTGAATATTGGAATTCAGTGATTATCTCCGCATTAATTTAGTAACATTGTTGAAAATTCTTATTCCTTGCTTTATAAAACAATATCTAATATTTTATTGTAAAATCGTTGTTTTTTCCAGATTGGAGTTGTGTCTTTTGGTAGTGCGTGGGGTTGCGCACATGGTTGGCCAGCTGCATTTGCCAGGGTTACTTACTATCTGCCTTGGATTAATGAAAACGTAGCATCTGATCCTATTGAATAATTAAATAAATACCGTCCTACATACTTTTTTGATGCTCTTTTAAATATATATTGTAATGTTTTAAAATTGTAATATAAGATTATAGGTATCGTTCAGAAAATATAAACAATATAAACTTTTAAAAGCTTTTTATTTTTATCTCTCTTCCAGGTAATATTTAAAGCAAGATAATATAAAGCCCCTAAGTTCCATCAGATTATTATTAATGATGTCCCTATTAAAGTAATGTTCTACATTACAAAAAGCTTTTTTCTGCAGTTGGTTTTTTATTTTTAACGCTCGATGTTTGACAACAGCACATTACCAAGGCAAGAATGATACAGGCGTTAAATTTGGTGTAGGCATCCAGTACTGACATTTTACTATGGAACGCTACACGATTGAACAACGCGTAGAAATCGTTAAAACTTATTATCAAAATCAGTGTTCGGTTCGCCAAACATTCCGTGCACTGCGTTTAATTTATGGTATTGCCACCTAGGTCCTGCGATTTAACTCCGTTGGATTTCTTCTTGTGGGGTTACATCAAATATCGAGTATATGCGGACAAACCACAAACGATTGGCGCCCTAAAGGCCAACATTCGCACCATTGCACCGGTTAAATTACAACCCTTGGTTGATCAACCTTAGGTTGAATCTTAGTTTTATAATACCGGCCCTAAGTGTGCAAGATGAAAAAGCATTATTGAGCAATTAAGTTTTTAATTATTGTTTTTAGCACGGAACAAAAAGGGTTAGGTTTTTAATTTGATTTTTATTTAATTTTTTTTTAACGTTTGGAGTCAATTTTGTCCTATGGCATTAGCAGTTATAATTTCTATCGGATACTCCCTTCTTGAATGAAATTAATTTTTTCTGAAGAACACCTTTACCTTTTTTCAAATAGATCAGTCAAGCAAAAATATGTGACCAATTTGCATATCTAAACTAAAAAATTTAATAACAAATTAGCTTTATGCAATTGTGAATCTTTGCAAAAATCAAGGTCACTGTAAACACATGGCTAGAATTAAAATTATATTTTTCTATCATTGTAAAAACAATAAAATAAATCTTTGCATTTTAAAAACACAAAAACAACAAAATAAATATATAAATCATAGCAAACTAACGAACACCAAAATTTATTTTAGGGTTTTATACCACTTTTTAAAATTTTGGTAGAATTCGACACGTTCGGAGACCTCGGTTATAGGCGACCAATTTGATCGACTTTAGGCGTGTTTTCTTAAACAGAGTGCGAGTGAGGTAGAAATGAATTCGATTTGTAAAATACTACAGTACACGGAGTCCCGCTGCAGGGCCCATGCTAAATGCTCTTTGTCTTCCCTCCAACCGACGGTTGAAGGGTTTCATAACCTATATTTTGACGATGTTGAGATGTTTTGTTTGTCGTGGTTAGTTTGCAACAAGGCTTGCAAGTAATAGGAGAGGCAAAGTTTTCAAAAGGCAATATAATTTTAAAATGTCGTCAACACTTATCGTTCTCGTCGCCTATTTTGTTTAAATTTTGTATAAGGGTTTTTTTGGGCCTTGATCACGAATTTAAAAGAGATTTTTTTAAACACTGTCAATTTTTGACTTATCTACCATTAAACTTGAAACCTAAACTACCTTAATTTCAGTACATTCCCTTTCTGTTTACACTTTCCTCTTAATTTTTACATACAAAATTTTATTAACCACCAAAAACCTTTGAAACACGTATTTTTACTTTATTTCATACAATTTTATATTGCTTTGAAAAGCCTAACCGCATAAATCCGGTTTTAAGGCTTTACAATAAATTATTTAAAAAATGTGTAAAATAGGCAAAACATAGTTTTAAAAAGGTTTTTATGGTAAAATTTACGTAGATTGTTTTAAAAAATTATTGGGAGGACCACTAAAACCAAGTTGTTGGGTTGAGAGCCCACACTTTAAGATTCGTCTTGATCATTTTGCCCCATGAAGGGATGAAGATTTTTTAAATTATTTAAAACAAATCATTGCAATTAAATTTACAACAAAAACAAGTAAAATGACATCTGTTTAATAAAATGCGGGAATGTTACCAACGTCATACTTTTAAATGTCAAAAATAACATACTCCAATTGGCTTAAATTATCGCAATAAAACTGGTAACACTTGATATAAAAATAGAACCTTAGGTTGGTCAACGTTAACCCAAAAATATTTTATAATACGGAGCAGTTTTGAACCGCCGCGTCGGTTCATTAATTTAAACCGAGGTGTAGGCTACGGTTGAGTGAACGGACGGACGGTGAACCAATGGTTCGACCTACGCATGAGGTTGAAACTCAACCTCTGGTCAACCGGAGATTATACAACTGGCACTTAAACTTTTGCAACTACACAACTTCTAAATTGATTAGAATTATATTACTGTTGGTAAATTGAAAATTGAACTTGAAATGTCGTGCAAAAAAATTAGTGACATGGACCTGTACTGTAATGAACTGGGCAAGGTAGACTGATTTTATTTTTGTGCAAAAATAAAATAAAATAAAGTAATTAAAAGTGCAACAAAATTTAATTTAATTTTTAATATAATCAAGCAAAGAAAAACTGATTTTTATTTATTAAATAAAGGAAAATTGTAGTGGCTCAGGAAATTAAAATTTCACTACAATAAATAAAATTTTAAAATATCATTTTTTTAATTTAAAATAAAATAAAGTTAAATAAATAAATAAAATAAGTTTTCATTCCAGATTAAAAACAAGATTTCTTAAAAACTTACTGTTAAAAGAAACAAAACCAATTTAATTTTATTCCAAGTCACTGAAAGGGTAAAAATCCAAAGAAATATTTTCTAAGTTCACAGTTCACTTTAAACTACTTTTGTTCCGCGCATTTTTGACCGAACGAGGGAAGAACCACGAAGAGACTGACTGACTAACTTAACCATATTAACCAGGAAAGCTCACCCCTTCTAAGTAAAGAACATTTATTGCCTATAAAATTTTCTTACACTACATATAATTAAAAACCTAAATTATTTGACAGCTTGTTTACAAAATTTTACTGCAGGTGGCCGTATAAGAGTAATAAATTCAATTAAAACATAACATATTTGACAGAATGTCTCATAAATTTTGGAAAAAGGCGAACGCTAATAAAATTTTAAGTGTTTTTGACCAATTAATGTCTTAATAAATTTTGATGTTCGGTAAACATTTGGGATTTTGTACACGTGTTTGATAGTATAAAAAGAGCACGATAATTCCGTAAAAGACAGTTCAATTCAAGACGCTACGCGATATACATCAAGAAAACGGTTGAGCCTCGGAAAAATGTCAGTTCGGGAAAAGTTCAGTGAAAGGTTGATATAGTACAATCAAAGACCTCGGGAAAATGTCAGTTCGGGAAAAGTTCAGTGAACCGTCGAGATAGAACCTACATCCAAGAACGTTGCTCTGTATAATTCAAGAAAACAGTAAAAACTCAGGAAAGTTATTCTTTAGTCGGAAATTAAGTACATTCTACGACGTTACGCGATATACATCTGGAAAACTGTGAAACTCGGAAAAGTCTGTCAGTCGGTAGTACGGTCCGTGATCCGGTGTAGTGAAAATTCAAGCGGCTAGAAACGCTAAAAGTCAGTACCGTAAAAGTGTCGGAAATAGGTTAAAAAGGTCGTGGAATTAGGTCAAAGGGTCGTTAAGTGAAACAAAAGTAAGTGTCGTGACATAGTGGAATAAATATTGAAAGGTTTATAAAAATTAACTTAGAATTAGTGATTGCTCGGGTGGCTCCCGTAATTATACTTAATCTTAAATATGTACACAGTGTTTTACAGTGTTTTAAAATAAATTGTGCTCCCTTAAAATTTATCACAGTGTTTTTTTTTATTATCAGAACAAATTTGCTTTAAATTCGCTAAGAAAATAAATTCTATTATAATTCTTTCAAGTGTTTAAAGTAATAAATCATATGGCAACAAGGGTCTCCTGAACCCTAAAATTAATTACCTTGTAGCAGGCACAGCCGGAATATTTACTTGAGGTGTTAAATTCTAAAGGCAGTGCTGCACGCTACCCAGTGTCAGGTGTGGGGCAGTAAAATAATAGAAACCTGAGAAGAATACACGCTACATTTGGTGTGTCAGGTCTGAGGGTAAAAGAAAACGGAAAAAAAATATAGTACAATTTGTGTCAGGTAGCAGGATAAAAAGAAAAATAGAAGTTTTAGGAGATCCTTTATTGTGTGTAAAATAACCACCTAACTACCACAAAAAGGCCATATTGAAAGCATGACGACAACAAGTACTACAGCCACTACAACAACTAGTACAACAACAGCTCCCTTATCAACCGCAACCACTGTGACTACAATGAGCAACCTAATTTTTGGAATTGATTCATTACCAACCTACGATGGAACGACCAACGTAAATGATTTTGTGGCAGCTATTGAACAAACCGGAATTCTAGCAAATTGGTCAAAACAACAACTGGTTGCTATCGCTAGATTAAAATTAAGAAATAAGGCGAAATTATTTTTAGAATCGGACTCTGAACTTCAAACAACAACCGACTGGGATCTTTTTAAGGACCACATAAAGAAGCAGTTTACCAGACAATATGTAAAAGGAGCCGCGCTTAGGAATTTTATAGAATGTAAACAGCGCAGTGGCGAAACGTGTAGGGAATATTTAACCCGACTAAAACTACTGGGAAATAAAACAATTACGTTGACTGGTGACCCACAAGTAGATGATCACATTAAAGAAAAATTGGAAAAGGACATCACAGTGCAATTTTCATTGGGGTTAATGATGCCAATTAAACAAAGAGTTTTGTCTGGCAGTCCCAAAGATTTGGCAGCTGCAATAGAAATAGCAGAAAGAGAAGAATCAATAGAAAACTTGCTGCATCCACACCAAAACCGAGAATGCCGGATAGTTTCTAATAAACCAACCTACAATAAGAATTTTTATCAAAATAATACCTCAAACAACGCGTACTCAAATCAAAGAAACAGGAATACCAATTGCTATTTGTGTAATAAACCGGGCCATAGAAAGGCTAACTGCCCGCAGAAAACTCAAGGACATAGCTACACGGTTTGCTTTCTCTGTTCACAACGAGGCCATATAGCGAGGAACTGTCCGACACCTAAACAAGAAAGAAAATGTTTTGTTTGCAAAAACCCTGGGCACCTATGGAAACAATGTACTGTAAAAGCTGGTCCACAGATAGAAAGAAGAATACCACAGGAACATTTAAACTCCAACGCAGTCGAATTTCAGCCCCAAACTTCGGCTGCTATTCAGGCAGATTGGCGGGACTGGAATTAAACGCCAAAAATAGGGTCGGGATATATACGTGCTCCGAAGAAGGAACCCCAAAACCATGCAGTGTAATTGAAGTTAAGATAAAAGGTAAGCCTTACTTAGCTTTAATAGATTGTGGAGCAGTAATATCCCTGATGAAACCCAATATTGCCGAGGGGTTTATGAGAAACGCAGATGTTAATTTAATAGACATTCAAGGAAGGAAAATACCTACGTGTGGAGCTCGTAAAGTAGCAATAACATTTGCTGAAAATATAGTGGTGGAGCATAATTTTGTAGTAATCGAAGCAAATAGCTTTCAAGCAGATATGTTGCTAGGCATTGACTTTTTACGAGAATATGGTGTAAAAATAGATTGGAGTAATAATTGTATGTATGTGTTTGATACAGTTATACCGTTGCTGGACGAGAACTCCAGGAATAATTTAGAGGAAAGACTTGCGCAGTTGGAATCTCAAATCAAGGAGATAAGAAAGAAGGAGATAAATAAAAAGGAAAATGTTTTAGAAAAGCAGACCAGATCAATTGCAACTTCCACGGAACGTTCCGAGTTACTACCCATAACTCAGGAATGTAGTTTTCAGACGATGGGTAGTCGTCTGTTAACCAAGGCTAAACAACATCTTAAGCAACCTAGAGAAGAAGCATTGAACTCGTTGGGAATGACTGCAGCTTCCCAGGAAAATAGGATAAATGGTACCAAAAATAAAGAAAATATGTTTGAAGGTATGAAGGATGATAAACAAAGTTTAAGTTTAGAGAATGGTGCAAGTATTTCTCTTATTACTGAATTGGTAGTTCCAGCCATGACACAAGCAATTTTTCCAGCAAATTTGCGAGGACTGACTAAAGTTTCTACACCTTACGTGGTTTTAGAACCAAGTGATGATGCACCGAAAGGGCTACTCGTCGCTAGGGTAATGTGTAAAAACAAGCAAAACAGGTCCTTTAAAGGAAACAGTACAGTACAAGTATACTTACTAAGGACAAGCTACAGTGCTGTTAAGTTATAGTAGTAGAATCAAGAGTTTTAATGTAGAGCTGGAAGAGAAAAGTAGCTTAAAGAGTAAGCTTACAGTGAAGAGAAAAAGAAAGCTTGAGGAGCAAGCTAAAAGTGAAGAAAAGGTAAGCTTGATGGTCAAGCTTATGGTGAGAAGAAAGTGAGCTTAAGGAGAGTGAAGAAAGAGAATTAGCTTGAAGGGCAAGCTAATGGTGAAGAGTAAAATGAGCTTGAGGATTAGGCAAACAGTGATAAGAGTGAAACAAAATGGAGTTTGGACGAGAGAAACATAAGAGAATTAAAGGCGCCAGAGTTTTCCTGGATCAAGAGGTACTGATTCCAGCTAGGTGTAATATAATTTGTAATGCAATCCTAAGAAAAATGTCAGAGTTACGACTCAGCACTTGGTAATCAAACGAAGTGTAGACAAAGCAAGGGCTGCTAGTGGAAAGAATCCTGTGTAAAAGAGAAGGAACATTCCCATGATGGTAAATACAACACAGACAAATAAATGCTTATAAAATATGCAACAGTGTTGTAGGAATGGTATATGACGCATTAATTTAAACACGAAAGGAATGTGATTATCTTATAAGAAAGAACATACTGTATACGAAACGCCTAAAATCCTATAAAAGAAACCGCAATACAGGAAAATAATAAGAATACCGTACAGATGTGGAAAAAAAACGAAATAGGTTAAGGTACATGTGTTAATAAAGAACACCAAACAGGGTTAACGAGTTTAAAGCTATGGAGAACGAACAGGTCCACATATTAAACGAAATGAGAAATATTGTAAAAATGATAGTTAGCCAAGGGATTTAGAATATGAGAGTTTTAGTAATAATAAACAAACACGTATTACATAAAAGAAAAAGTGCATGACCGTATTAAACCCAAATTTAAACTTTAAAGTGAATTATGGTTTTTGCTGACCTACGCGAGAAATGAGATTAACAAGCGATATAAAAACTACAATTTAGGATAAGTTATATCGAGGAGCCACCTAATAAGTAAACTCTAAGTAATGAAAAGTATAAAATTATCGTATGCCTAAAATTTAAAAGTGAGACAAGGACCACAGTGCATAGGTAATTGTTCAGTTTGTCAACCTGTTTCGGCTAAATAGGTTCACCGCAACCAATTATCGGACATTAGTGTTCCAATTGGGAGTTCCAGAGTGTTTGTACCCAGCCTGGCAGACAAGGAGAAGTCATGTGAATGGAAATATTTTGCAACAAGCTCCTACCGTGCCAAAGCAGCCAGAAGGATGTCCCCTATCACCCCACCCACCTCAACATCAGGCAAGGAAGGTTCTCGCAGCAGACTGTGTACGTCGTGTCATCACTGGGATCCATACCTAGAAAGCAACAGGCCGCAGGAAGTTGCACAATCAAATGCCCCATGCACGACGACAACACAACAGAAAAATGGTTGATGTCATCCACGTTTGAAGACCACAACCGCTTATTCGATTTTCCAAGACCAAAGACATAAGAGTATAAGGTGGTAAGTGCCCCTGGCAGCACTAAATTAATTTTAAACTAGTTTTAAATGTAGTAGTAATATAAATTTTGTAACTAGAGAATTTTTAGCATTTTTAACCTTTTAAATGTGTGTAGGAATTCTTAGATTTATATTTTTAATTTTAATAAGTTAGGAATAATTTAAAAGTTTAGTAATGGGTTTAGTTTTTAAAAAGCATATATTCTGGGAAATAGAACGCTGTGCAATGTTTTTTTTTACTTAAAATAAATTTAATGTGATGTTCAAGAAAGTATTAAAATTTTTTATATAGAGTTTTGTTTTTTTAATTAACTTAATTTTGGAAGATGATATTTTATTTATTTAAATAAAGTATCCATACACACATTCCAAGTTCATGTAATAAGGGGTTATATAATAGTATTTATGAAGGCTTGAACTTATCATACGATTATCAAAATAATTTTTATTAATTTAATTTGTGTTTTTGTATGTTAACGTTGTAATTTAATACACACTAAGTAGATTGGTATACATCATTGAAATTTTGAAAATATAAATTCGTATGAGTGGATCTAGTCATATAGTAGTTTAAATAGAAACATTAGATTTATAAGTATTACATTGGAACCGCTATGTCACAAAGGCCATAAACAAAGTTCACCACCTTTTTACTATACCGACTCTAGCCATAAAAACATAGGGTTTAGATAAAGTCAAGGGCTATGACCTAGGAAACGTAACCCAAATAGCAGGTACTTTTACGTTGTGTTTACAAAATACTTTCATTAAGAAAGATATTTTGTTCTGGATACGGGGAGTGTTGTAATGAACTGGGCAAGGTAGACTGATTTTATTTTTGTGCAAAAATAAAATAAAATAAAGTAATTAAAAGTGCAACAAAATTTAATTTAATTTTTAATATAATCAAGCAAAGAAAAACTGATTTTTATTTATTAAATAAAGGAAAATTGTAGTGGCTCAGGAAATTAAAATTTCACTACAATAAATAAAATTTTAAAATATCATTTTTTTAATTTAAAATAAAATAAAGTTAAATAAATAAATAAAATAAGTTTTCATTCCAGATTAAAAACAAGATTTCTTAAAAACTTACTGTTAAAAGAAACAAAACCAATTTAATTTTATTCCAAGTCACTGAAAGGGTAAAAATCCAAAGAAATATTTTCTAAGTTCACAGTTCACTTTAAACTACTTTTGTTCCGCGCATTTTTGACCGAACGAGGGAAGAACCACGAAGAGACTGACTGACTAACTTAACCATATTAACCAGGAAAGCTCACCCCTTCTAAGTAAAGAACATTTATTGCCTATAAAATTTTCTTACACTACATATAATTAAAAACCTAAATTATTTGACAGCTTGTTTACAAAATTTTACTGCAGGTGGCCGTATAAGAGTAATAAATTCAATTAAAACATAACATATTTGACAGAATGTCTCATAAATTTTGGAAAAAGGCGAACGCTAATAAAATTTTAAGTGTTTTTGACCAATTAATGTCTTAATAAATTTTGATGTTCGGTAAACATTTGGGATTTTGTACACGTGTTTGATAGTATAAAAAGAGCACGATAATTCCGTAAAAGACAGTTCAATTCAAGACGCTACGCGATATACATCAAGAAAACGGTTGAGCCTCGGAAAAATGTCAGTTCGGGAAAAGTTCAGTGAAAGGTTGATATAGTACAATCAAAGACCTCGGGAAAATGTCAGTTCGGGAAAAGTTCAGTGAACCGTCGAGATAGAACCTACATCCAAGAACGTTGCTCTGTATAATTCAAGAAAACAGTAAAAACTCAGGAAAGTTATTCTTTAGTCGGAAATTAAGTACATTCTACGACGTTACGCGATATACATCTGGAAAACTGTGAAACTCGGAAAAGTCTGTCAGTCGGTAGTACGGTCCGTGATCCGGTGTAGTGAAAATTCAAGCGGCTAGAAACGCTAAAAGTCAGTACTGTAAAAGTGTCGGAAATAGGTTAAAAAGGTCGTGGAATTAGGTCAAAGGGTCGTTAAGTGAAACAAAAGTAAGTGTCGTGACATAGTGGAATAAATATTGAAAAGTTTATAAAAATTAACTTAGAATTAGTGATTGCTCGGGTGGCTCCCGTAATTATACTTAATCTTAAATATGTACACAGTGTTTTACAGTGTTTTAAAATAAATTGTGCTCCCTTAAAATTTATCACAGTGTTTTTTTTTATTATCAGAACAAATTTGCTTTAAATTCGCTAAGAAAATAAATTCTATTATAATTCTTTCAAGTGTTTAAAGTAATAAATCATATGGCAACAAGGGTCTCCCGAACCCTAAAATTAATTACCTTGTAGCAGGCACAGCCGGAATATTTACTTGAGGTGTTAAATTCTAAAGGCAGTGCCGTGACCGCTGATACTGCAGTGACCATATTATACGCTCAAAGGCGTTTTAAGACGTCGCTGCTAAGGAGGAAAATTCAAAAATTATGAAGTGTGTCATTTTACCTGATATGCCTTTTAGGCCAGTTTCCCTACTTGGTAATCCCTCCCTCCACCAACACAAACATTAAAAAGTTCAAATGGGAAAAGGGGTCAAGTGACACCTTATTATAAAGGGTTTCAAATTATTTCCCATATACCCAGATAAAAAAAAACAAATTGCCTACTTTATTAAATTAAAAAATAAAAACAAAACCACTTGAAATATAAAGATATATTATTACGCACATTTTTTAAGTAAGTTACTAGGAATTATCAAAGAAAATCTTACACTTAAAATGATATATGCATATCACCTGCTTATCGAAAATGTTTAGGAATATCAGTATCAGATAAATTTAAAAGCCTTGATTAGTTAACTGCTATGAATTTTTTAGACACTTAAATTCTTTTAATATTAGTTCATGTTTTAGAAATATCTTTATTCAAAAAGAAATTATTTTTTCAGTTTTTATTATCATTGGCATTTGGGTAAGTAAATTAGACCGTTAATAATATGTACCGAGTGTCAAGCTATACATTTACATCTCCCTTAACTTTCTTATTTTTTATCTTACAAAATAAATAATTATATCAGTTTGTTGGGTTAATTCTGTTGTTTCCGAATCAATAATTGGAGTTTTAATTTCTCTTAAAGTATACAGGGTAAAAGTATGTTTTTGTAATGGAACACCCTGTATATTATATTACTAATAAACATATCTTTTAAAAAGCTTTAAAAAATAATACATTTGATATATCTATTTTCATTAGTTTCGAAAATGTGATCATCCAAATTTAAAGAAACAGTGTAAATTAAATTTCAATTATGTGGGAATTATCTTATTTATGGCCATATTTCCAAAACCATTAAATATAGACCCATAAAATATAATATTTTTGTAATGCTCTTTAAATTATTTTTTAAATGTTACTCAATAAATAGGGTGTTTCATTTAATATAATCATACGTTTATCGTACCCTGTATATAACTTTAGAGAAAAAGAATTCTAATGAAATAAACAGATACTACAGAATCATCCTAACAAAATGAGTGTTTTTATTTGTTTTATATGTTAAAATATAAAAAAAAATAGTGGGATGTAAGTTTATTACGTTTCTAATTATAATAAATATTAAAAATTATTCTTCAGATTTTCTGAAGAATAATTTTTAATAGGTATATGAAATGTGGTATATTTTAAAAGGTTTTTGAAAGATCTTTGAGGGTGAAAAATATATAGGTTGTTCCATTTGAAAAATAATACTTTTGGCGTACCCTGTATATTTTAAGAGATCATAAGAATCTTATTACTAATTCAGAATATTTGAAATTAACCCAGCAAACTGATATATCTAATTATTTTGTACGATAAAATATAAAAAAGTTAAGCGGGTGTAAATCAAAGTTGGGTCGTATTCGAATACTCAGTATTTTGAATCGTATTCAGAATACATTTTATCAGTATTCGAATACATTTGTGTGTTTGGTATTCGGTATTCGGCAGAATACTTTTTGGTTAGTATTCGGGAATCTGTATTCTAATACTTTAGAAGTATTTGACGAATACTCTTTTGAGTGAATACCGGCGTTCCGAGTATTCGAATACCGAAATGTGTAAGCAGTATTAGAATATCAAAATTGTCATGATTAGGATACCAAAAGGGGAAAAAAATAAGAAAAATGAGGTGAGGATCCCTTTTTTTTATTGTAGGTATCTTTTTATAATATTCGGATCTTTTCGTTTCCAGTATTCGAGTACCGATTTCGGGTGTTCATGAATACCAAGTATTCGAATACTTTTTTCTTCCAAGTATTCAAATATTTAGTATTTGAATACTTTCTTTTCCGGTATTCGTATTTGTATTTGAATACCGATTTTTAGTATTTGACCCAATTTTGGTGTAAATTTATAACTGGACACCCGGTACCTAACAAAATCAACATTCTATAAAAATATTTTTATGTTTGGTAAGCCTAATCATGACTAAGGGTACAAAAGTATTTAAAGATAAGTTCTTTATTTGAACCAAGAAATACTGTCTTTTTATACAGAAGTGTATGGTGAACATGAAAATAATTCAAAAAACTCATTTGTTCTTAAACAACTCTTTTTTTTATTTGACATAATAAAAAGAAATAGCCCATACCACAATGGTTAAGCATTTTTTAAATAAATTCTTAAAAATACCAACCTCTAAACATTATACTTTGTCTGTGAAGGACACTCGTTGCTTTTTTCAGTGATTCATGTCCTTCTTACAGCTTTATTCAGTGGGGTAAGGTATGGAGATCTTGGAGAACCGACGCGAACCAATCCATAGTTCTAAAGACTCTTCATCTAAATACTGCCTAACCTGACGAGTGAAATGTGTCGGAGCTCCGTCGTGCAAATAATACCGTTGCATTCTGATGTTTAGAGGAACTTTTTCTTCCTCTAGTATTTTTGTTGACTCATTAAAAAAAATGAGTAGGTTTTGCCATCTTTATTTTCCCAAGCAGTCAGCAAGGTTCTATGTTTAATAATAACTGAAATACCCCGCTGCCCAAGCAGCAAGCTGTCGTCATTATGACGTCATTTTTAAGTCATTTTTGGTCATAGGACGTCATCAGACCAAAATAATGACGTCATTTTAATGACGTTTTTTGACATCGTTAAAGTGACGTCTTTTGGACGTCATTTTTTTGTCATACTACCTCATAAAAGTCTAATGACGTCATGTTTAGAAAACCCGCCAGAAAAATTTTGTGACATTATATGATTCGTGTCAAAATCCAACCGAAATATCATATGGCAGAAAAATAAGACTAATAAATTTACAAAATTGAAATAGGAAAAATCTCTACCGATAGATGGCGTAACGAACAATAAATTACTACGTTTATTCAATATCTAAACTATATGCGTCAATTTTTCGTCATTTTAAAGACGTCATTAACGGGACGTCTTTTGTCTGTGACTTAGGGAGGTCAATTTACCGTCATTTTGTCGTCATTTTATGACGTCTTTGCTGACCAAATGTGACCAAAAATGACTAAAAAGAGACGTCAATAAGACGTCAGCTTGCTGCTTGGGTGTTGCAACCAAAATGGTAGTTATGTACAGGGTCATAACCAATTAAAAAGTGAAATCAACAAACCGGAGATTCGGCTTTCGATTATTGTAAAAATAGGTAAAATCTGAAAATTACCCTGTAACTCCGACATAGATCGCAATAGCCATGTAGTGTATAATTACAAATGATAAAAAAATGAGATCGAGTCTACTATTAAAAATGAAACAACCGGTACAAAGTGACCATAACGATACTCTTATCATTCTTTTGCAAAAATTAGCTAGGTTTCCCTTTTTGTATAATTAATATAGAGTTGTAGATGTAAAAGCTGTTAGTACGTAAGGCTCAATTATTTGTGCATACAGAAGGATCTAGTTAGACTAATAGGACCCGAACCGAAGCGCTATCATCTAGCTACAGTCCAAAATAATTTTTTATTTCACCCGCCCATCAATATAAAATACAGCGTGTCTACTTAAGTTCCCACCATATGGTAAACTTTTTTATTATTTATTTTACGAAAAAAGAGTTATTCTGTATAAAAAGTTCTGCATCGACTAAAACTTAAAATGTAATTATCAGATATTAATTTTTGCAGTGGTTTACGAGATATGTCAAAAAATATACCCTTTTTTCATAATATCGAAAATGTTTATTAGGAAAAGATGTTTAGGATTAAAAACACCTTTCAAATATGCAAATTGGTTTATTTAAAAGAAAAAAAACCTTTTTCTGCAATAAGGATCCTTTTTGCTGTTTTGACCGGTTTTAAACGTTCTTTACTTATTAGATTTCGAAATAACTATGCACTAATGAAGAACAAAATTAATTTTCACCCTAAAAGCATAAACAATTGACAAAAAAAGTATTTCTTAAAAATGAACAAGTTTGCATATTCAAATGGTATTTTTAATGCTTAACATCTTTTCTGTATAAAAATTTTCGAAATTATGAAAATATTTATTTTTTGACATACCTCGTATACCACTGCAAAAAAATAATATCTGATGATTGAATTTTAGGTTTTAGAACATGCAGACTTATATAGGTTGTTCCATTTGAAAATAATACTTTTTGGCGTACCCTGTATATTTTAAGAGATAATAAGAATCTTATTACTAATTCAGAATATTTGAAATTAACCCAGTAAACTGATATATCTAATTATTTTGTACGATAAAAAATAAAAAAGTTAAGCGGGTGTAAATCAGAGTTGGGTTGTATTCGAATACTTAGTATTTTGAATCGTATTCAGGATACATTTTGTCAGTATTCGAATACATTTGTGTGTTTGGTATTCGGTATTCGGCAGAATACTTTTTTGGTTAGTATTCGGGAATCTGTATTCGAATACTTTTTTCGTAAAATTAATAAAAAACGTTTTGGATAGGATAGCTAATGTTATTCCTTTGTTGTTGTTTTAATAGCTGATATACCTTTTAATATTGCCTATACACTATACATACCTATAGTCTTGAATATATTTTTTTAGGAAGGGGTCAAAGGTGAGAATGCTTTAAAGATTGTTAATGGTGATGAAGTTGAACCACACTCTCTTCCTTACGTGGTAAGTATTGTTTTTAAAATAAATACAACTAATGTTAAATTTTATTTTATACGCTTAAATATCTAGATACTATGAAAAAAATTGTAATGAAAAATATTGAATAGTTCTATAATGTATAGTTAAGCCTTTGCCACACAGCGAGCGGCGACGGGACAGCAGCGGGACATCAGCGCGTTAATATCATATAAAAACACATCCAAGACCTGCCGGACGGGACGCATATTCAGTACCAGCAGACGCGCTAGACTTCCAAATTGCGTTCGGCGATGCGACGGTCTAGGGCTAGAACGTCTGCTGTTGGGTCATGGTTAGTTCTAGTTAGTTAAATCTTTTTAAAATTCCTTAATAAAGCGAATAAAAAAGAGTTAACTAACCAGAACTAACCATGACCCCGCGCTTCAAACTACCGCGGAGAAAATCCGGAAAGAGCCGAAGAGCCCCTGGAAGTCTAGCGCGTTTGCTGTTACTGAATATGTAGACGGGACGGCGATGTGGCACTAGGCAAGACTCAGTGACGAAACTACATATACAAGGGCCCTGGGGCAAAAAATAAAGTAGGGTCCCAGGTAAAGTATTTAAAATTTCAATGTACTCCAAGCAAACAAAAAAAATTGTAAAAATTATCTTTACCTTCTTAAAATAAAACGCATCGAGAAGTTCAGTAAGCAAGCAAGGCCCTGAGGCAAAAAGGTGGGCCAAATAACTCCAATATGTAAAATATTTCGTACTCTTTCGTGGGACAAATTTTTATTACTCATAATGTTGATACTTCCTATGTCACACTCCGAGGGGCCCCCTGATTTTGGGGCAAGGATTCAAAATATTAAAACGCGTCGATTTTACTCTGCTGTCCCGTCGCCGCTCGCTGTGTATCGAAAGCTTTAAGAAAAGAATAATTAAGAAACAGTTTTAATAAATCTGTTTACACTCTTAAATGTAAGGTATTCTTCATTTGCTATTAAAAAACTATACAGTTTTTTTTTAAATTTTAGGTTGCCTTAAATTCACTTATTAATGGAAAAAATGTTCGTTGTGCAGGATCTCTAATAAGTACAACGAAGGTCCTTACTGCTGCATCCTGTCTTTACGGGTAAATTTGCAACAAGTTTATTATACAGTGTGTCTATGTATGTTGACACCATATGAAAATCTTGTTTTAATATAAATTAAAAATAAATATAAACAGGTTGTTTTTTTATAAAAGTTCTGTATAATTCAAAACCTAAGAGGCAACCTTTAGGGGCACGATTTTCGACTTAGAGAGAGGAAATTTCTGATAGAAAAGGTGTTTTGTTTGCCTCTTTCTGTTACAATTAAAGGTAGGCAATTTAAAAAGAGAGGGAAGAAACCCTCTCCTTCAGAAATTTCTACTTCCCAATTCGAAAATCTGGCCCCAGATATCATATTGTATCATTCATCTCCGAGGTTCTGCTAAAAATAAAGTACATTTATTTTTGCTCATATTGAATTTTCTTTATATATTATTATTATTTTTGGCCAAACCTCGTGATGAGATTTTATATAATAATTTTTTGTAAAATGAATAGTGACGCCCACTTACATAGACACAGTGTATACATAGGAAATGACATAGGAATATCTATACAGGGTTATTTTTTAGTTGGTACTTTCCTTTTACCACTGTATAAAATTGAAAAAATAAAAAAAATTATCAAACAAAATTATATCTGAAATAGCTTTCTTTTCGAGATATTGGGTGTTAAAATTTTAAGAAAAAAAATGCCTTTTTTCTACTACTTTAGATATTTGCAAAAAATTTAGTACACTTCTTTTGACCATTACATCACATTTTTTCTGTAAAAGTTTAAATAAAAATTACAAGTGGCGTTCGAACAAGATTTGTAATGAACTTTTTGAAGAAAAGTAGTACGCTACTGCTTTTTTCTTTAAATCAATAATATTTTGAAATAATCATTTATATTGGAGTTTGGTCTTTTGATATTTTTCCGTGCGACGAACGGCTTTCGTTTAAAAAATAGAAGCCCTTTTGATACATGTAAAATTCGTTTTAGTGTAATTTTATTAAATTATTACAATTTTAATATCAATAAAAAGATATTGCTCTTAGAAAGCGTTTACACAGTCAAAAATCTAACTAAAAAGTAAAACACCCTATCAGATTTTAGCGTTTTGCATTGCATCAAAATGGCTTTTATTTTTTGACCGAAAACCGTTCGTCGTACGGAAAAAATATCAATAATCTAAATCATTCCCTTTGTAAATAAGCATTTTAAAAATAATATTGATTTGAGAAAAACAGTGGCGTACTATTTTTTTATTTAAAAATTCAATTTAAATCTTGTTTGAATGGCATTGGTATCTTTTCTACTTTTACAGCAAAAAAAAACAAAGAAAAAGAAACATTGTCTAACATAATTTTATTTGAAAATTTTTATTATTTTCTGGCATTCTATACAGTGTTAAAAGAAAAGTACAAATTTAAAAATTACCTTGCATAATGCTGTAGTGACCTAATTATAACATTTTTATTACTGCTTAGACTAGCAAAGCCACATATGTATGTATCGTATGGTTCTGTTAGCTTGAATTAAGTTATACAGTGTGGTCCAAGTGTGCAACAAATGGAAAACTTCTTTTTTACAACTTTTTAGAAAATTGTATTCCTAATAAAAGTTATTGCAGGGCCCTAAACTATAATTGCAGTAGTTAGCTAAATTTAAAGTTTAATGGTATATTTAAAAATATTGAAAACTGGACAAAATTGCCCCCATTTTTAAAAATATAACAAAATATTAGGTAGAAAATTCCACACCACTGTTTTTTGACCAATCAAATTTGTAGTTTTGGTTGCATTACCCTGACAACACAAGTATTTATCGGATTTTTTTTCTCCTGCCTGGGGTACGCTGGAGAGTATTATAGTGGACATTTTTCGACATAATCATTGAATTTGTTTTAACGTCATGTCTGTCATTCACATACATAATTGAAGAAAATGTTATTTTGTACAAGTTGTAGTGTTTCAGACATAACATATTATAAAGTAATGTAAGGTTTTAAGACCCTAAATGACAATTTTATACAACTACAGTTAGTAAAATAATATCATGAGACTGAAGTACTAGACATAAGTGAAGAGCAAATGAAAACGTAAATTCTCCTCGCCGGCGGCTCGGGATAATTTTCAAAATATTCGTGGCCTTGAAAAAATTTCCGGAAATAAATTTAGCACTAGTGGTATTACAAGTAAAATTTTTTTAAGAATAAAAAATAACACCTATATACCAAGTCATGACCTCTTATTCAAATTTTTATTTATCTATTTTTTGAATTATAAAATTTTTGCCCTACACTTTCATAAGAATTTGAAGCAAAAATTTTCACGAAAAAAAACATAAACAAATATAAAGATCAACCAAATATAACCTATTTCTTTTATTATACATATTATGATTTCTTGCATATTTTTACAAGAAATTTAGGTTTATAAGAAAAACCAAAATTTGCAAAAAATAATACAAATAAAAAGGCTGTGAAAATGTATTAAGTATATTGTTTACGTTTTTTTCCTAAATCTTCATTTAGTCAACTTTTTCTACAGCGTGTCCTCGGAAGTTCTTACCCATTTTTATTAATAACTTTATGAAAAAGTTTCTCTTTCTAAGGCCTGCTGATGAGAAAATAAATTTCCACAAAAATATTTGTATGTTGAATGTAGGCTTTAAAAACAGCCTGGTTTCAGTTTATAGTAATCGAATAATTTTATTTGCAGTATTGAAAACAATGTAACCATTATACTAGGTGCTCACAATTTAACAGCAAATGAGACCAAACAAAAAATACTGGTATCTTCAGATTTTAAAATTCATGAAGATTACGAACCAGACACACGACTTAACGATATTGCCATAATTCGCTTACCAGAAGATGTAAGTCCTTCAGGTAAGAACATATAGTTTTAAATTTTCTTATGTTGTAACTAGTGTCTAATCGACACATGGTTTTGGCCACAAACAAAATTGGAACTAATAAGACATATTTAAATTTCAATTTTATTGAAACCAGACATTTTTTCTGCACATTAACTCTTTTATAAAAAGGAAAACAATAATAAATATCTTTGATAAAACTTTTTTATTTCTTATATTCACATACACAACTTATATACATACATATAAAAATATAAATAAAAAAAACACTTAGGAGCATGTTACGACAAGGCCAGCGTCAATCGTAAAGAGGAAAGTGTGCTGCTTCTGATTTTTATGTTAGCATAACCTTTTTAGGTGCATAACGCTCTTAGACTTTCCGCTTTTCGCTCTCCGCTTGGCATCGTAGCCTTAGCCTTACTCTTATAGGTAGGACACTTTCCGCGATCTTCGAGTAGTGCGGACGTTTCGTAAAGAGCTACCAAGCTTTCCTGGGTTCGGCGACTGGAGGAGTTGTACGGGCGTTTAGTACCCTCGGGGCTCGAGAAAAGATCCATGCTAAATTGATGGCATCTTTCTTCTGGAGCTAAGCGCTGTGAGCGAATATTCCCATAACCTGATGTTTTTATTAAAAGCGTTTATTTAACTTGCAATGTACAGTTTCCATTAGTTCTCGGTAGTAATTAGACGTTGGAAGGTAGCTTATACCGGGCTCTTACGTGGAATCGTGCAAATGGAGGATGTAGAAGACGTTCTGGTGCCCCGAGGCAGCTCGCTATCCAGAAGTTCCAACGACAAAGTCCTGGAAAGCTTATAAGCGCCGGAACGGATAGAGCTGGCGAGTCACTAGCATGAGAGCCATAAACTAGCAAGCAAGCAAGCAACTTGCAATGTATGTATGTATGTACGGGTAAAATCTTGCAACTTCATTTTAAAGCATTTATCTTTAACCAATTGACCTAAAATTTGGTATACACGTTAAGTTTGGATGAAAATGCATGAATGACTGTGTAACGTCATTTTAAATCCAACATGGCGAAACCCACAAGAAGGCGGACTAGTAATGTTTAATGCACTTCTCCAATAAAAGTAACTCGAAAAATAAAAAGACTTCATTCCAAATCCAACATGGCGAAACACCCAAGATGGCGGACTAGTTACTTTTAATACACTCCTACAATATGCTTGAAATGGAAGGGCTTGTTGAGAGTAACTCAATAATAAGTGACCTCTTTCTAAATCCAACATGCCGGAAGACCCAAGATGGCGGACTTTTTATATGCACTGCTACAATATGGGTATCAAATTAAAGGGATTGTTAACAGGAACTCAAAAACTAAAGCGACGTCATTCTAAATCTAACATGGCGGAACACCTAAGATGGCGGACTAGTTATTTTTAATGCATTTCTACAATATGGGTATCAAATGAAAGGACTTGCTGAGAGTACTTCAGAATTAAAGTGACAATACTTCAATATCGCCGACCAAGCTTTTCATATTTTTCAGCATATTAGTATCAAATAAACAGTGTCTTCAATGCAAAAACCTAATTGTATTGCAGCTAGAGTGTTTAAAATTAACCAGCAAAATACCTTTCAACACTAATGCGTTAAATAAGATAAACAGACTGTGAAACCTATTTAGCTACACCAAAGACAATTATAATTGTCTTTGGCTACACCTAAAAAGTAAAATATAAATTAAAAGTAAGAAACCATTTTTTAAAGAAGCTTTTATTTAAATTCACTAAAAAGAATAAAATAGACTCTTTCTTTTAAACTTTCACTATAAAAAAATATAGCGTCATTATACATTTTATATGATATAAATCTTGTCGCGTAATTTACCCAAGTAAATAAACAAATAAATTAAATAGTATTATTTGATTGCCTAAACTTTTTAATTTTTAAAGTAAGTAACCACAAGTACTTAAATCTCGTGAAAAGCTTATAGTAAAAGTTTAAAAGAAAAATTGTATTTTCTTCTTTTTAGTGCATTTAAATAACACTGTTTTAAAAATATTTTTATAATTTGAATTTATGGTTTGTTCGTACGGCCGAGGAGGCATGCGCGCGCCGCCGTAAGCGTCAGTGGTAACAGTGACCGGTTATGCACAATACCAGTAGCAGCTTGGTTTAAAAGCTACAATTTTTGCATTTTATTTGCTTTAAATTAAACTTTTGCTGGGTATTTCTGGGAGCTTTGAGCTCGATTATCCACATTTTCCACCGACAAAGCCTATAAGTGACCCCCTTCATAAAACCAGAAGGGGAGAGCTGGCGAATTGACTAAGTATTAGAGCATTAAACAAAGAAATAAAAATAAACACTCTTATAAGTAAACTTTTAGTATGTAGATTGTTTAAAAAATTGAATTAATATTCGAGAAACCAAAAAAAATAAATATTTTTTAAGCGGATAATACTTAAGAGGATATTATTTTGTCTTTAATTACCATTGGTCCTTGTAGTAATTGTTAAACAATGTGTCCACTGATGGACATAACTATACCTGTAAATTATTTAAATTTAATTATTTCAAAGAACAACATTTTTTTAATACAAATTTTTGCCTCATCTAAAATTCTTTAATCTGTAAAATATATCTGTATAATAAGGTTCAAAATCGCAAAAATATTTCTTTGAAAAAAACTTAAAACTGCTTAAATTAAATAGGGTAAAAAGTAATAAAAAGTATAAAATAAAATGTTTTCCTATTCCTTATGGTTTCTAGGGAAAATTGACGATAATTTAAAAAAATATATTTTTTTTCAAAAAAAATTCAATTTAGTAAACAGAAAAGATTTTTAGTATAAAAGTGCTAAGAAGAATCGTCTTATATGATGTACAGAAAAATTTAAAGTTACAACGATGGTATTTTGGCAAATACAAAAATTCGGTAATAAGAGTGTCTAGTATTAAAGCGTACCTAATTTGAGGATTTTAGAGGAGAACTAGCCTAACTGCCAAATTTGCTAATATTTTATTTTTACAGGGAATCCAAAAAACGACATAATTTCTTTTTAGACATTCCGTTAAATCAGGCAAATTTAAAATACTAAAATTGGTTTTTCAAAAATCATACTGGTAAATACAAAAATCAGTATTCTGGAAAAACGGATTTTAGCAATTGAGGCTCTCTCTGATTTAAGGCTGCGATTTATCTACCTATCCTGAAAAATAACTTGACATTCGCCGGTGATTCGCCAATCTCGAATAGGTTTTCGTCGCGTTTGACATCCATATAATCTTGCCTAAAAAGGATTTTCAAGCGACGTTACGTTGATTGACTGTCAATCATCTGACACTAGTTAGATAGCATTGAAAATGCCAAGTATGATCTTGGCGAAATGTCTGCAAAGTTCCACAAGGAATACAAACGACCAACGAATATACTCCCGGAATGATAACTCTACCTATTCATCTATCTGTGAAACTTTAATAACTATATTGCATCAGCTATTTTAAAGCTATATCGGCCAGTAATGCAATAACAAAAGTAGCAATATTATTTACCCAATTCGAAATGTTTACATGCCGGTATTTGCGTTAGACTTTCTCCTTTCCACGCATTGCCTGTACACATTAGACTGGTCCAAAAAAACATTTTTTTCTAACAGTACTGTAAAAATATTGTTCATGAAGATGAAAAAAATATCCTAAAATTTTCTGCTAAAAAATTACCGTTAAGAGGTGCATCATTAAAATTATTGATTTTTCAACAATGGTTGCATTTTTGTACACAATCTCGGAATCAGTCAAGCTTGAACCTTCACCCATTATTTTTAAAGGAATTTAAATTCTCTACCAAACAGGCGTGGCGAGTTTTGCGATTTTATATGGGTGCCACGAGACAAAAATTTCTAAAGTGCAAAAAAAGTCATAACCCTTTGCAACTTCCTTGATGAGTTCTTGCAAATAAAGGATTATACACATTTTATTTTTACCTAATAAAAAGTTAAAGAGCAAAAAAAAGGTCCTTGCCCACAAACATTTTTTTATTCTAACCTTTTCTCATATGGGTGCATTGCACCGTGCATCAAATACAAAAAGTCAAGAGGTCAAATATTTTCCAAACCTAATGTGATTTTTTTATTTCAAAAAAATGCAGTTCTAAAACCAAGACGTCCAGGACAAAATTTTATGTGAAGTTTTATTATATTATTTAATTTAGAATAAGCTCTTAAAGTTTGTCGGATAAGTTGTGAAACACCCTGTATATGAGTATATTTGTTTCTTGCAGCCTAACGAGCTGATGGATTTTCCACTCATCATGTAACATACATAGATTCCTACACAATTACAGCTTTTAGTCGTTTAAAAAATTGGTTTAAAATAGATAATTATGTTGGTTTTTATTCCATAAGGCTTAATTACAACAAATCCGTATAGAATAGAACAATAAAAAATAGGGGTAAATATATATTTTTCAGATTCAATTGCAACAATTTTAACACCTGCATTGGCTGATATATTAAAAACATATGCTGACGACATAGGTAATGTCGCCGGATGGGGAAAAAGTAATGACACAGATTTAAATTACTCTGACGTTTTAAGAAAGGTTGAAGTTACTATTATACCATATTTGTCTTGCACTATTCCATATCTTTTTAAAGTCAAACAAAGTCAAATTTGTACCACCGGAATGCAGAATGGCAAAAATATTTGCACAGGAGATAGTGGGGCTCCCTTAGTGATAGAAGATAAAGATGGACGTAAAGTACAGGTAAGCCTACTTCATTTAAAATAATTGTTGGTAATTATTTACAAACTATTTTTGCCCATTTTTTCCATAAAATTGCAAAAGCTTCACTATTATTAAAGTCAAGCTTGGCAATTTTATGGAAAAACGGGTAGAATAAATAGAAAAACGGGGTTTTAAGACGTAAAAATTAAATATTAGGTACCAATTTAGCCTTATCAAGAGTTGTGTGTGCAAAAAAGAGGGAAAATTGTGAAATTCAGGTTAGTTCTGGTTTTCAAGCCTGATGATGAATATCTTGAGAACAAAACGTGTCCGAAAAAATTCTTTCAGATTCGTAACCAGCGCCCCAAAAAAACTCATATACCAAATTTCAGTAATATTGGTGACGCGCCCGGTTTGAAAATAATTACCTAATTGTTTTTGGCCAATATCCACATCCACTCATGAGCTTTTACTTGTAACGCATTAGCTAATTGCTGGGTTTTTTTTCAATGAGACGGGTAAAACCACAACCACACGCATTTGAATAAGAATCATGTTATTTAATGGTACCAACTGCTTTTGCGCGAAATAAAAGTTACATTACATGGGGGAAAAATGAGTTTGTGCGCTTTGGCACCAGTCACCATCAGTCGTCATTGAAAGTAAACGCGTATGCGCCAAATAGACTAGCGGGCAAATTTTATTAACGCTGGCTTTTCCGTTTAGATTACGAGAAGCTCGGTGTGTATTTTATTTTTTTATGGTTTTTAAATACGCTTGTTCAGAAACACACGAATCCGTTGAGTGCGCAAGACCGTAAAGATCCCAAAAATGCTACCAGCCATTGGGTATTTTAATTTAAGTTATCTATGGCTTTTATCCTTATCCATGTCTTGTAGGTGTGAATCTCAAAAGTCAGTAGCGCATTATTACATGGGCGGAAAAAAACCCCGGGTAAAAATCCCTAGGTGGGAATCGTCCATTTGGTAGTTTTTAAAAATGCCAGACCTATAGCCTGAAAGCTTTTCCCTGCCAAATGTACCCAACGAAGGTAGAAAGAATTAGTTGGTGGCTTTGACAGGTAACTGGTAGTAAAAGTGCAAGCCTTAGATTTTTTATAGTTATTTATTAGATAAGTGAGTTATATTACATATAAGTCACGCAAGAAAAGTTTAACTCTCGAGCCCAAAGGGCGAGAGAGGTAATTTTCTTAAGTAACTTATATGTAATAACTCACGTGTCTAATACAAAATTTTATCAACACTTTCGTATAAATCGTTTTTAATATCGAAAATAATTTGAAAACGTCATCCATTATTTGTTACTTGTCATTGTCAACACCAGCAACAAAATTTTGTATTGTCTATAATTCACTAGTGAGCTAAAGGGTACTTTAGCTCACTAGTGACTTATAGTACACTTTATATCCTCAAAATCTGATCAATTATGTAGATATTATAGGTAAGTGTTGGATAAACTTTTTAACCAACACTTACATACAATATCTACATAATTGATCAGATTTTGAGGATATAAAGTGTACTATAAGTCACTAGTGAACTAAAGTACCCTTTAGCTCACTAGTGAATTATAGACTGATGAGATATATTTGTTGCTGGTGTTGACAATGACAAGTAACAAATAATGGATGACGTTTTCAAATTATTTTCGATATTAAAAACGATTTATACGAAAGTGTTGGATAAAATTTTGTATTAGACACGTGAGTTATTACATATAAGTCACTTAAGAAAATTACCTCTTTCGCCCTTCGGGCTCGAGAGTTAAACTTTTCTTGCGTGACTTATATGTAATATAACTCACTTATCTAATAAATAACTATTTTATTATCATATCCTCGTCATTTGGTATGATATTTCGTCAATAGAAAAACAAAATGGTCGGCTTCCCGATATAGGAAAACTGTGTTATTTTAAATGGAATACCATGTATATTTTTACTGTTTTAACAATAAATCTTTCCTCTTTAAAAAATATAACATAAACTATGGTTATATCCTATAATAATGGAGTTATTGATTTCTTAAAAATTGACTGCATAGCAATAAGAATTATTAGGTTTTTGACAATAAAAATTTGCTACATACAAGGTTGCTAAAAAAGCTATAGGTTTTAGCAATATAACCAAAAGTGTTTAAAATAGTAATCTAGCCTTGCTGCAATTAATATTTTGCTAATAGCGTATAGCTTTGTTGCCGTTTTTTCTGTAACCTTGTATGCAGAAAATTTTCATTGTCAAATAATACTTTTAACTGGCATACAGTGAATTTTTTAGAGATCAATATTTCCATTACTTTTAAAAGTAACCATAGCTTATGTTACATTTCTTAAAGGGAAAATTATATATAATTTGAAAAACATACATGGTGTTTTATTTTAAAAATCTAAAGCTTTCTGCAAAAACCGCATCTTGCTATCTTCATTTATTCTAAGGATATTCGCGATTTAAATGGGTCAAAATATAGTCGAAAACCCTGTATTTTTTATATTGTCTTCAATATAATATAGAATAGTACATGTTTGCTCTACATGTATTACGTAAATAAATTAAAATTGAAATTGAAAAACTGTCTCGTTTTTTAGCTAAAACGCGTTCGTAAATATTAGTTTTTTTGTTTTTAGGTTGGCATAGCATCATATGGTAGTGATTTTGGATGTTCAGTAGGAGCTCCTGCTGTATACACGAGGCTAACTAATTTCTATTTTTGGTTGTTGGCAAATTAAATTTGTAAAAAGCAAATTGCTTATTTGCTTTATAATTAAAATTCGATTTAAAAAAGTTTTACATGTAAAATTAATTATTTTTTTCTCGAGTCCTAAATTACCTGTATTATGTTAATTAGTTGTTTTATTTAAAGACATTATTTAACAGTAAATACGTAACGAAATTAAGAAGTGTAAATATTATTAAATTTAAAGAGCTCCAAATCAAAACGCACTTTGTGATAAAAGGCAATTTTTACTCCGCGTTTTTTTAGGTTTCTTATCAAAAAACAATATGGTTTAAATATTGAAATAAGTATTTAAACTAAAAAACTTTTTAAATTTATAGGTGAAACACGCGGTATTCTAAAACTTGTGTTTTATCAAAAACTACGTTTTGATTTTGAGCTCTTCATTTACCAAATAATATTTTTGTAAAAATCCTTATCTGTTTAGGCTGTAATAAATAAACATTCTTTGAGACATGCTTTTCTTTAAGATAATGTTTTAGGTGGTTTTTGCCGTTAAAACAAAAATCCATAGCCATCAGCTGAAAACAGCTCCAAACATTTTCCGGCATGTACTAATAAGGGGCCTAGTTTTAAAGTGTACAATCTCCAAAATTAAACTTTTATATTATTTCCAAAAAAAATAGACAAAGAGTTTATACATTAAATTTAATTTATTCTTTCTTAAGTTTAAACACTCTGTCATGAATGTAGTCATGGCCTAAAAGTGATTTCTTGAAATTCATCGCAAAAAATACATCTTTTGGGACGTTTTTTTTCACTGTTGTATTAAACAGTATAAATGGAGATTTTACACTTTGAACCTAGGCCCCTCCATAAAAAAAACAATACTATGCAAAGTAAGAAAACTTAATTACCCTATAAAGTTTAAATTGCCAGAATTATATTAACAATTAATTTATAACCACTACTTCTAAGTAACTTTTTATTGATAATAGGTGGAATTCATTTTTTTTTAAATGTGGTAAATCTTTCGGATATAAAAATACTAGAAATTTATACAGCGTGTCTTCTTAAGCAGAGATTATCAAATATAAATAGTTAATGCAGTTTGTTTAAAAAGACCTTTGAAGTTAAAAATAATATTCAAATATGGAAAATTGTTCATTTTCAAGAAAAACTTTTTTATATTTTTGATGTGTGTATTAACGGTAAGAATTTAACTTTTTCCATAAGTGCATACTTATTTTAAAATGTAATATGTAAAGAAAGCTTAAGACTTGTCAAAACAGCAAAAAGTGATAGAAAAAAAAGTTTTTCTTGAAAATGAACAAGTTTGCATATTTATGTTATTTTTAATCCTTAACATCTTTTTAAATACACATTTTCGATATTATAAAAAAAAGTAATTTTCTCTTGAGCAAAGATCATATTTTTTAAATATAGGGTGAAGTACCCAATTATTAGCTCTTTAAGAGTTAGTCCTAATTTAAGCCAATTTATTATTCTAAAAAATAGTTCTTTATTAGCTAAGGCAAATTTTATAGTTCTAATATTTAATAAAGAAGACGATATTAAAAGAAAAACATGTTTGACCTTTATCTAAGATGTATCATCATGTTGTATTCTTACTATTTACTGGCACCATCGCCCCAATTAAAAGCATAGAGCGAGCGAATTACCAGCACATAGACAAAGTTTAACATAAATAAAGTTATCTTAGGTAGGAATTTAAATAATTTGTTCAGACTCCAATAGTAAGATTCCAAAAACATAGATTTATTTATTTATTATAGTAGGGAGCCCACGATGCTAAATGTTATTACTTGAGCGTCATAGATACCTATTGGGTTGCAAAGTTTAGGCATACCTTTTCATCGTTGGGAGAAGCGGCTATAGACTTTTAAATATGTCAAAAAATACTATTATTATTTCGGCTTGTGGAAATCGTTTGGGTCGTATCGGATTATATATTTTTCGGTATCCCTACTTTATTATCATTAAAATTAAAAAATAGTCACGTTAGAAAATGCTAATCAGACGTTTTGTGACGTGGAGGTACTTAACCGGGTACAAGGTATCCTCCGGTTTATTAATCTGCCGCGCTAAAGTAAATCCCGAAATTCCCTCTTGGGCCCCAAAGTGTAGTAACCCAAATTAGTAAGTGAAAACCTTAGAATTTGACAATTTATTCGGAGTACTGATAATTTGGGGCAGTGCTAGCGTTTGGGTTATTCACCCTACCACTGCCATAAATTTATATCTGATGATTATTGCATTTTAGGTTCTAGACAAGACCATACAGAATTTTTAGAAATATTAGCATTTTTCGTAAAATTAATGATAAAAAGTTTTCCATATGGTGCAAACTTAAGTAGACAAGCGGTATAAACTGGATTGTAGGTTCAAAAAATAACTTGTTGTATTCCTTAATAGTTCAAAGAGTTTGTTTATATGTACATATGTGCGGGTATAAATCTAAAAAACATAAGTTTAGTCAGAATAGAAAATGATCCTGAATATACCAAAGGCGATTAATATTTTTAAGATTTTTTGTACTAATCGATACTAATATATAAAGAGAAAAAGTTTGTAACTTTGTTTTTAAGGTTTGTTTGTTAGTTTGTAGCCATTAATCTTCGAAAGTACTAAACCTATCATAAAAATTCTTTCACAGTCAGAAAGCTACACTATTTAGAAGTGTTATATGCTATATTTTACTATGATTAAATAAAAGTCCAGATATTAACGCCAAACAAAAGGTCCGCTAGTATTATAATAAAGAGGTTAGATTTATAACTATGATCGTTTGTTTGTAAGGGCTAATCTTCGGCAATACTAAGCCGATCATGAAAATTATTTTATAATCGGAACGCCACACTATTCAGGAGTGCTGTAGGCTATATTTTACTATGACTGAAGTTCAGAGAAAAATATAATTAAAGTCCATCTGTTAAAAGTGGTAAGCCGTAGTAAAATAATAAAGAAATAATAAAATAATTATTAACGCTTGTTAAGTAGAAATCTCGGTAGCACTTTGTATTAGCAGTGGCGTAGCTACTATGGGACTAGGCTCAGAGGGGCTGCTTGGAGTTGAAAGGGGCCCCTGGGCTTAGTGTCAAGAAAAGTGTTTTGCTCTTTTTTTGCGCATTTTTAATTTTTTCACTCTCCTGGATGTTATTCTGTCGGCGCTTATGATTAGGACCCTACTTTATTATTATAGCATTTTGCCCCAGGGCACCTGCCTGATCTAGCTATACCACTGTGTATAAGAAAATATTAATTAATTTCGGTTAATAAATAATTCAGAACTCTTTGAGATGACTGACGCCTAATTAAAAATGTAGATAGGGCAGATTTTCAGGTTGAACTTTAATTTAGAAATAAATCATATTCAAAGATAAAGTTGATTAAAATACATTTTGTTATTACTGAAAAGGAATCAATATGTATATAGGCTTTATCGTTTTTACAATTAACCGCAACATTGTTTAGGTACAGTTCGCAGTTTAAAATAAATGTTTCTGAAAAAGGTAAGTTATATTATATTTCTTCCTTTTTTTATAGGTTCTGGGTGTTAATTATAAGCTTTTAAAATTTAAATATTTGCTCTAAAAGAAATGAAAATAGGACCCTAAAATTAATCCGTGGTCAGAATTTCTCATTAGGTGATTTTTTAATCTTGGAAAACTAAAAAAAAATACAATTAATCATTTTCTTTACTGGTGCACTGTTTAAAATTTCTGTAATAATTTTACAAAAAAAAAAAATGTTTTTACGCACAACCATAAAGTAATATTATTTTTTCTTTTATTTATTTTATTTTTAAAAATTTACCAAACGTATATCGGAAATTCGCGTAGTCAAATCACAAAACAAATAATGTAATTTTTTTTGTTGAGAATGGTTTGTGATTTCAAAATAACGTACTGTAATTGTACTACAAGTTTTTGTAATTTTATAAAAAAAAGTATTATAAATTTAATAACAAAGAGTGATTGTAAATTTAAATTTATTTTGGTCCGAATTAATCACGGTTTTAAAAAAATTACAACACGTGTTAGAAAAATAAAAACCTTTGTAGAATTACAATATGTTATGTAATTTTAAAATTTGTGTTACAAAAATAATAAAATAATTTGTAAATTCCTAATGACTAAATACTTATTTCAGTTTTAAAAATTATTTTTTTTTGTATTTTTACAAATAAGTATTGAAAATCTAATTACTAAGAATTTTTGTAAATTTAAATCTTAATAAAAATTCACGAAAAGTTGGAAAAAATTTCAATACTGGTAGGATTTTTACATAAAGTTTACAAAATTACATTCATTGATTAGTAAGTTCCTTCACACGATTTGTAATTTTAGCCAAATTGTATATTTTTATTAGTATACGTTATTTTGGAATATTGCTCATATTTGTTTGTTTTCTAATTTAATAAAAAAAATTAATAGTGTGGTGAAGAAAAACTAGCACAAGTTGGTTTTGGATTATTTTTTTAGGTTAAAAAATAAAAATGGTATAGACATTTAAAATGTAGATAAGTTAGATTGGACGTACTGTACAGGGTGTGCGCTTATTAATGATACACAGAAAAACTACAGATCCTTGCCAAAATAATAAGATTCAACCAAACATACCTATATCTAAAAATTTAAAATAAGAAAGATACAGGGTGTCAAAATTTAAAGAATAAAAAAACAATAATTTTTGATACATTTTAAATATTTTGATAAAACTTGGTATCTAGGGGTATTTTGACATGAGCAAGTCGGATCATATAATTATTTTTATTTTCTTTATATGTACCATCTAAGTAAACTACCTAGTAAACTCCCATCTCTGCTTGTTATGTAAAAAAGGTATACTTTGTACGAATGGCTCTGAGCAAACACAAGATATTTGCATTAGAGTGGTTTAGTACAACCAAATAGTTTATGGAAGATACATTAAATTATTCGTTTATTATAAGGCAGTACTTACAAAACAACTTAAATGTCTTGAAAACGTTTGCCCAGAGCCATTCTTACAAGGTATACCTATTTTATATAGAAAGCATAGGAGAGTTAACTCGTTTACTTAGATGATACCGTTGTTTGAGATACCTTTCTCAAATGATACATACAGAGTAGTACAAAAATATTGGACGTTTTAGAGAAATTAAACTAGCTAACGTTCCCTAATTTTCATATTAAAATAAATACCAGATCTGAATAGCTCAAGACCAAAAACCAATGGATAAGGAGTTTTATTAAAATATTTAAAACGTATCAAAAATTATTGGTTTAAATTAATAAAATAATTATTCTTTTACTTCGACACCTTGTATCTTCCTTAAAATCAAATTTTGGATATGGGTATGTTTGGTTAAATTTTATTATTTTGAATAAAAAATCTGTCGTTTTTCTGTGTATCATTAATTAACGAACACCCGGTATTTTCAGAAGAAGTTCGTGAAATACGACTGAAATATGGAGGAGATTTAGCAACTGCAATAGTGGACATTATTCAAGGGTATCCTGAGAACAAAATAACAATTTGCTTTGACGCCACGACAGGTAAACTATTTTAACTAAAAAAATGTTTAAAGTTTCACCGACTTTACTTGCAATAAAAAACAGTTATACGTGTCAGAAATTTTGAATTTCTTTTAAAAGTAAATATTATTATCTTTTTCTTACATAAGTAATTTAAAAGCTGGTTAAAAAAGGAATAGTCTAAAGCACAAATCGTACAATAACACGTGTGCAATGCCGGATCAAGCGTGAAGCCGTGAAACGACAGGAAGGAAGGGGCGTATAGTATATTATACAGGGTGTCCAGTAACTCAACCAATAAACTATAAGGGGTGATTCTACAATGAAAAATAATAAGAAAACAATTTCGAATGAACATATGTCCTAATCGTCTTAGTTTTAAGGGTGACAAGAAAGTAGAAGAAATGTGTTGGGTAGTGGTTAAATCAAAAGTATGTATGGGGGGATAAAGGAAAGTACTTTTTGCATAATAACGGGAAAAAGGAGCAATTTTTAAGGTAAGGGCCCTTTTTTGCTCTCTAAATTTCGTTTGGCATATTATTTTTATCTCGTTAAGTAATATCAAAAGGGCGCAAAATTTATTTTTGCGTCACTAAATAATGTTCTTAATCCAGTACTGCACTTAAGAGTTAGCATAAGAAAAAAGTTTCTTGTAGGAATAAGGGGAAAACCTATCTTTAAATAAAAAAAAATAAGGGGTATATTTGGCAAAAAGGAAGGTTTTAATTGGTTTAAAACTTATAATAAAAAAATGTTATTATTTTTTTAATGTTATAACTTGTACTTTAAAAACTAAGACGTTTAGGACATATATGTTCATTGGAAATTGTTTTTTTATTATTTTTCATTGTAGAATCACCCCTTAAAGTTTGTCGGTTGAGTTACTGGACACCCTGTATAATACACTATACGTCAATTAAATAGTTTTTGAGATATCAGCAGTATGCTAATATACTTATTAACAAATAAAAGTAAAGAAATAAAAGTAATATTTTGCTTCTAATTATTTTTAAATAATTCTATCACTGTCAGAGTGACAAATAATATAATAACAAGTAATTAAATAGCAGTTAAGCTTATTTTAAACACGTCTTTACTGAATTGCATTAAAAAACAACAATACGTAAATCATGACTGGGTGTAAAGTTACCTAGTAAATATGTATCTAAAATAAATTAAATTGCACTAACCAGAACTAACCAATTAGTAGTTCTTACAATGGAAGGTACTTAATTACATGTTATTATATTATTTGTCACTCTAACAGTGACATAATTATTTAAAAATAATAAGAAGCAAAATATTAGGTCCGTTCGAAACTTTTAATGGTTAATGAGTAAATCAGCATACTGCTGATATTTCAAAAACCAGCAATAGTTGACGTATTTTGTTTTATTTTTGATGCAAACAAATTTACTACAGAGTCAAAATTTGTAAAAACTTATAGGGTGTTAAATTTAAAAAATCTACTTGGCAATAAAAATTATGTTTTTAAGACGCCTTGTATATTAACTAGTACTGTCAAAGTGTAACCAAATAAACATTTTTTATTTTAAGTTTATTTTTGTACTTTGTACAGGGGCGAAGTAATTTTGTGTATATAAATAAGAGTTGGGACACCCTGTATATCATAATAAGTTTTATTGTAATACTTGTTCAGAGAAAAATATATCCATATATCGTGCAGACAGTATAAAAAATAAAATTAACGGCTTCTTTGAACCTACGGTTCCCTAGGGTTGTCGGTAGGCGGAAACCAACGCGATTTACTCTCGCCCAAATTAAATATTTAGTTCAATGTGGTTTTATTTAAAAGTATATATTTAATTTGGGCAAACGAAAAGTTTCGTGTAGACAGTGTAAGAAAAAAAAATAACCGCTTTCTTGAACCTATGGTTCCATAGGGCTGTCGGTAGGCGAAAAATCAACGCGATTTATGCTCGCTCAAATTAAATATTCAGTTAAATTTGGTTTAATTTAAAAGTATATATTTAATTTGGACGAACGTAAATCGCGTCGATTTCCGCCGACTGACAGTCCTAAAACCGTAACTTAAGCATTTAGCCTCCATCTCTTTTTGGTATCTGACAGCAGTTCTCCAATATGTTCGGATTGAATTGTCGTGGGTATGTATCCCATTTCCAGTGCGAATAATATTTAAAATGGTTTTGGGTTTCATGATATCCTAGTGCTTTGTAAGTAGTTAAAAGTTCAGTTATCACGTCTTTCTAATTTCACCTTTTAGGTATGATTCCGAGCACCGCGGCAGCAGTTACCGCCGACTCTAGCGCCATAGCCATTCGCATTACCAGCAACTTTACTCGTTAAAATAAACACCGAGCACGGCGGCAAGCTGCTAACTGCCGACGCAAGCGTCTAAACGTTATACTTATTTCGCTTTCGCCTTGGGAGTGCATAGAAAAAAAAGTTACTAGGGTTTTTTTTTCAATGTGTGAAGAGCTCTAGTGAAATCATACCTGTACTCTCTCTAAAAAAATATTTTATCAAACATGTTCTCTTGGGCTTTTACAGAGCATCGTTTTTGTATTTATGATTCTTTATACCTTTTAGATACAAATTTTATTCAAACTTTGCTTCGTAAATTAAAATTGGGAAAGATTGCAGTTATAGTGTTTAACATAACCGCCGTTGAAATGGGCGAAAAAGTAAGTTTTGTAAAATAATACTAAAATTATATTTAGCTTTTTTCTACTTGACTATAATACGGATACGAAAACTTTTTTATACTATTAATTCAAATTATTTTAGTTTTTTGAATATTTAATACATCAATCCGAAAATTATTTACCGGCATATACACTATTTTTGGAACTCACAAGCTTTACGAGCATATTCTTCTAGAGGTAAGTAAAAATAAGTTGAGTTATAAGCTTTTAAACAGCTCAACATTTGTAAATTATAATGTTTTTTTATTAAGTAGCATTATTAAAACTTTCTGTTATGTTGTTTCCAAAAATTTGCCTTTGTTTATAAAATATAGCCCTTTAAGTTTTAAAAAACGCACTATGTATTTAATAAAAAGTAATACCCATGTTTTTTTTTTTTGTAAAAGGCAGGCTAAGAAGACACCTTTGTGCTACCAACACGTTGTTTCTATCAAACTACACTAAAGTGAAGTAATTAAAAACGAAAAAAATTTAAGATTAACTTTTGCGCAAATTTCTTGTAGTTATCTCTTTTGGTAAATTTATTTTTTAAAACCAAATTAAAGAGAAGTAAAGAATGCAAAAACAAGAGGATTTGGATAATAATTTAAGAACCAGTTAATTTAAAAACTTTGTTTTTAGATATACGATAGAAACGTCATTCGTCGAAATATAGTTTTTATTTTTAATTGGGGAAGACAACCATTTAAGCGGTATTTTCTGCGAAATATCCATTATGCGATGAAAGTTTTTGTCATAACCAATCCCAGAATGGACGCGTAAGTACTGCTACCTCTACTGCTATGTTAAAGCAACAACTAAAAATGTTTTACATTACTGATTTTGGAATTTTAAAATTAAAAATAAAATTTAAATATACCTACAGATATTAAATAACTAAATTACTTCACATATTCTGTTGTTTACTTAAACTTTCGGTTTAACCGTAAATTACCCTAAGTTTCTTATCCTAAATGGGACACCCGGTATATTTGTACTTATTTGAATAGAAAAATACATTTCGAGTACCATGACACCCCGTTTGATAATTCCCGACTAATTAACTAACATCTATCCAAACGGTAATGTTGGACCAAGGAGTCCCAGGAATATTACACTTCATTATTTTAATAATATCTATACAGGGTGTAATTTAATTAATGGCCAAAAATTCAAGGTATGATTCCTTAGCTTATTTTGGAAAAAAAAGTGTATATAAACTTATGTCCTAAACCCCCTAACTTTTCAGATACAGAGTGTTATTATTTAAAAATATATATATATTTTTGAAATATCCCAACCATTCTTTACTCAATTTTGTTTTAATTTGGCGATAATATTAATGACAATAAAGGGGTAATTTATCACTAACTTATTTACATTTATCCAGTCCGGTGGCGTATCGAAAGGCAACTGAAAGAATATTTTCAACAAAAAAACGGTACGCCATTGAGTGTGTAAAATTTTTTGCTTTCTTTAGAATAAGCAAATAAAAATATTGCTTTTATGTCTTCTATTTTTTTTTCTATATCTTATTTAGTTTAGGAGAAAAAAATCACTTAATTACATATTTTTAGACTATAAAGAAGCATTGCGGAATCTTTTTTTTTAAATAGGTTTTATAATCCTTAATTAGAAAATACGTATCAAAAATAATAAATACTTATAATTTAAATAAGGTTTATATTCAGAATAACAGTTTTTACTAAAATAAGTGTTTTCGAAATTTTTGTTTTTTTTTAATTTTAACACCCTGTATCTCAAAAGGTAAGACGTTTAGGAAATAGGTTCATATGAACTTTTCTTCCTAAAATAAGCTTAGTTATCATACCTTATATTTTTAGCCATCAATTAAATTAAACCCTCGAGACCCGTCTAAAGTTTGCAACATCGCAAATATGGTCTTAAACCAATTTTTTTAGTATCGATGGTGGCTCACTATCATAACTAAAAAGGTACTTCCTAGTACCCATTTAAGACCACAAAATTAATATTTAAATTTAAAGTTTATTACAAAATTTCACATTAACTAATGTTTTAACTGATAGCCTAGGTAATAACCCTGTTTTTTAAATTTAATACCTTTATGACTGTAAACTATAGATATTTTATGAAAAATGTATTTATATAAATATATATATATATATACATATACAGGGTGGCCCACCATATTCGACACGGTTTGTAGCTGGATAACCATGGGGTTTTTAAAAAAGTAAATACTGAAACATATACAGGTCGGATAAGGTTACTGTATAAAATTATTTTACTCTATACAGGATGTCTCAAAAAAGTGTGACGTATCAAAGTTATATTTTTTAAATGGAACACCCTATATTTTATGACGGTTTTAGATTCTACATAGAAAAATAATTTACGTTTGTTAATAGTACCAAGTGTCTAATTTTATTCGTTTTTGTGATATTTGATTTTTTTCAAAATACAGGTCATATCGAGATCATGGATTATAAAGGGTGATCAAAAAATAATTTTAATTTTTAGAAAGTCAAATAGCAATATCTCTCTTATTTTAAATGGAACACCCCGTATTTTTTTACACCACATGATGACAAACCAAATGCTCTTTTAAATGGTGATTATACCTATCTTTTATACTTTTAAGTAAATTCCGTTTTAACATATTTTTATTCCAAATGTCTATTTAAATGTAAGTAGACTGTGATATAGCTATGCCTATTTACTAAGCCGTTATTGCATAATGTAAATTTGTTGGAAAAAAGCACAAAATTAAAGATTTTGTATTATCTGTCTTTATTTTTAAAATTCACAGAAGAAAAATTCATTAGTTGCTTATATTGCTACTTCCAATAACACTTATTTCAGCTGAGTGTCGTAATGATAAAACTTGTGTTTTTAAACAATCCTAATAACGCCTCTAGTCAGTTATGACGACATTCTGTGACCTATAACTCGTTTCTTCCATTATCCATAATCACTGTGTCAATTTTTTTAAAGCAACTATCAAGGTTATCAGATGGTTTCTCCTGGAAAATTTTTAGGATTAACTCTAGACTAAAGTAAACAATTTTTTTCACATCCTACCAGTAATATATCATCTTGTTGTTGTAGAAGAAGGGTTTTTATTTAAAATCATTGAAATTTCTTTTTAACTGACTAAAACACTAGTAATCAATAAATGGTCGTTGTTATTTTCTTCAGAAAAATATTAATGGCTGCTATGTCACCGCCAACTTTAATTTAAATAAACAATTGGACTAAAAATTTGTAAAAACAGATTTTACTAAAAAAGCACAAAAGATAGGTATAGGCAATCTATACACCATTTGAAAGAGTATTTTATTTGTCATCATGTGACGTTTAAAAATATAGGGTGTTCTATTTAAAATAAGAGAGATATGGCTATTTGATTTTCTGAAAAATTGAAATTATTTTTTGATCACCCTGTACAAAATTTGATCTTGATTTGACCTACGTATGATATGGCAAACTTTTTCTAATCTTGTTACACATTTTAAAGTTTAAAGTGTTAAAAGTGTTAAAGTGAATTCAATTTAATTTTACCTAAAATCAAATATCACAAAAACGAATAAAATTAGACACTTAGTACTATAAACAAACTTGAGTTATTTTTCAAAGTAGAATCTAAAACCGTCATAAAATATAGGGTGTTCCATTTAAAAAATATAACTTTGATACGTCACACGTTTTTGAGACATCCTGTATAGACTAAAATAATTTTATACTGTGGTCTTATCCGACCTGTATATGTTCCAGTATTTTATTTTTTTAAAAACCCCATGGTTATCCAGCTACAGACCGTGTCGAATATGGTGGGCCAGCCTGTATATAGAGAGAGAGTAGGTTGTTCATTGGGGAAACAGTCAGGTGTATTTGGGCTTAGAAAAACTCTTTTTGTAGTAAGTGCGCATGTTTCGGCGACAACCAAAAAAAGGGTTCACACAAGCATCAGCCCCAGAGAACAACCCATTAAAGAGGATTCCTTGGGGGCAATTGCCCCGCCTGTGGACGGCTCTGGTGAACAACCGGCTAGCAAATTTAACTGTTTCTTATTCTAAAAAGTTTGATTTGAAAGTAAATATTTGTACTTTCCTTATAAATCATAACCATTTTTAATACTATTGCTTTTGTTATGCTTTCCTTTTTTCGATGCCATTCTTTTTTGCACAGTGGAGTCCAAACGTCCGTCGACACCCTTTTAACTTTATGACCAAAGTCGGCAGTTTGGACATATCAATGACAGATCTATATGTCGAGGTGAAAGCTGGGCGCCATATTGCGAAAAAAATTAACCGGAAAGGGAGGCCTTCGTGGCACATTCTTCTGAGCTCCTGAGAAGTACTTTATAGCTCTAAAATATAAATCTAAAAATACCTTTATCCACTACAAAATGGCGGCACTTTAAATCTTACCCTAAATACCTGATTTAAGTAATTGGCCATATTTCCGAAAATAATAAAGTTGGATTCACTTATGTCCAGTTTTACAATTGCGAGTTCAGCTTTGGATCAGTTGAAGCTTAAATAGTGGTTGAATCTCACCCATTTAAAATATATTGATGTTATTTGTGGCATTTCAACTGTGACAGCAATATATTTTAAATGGATAGGTTCAACCACCAGGTGAGTTCAACTAATCCTTAGCTGAACTTGCAATTCTAAAACTGGGCATTATTGAGTATTTTTTAATGTTCTTTTAAAGATCTTTTTAGTTGTAAAATGGGTGATAATATACAGGGTAGGACAAAGTATTATTTTTTTAATAAAACGCTATGTATATTATATTTATTACCATTTTATCAAACTTTTAAAAGAGCTTTTAGAAAAGTCAACATGAAGTACATCTAATTTTATGACTTTCAGAAATTGGGCATCCAAATTAGGTACTTAGGTTATACTACACAGTACCCGAATTTTTAGCAGGTAAAGAATAGAATAGAATAAAAAAAGCTTTATTATCTGAAGAATACAAAATTTTTATTGATAAAGCGGTAATCTTATTGATAAAGCTGCATTGACTTTATATATTAAGGGTTATAAAATTCTCGTGAGGATCTTCAACATAATGTGCCATAAGACCTCCTTTTCCATTTTCATTTTGCAATTTGCGCCCAGCTATCACCTTGACAGTAAGAGTTGTTATAGATATATCAAAAACTGCTGACCTTGGTAAATAATGATATATAGTAATTTTCATAAAAATATACCGAACGGTTCAGATGTTAGAATGGAGGCGACGGACTTTTGGACTCCACTGTTTATGCATTTATATGTAAACTTACTTACCACTCAAAAATCACCTTTACAGTTTTAGAATTTACTACAGCCAGGCTACCTCCTATAAAGAGCATCATTTGGATATGGTAAATTGGTGGAATCAGGATAAGGGATTATTTAATCACCCAACATTACCGCAAAAGAAATCTGTTTACAAAGATTTCAGGCAAAGAATATTTCAGGTGCCTGTTCTTCATGTAAGAATTAACTTGTGAATATTACCAACTTTTTTAAGTTTTGGCGCAGGCTGGCAATTCTCTAATCTTACATACTTAGTGTCACAGTCGACATTAAAATAATCTCGCTTAACAAACAGCAGGGGACTGGGTGTTCTATAGAATATATATTAGTGCAATACGAAAAAGGACACACATACAGCTATTGCGAATTAGATTTACGGAATATTATTATTGAGTAATTAGGTTTTTAATTATTGTTTTTAATGTGGAACAAAAAAGGGTTAGGTTTTTAATCGATTTTTATTTAATTTTATTCTCTTTTAGTCTTACTTTGGCATTAGCAGTTATTATGTCTATCGAATACTCCCTCCTTTTATGAAATTAAATTAAGATCTAAAGATAACCTTAACCTTTTTTTTAAATAAATAGCTATTAATGTTCCCTACTGTGAATAATTTAAATCTGTAAAGCAAAAATATGTGACCAATTTATTTAAACTAAAAAAATCAATACCGAATTAGATTTGCACAATTGTCAATATTTGCAAAAATCAAGGTCACATTGGTTGGACATGGCTAGAACTAAAATTACATTTTTCTATCATTGTAAAAAACAATAAAATAAATCTTTACATTCTAATAATAGAAAAACAACCAAATAAATATGTAAATCATAGCAAACAAACGAACACCTAGATTTATTTTAGGGTAATGTATAGCTTTTTTAAAATTTTGGTAGAATTCGACACGTTCGGAGACCTCGCTTATAGGCGACCAATTTGATCGACTTTAAGAGTATTTTCTTAAACACAGAGTGCGAGTGAGGTAAAATGAAGTCTATTTGTAGAATACTAAAGTACACGGAGTCCCACTGCAGGTCTTTTAAGGGATACATTTCCATGATATCTCCTTTCCCTGGCCCACACTCCTCGCATTAATTAATTTTTTTCTAAAATATTTTTAGCTTATAGTACGATATCCGGCTGCTAAAATCTGGTGTTATCTAGTCTACTACCATGTATTATTCATAAAAAATAAATTTAATTAAAAAAACAGATACCTGCAGCAGGGGCGTAGCTACCGCCGTATCAGCCGTATGAATGATACGGGGCCCCGGGTTATAGAGGCCCCCAAATGTGTGTAAGCAAAAATTAGAAATAAGAAAAGAATGGTTTTGGAAGGTGCATGGGGACCGTATTCTTTTGTCTTAAAATTTTTTTGTGGGGGCCCCATAACTTGTGATACGGGGTATTTTTATTTTTTTCTTGAGAGTTGGCATAGAACTAACTACAGTTCAAGTTCTTTAATAGATCGCATAATGAGAAATTACAATAATTACTAATTTTAAAAATTGTATTGGAAACAATTTGAACTTCTAGTTTTATTACTTATATATAGAGCGGGCCAAATTCGACGCCTTTTATAGAAAACTCATGTTTCTGTACGTTTTACACAAAAATTGACTTCCATTTGGGAGGCTCAAATTTAAGCCAAACCCACTGGTGAAAACAGCAATTCGCTATAATTGCGTCATTTACTCGCTACAGCGCAGCGTGTTTTTAGTTTATTGTATTTTCTTTAATCCTTTATACCTTCTTTATTATTAAAGATTTCTTAATTATGTAAAAATTTTTACAAAGCAACTTTTTATGCATATTGCAGATATGCTTTTTCTGAGGTTACGCATTTTTAACTTATTTATTTATTTTTGAAAATTTTAAATAGAATACCTGGTACATTTTTTCAGTAATAAAATGCTTAATAAACAACCTTTTTTAAAATGTATTACACTATTTACAGTGTGTCCACAGATAGACTTAACTATACGTGTAATTTTTTTATTTCTAATATTTCGAAAAATTATTCTTCATAAAAATTTCTGCTTCGTCTAAAATGCTCAAAGCTATAATAAAATTCGCTGTAGCATATATAGGGTGGTTTAAAATAGCGAAAATATTATTTTAAAAAAGAAAAAAATAGAAAAACATATTTTTGAAACTACCTATGTAAATAAAAATCATAAAAAAGTAATTAATATTGGTTATGGTTTTCTAGGAAAAATCGAGGTTAACGTTGAATAAATTTTTTTACAAAAATATATTTTTTTACAATTCAGTGAAACAAACGGTTTTTGGAATAAAACCGTTAAGAAGAATCGCCTTATGATATACACAGATTTAAACCTGCAAAAATGTTATTTTGGCAAATAAAAAGGAATTGGTTGTAAATGTTACTGACTACTAATTTAAATAGCAGGTAAAAGTCAGAGCCGTGCCTAGCAGGTGGTGCAAGGCCCAAGGCGCAACTCTGAGGGCGGATGGCAGGAGGAATGAAAGTTTTAAAAATCGGAAAGGGAGCAATTAAGAAGTGGGGACAAAAATAGGGGACAGAAGAGTAAAACAGTAAAGAGTATAATATAGAAAAACTTTAAGAAATTGAGGTGAGGAATATATATATATATATATTATTTTTTGCCTTATTTTTGTTCCAAGGGCGGTAAATAATTTTTTGCACCACGGCGCCAGATACCCTTGGAATGGCCTTGGTAAAAGTCAAAATTTTAACTTTTTGTTGAATAAATCGTTACCTACTTACATACAATTTACCTTAACTTCTTATTGAATGCATATAAAAAGTAAAATTAATTTATTTATAGAGAAAAACCCATTTATTTTAGTTTATACTTAATTTATTAATTATATATTAGTTATTACTTACTAAGTTTCATTTGTTTTTCATGCTTTTTAATGAATTATTTTTAAAAATAATAGTATTATTTTTTTAATTTTTTTAAATAATTTTTGGCATATTAAACCACCCTGTATGTCATGGGACAATTTAGCATCTTAGACAAGCAAACATTTTTATGAAGTTTCTGGGATATGGCATATTTTGTTATCTGTTATTGATATTGGCTAGAAAGTAGGCCATGAAATAATTATTTATGTTTTACTTTCCTCGTTATAATTTTAATATACTACCTTGTATCTTATTGACTGTTATGACGAAAAACCATTTATAATAATAATAGTAAAGAACAATCCTATTTGAAGGGTAAACAAATTTATTCTGTTAATGTTTGCTCCTAAGAAATTTTAATCAGATTTTATTTTTACGTAGTAATATAATGTAACAAATGACAGTTCTTTTTACGTATGCAGGTAAATAAAAAATGGCCTTGAAAAACAAATGCAAACTTTTTAAAAAGGCTTAAACGCAAATTTAAGCAATAAGAAATTACGATCCATTTAAAAAAATATTATTTTTTTACAAAACATGAAATAAATTGGTTAAATAAACCATGAAATATTTAAACATAAGTACATATGTATGTACAGGGTACCCGGATTTTGTCGCAATTGCATTGCAGGGTATCTTGTTAATTATTGGAGATAGATTTAAAGGATTTTCATTGCCTTCACCGTTTTTGACAAACAATGCGATTTTTTCTTCATTTTGGGTTGTAGGTTGTTAGTTACAAGATAATTAAAATACGAGAGGGGCCCCAAAATGAACAAAAAATTGCCCTGTATGTCAAAAACGAAGAGGACCCAAAACAACCGTTTAGTGTCATCTTTCGCTTTATCAAACAGTCGCAATACTACGCGAAAACCATCAAGGCTCTACCTTCAACAATTACCAAGATACCCTACAATTGAAACTAAATTTAAACACCTTGTATACAGTTGCATAACTCCTTATTGCCTAATTCACCATTAATTTCCTTTTTTTATTATGGTTTATTAGTATTTAAATATGTACAGGGTGGCTCGAATTCGACGCTCATCATTGGGATTTCGGAAACCGTAAGAGATGCAGGATCGGTTAAATGAAGGCAAAGTTGGGCAATTTGATGCTCAATAAAATGCAGTTTTGCGTTTTAAAAAATTCCGAGTACTTCCGAAGATATTCGAAAAAACCGATATTTTCAATTCTGGTTTTTATTGTTTCCTGGCTATATTTGTTAAGATAACTTAAAATGAAAAACACGTTTTCATGGCCACTTTTTCTGCTCTATAATTCAGTGTGATTAAATATTGAATCTGACGTTTCGGCTTCTGGCGACCATCATCAACTTAATTTTTTAAATACGGACCTGATATTTTTTTCAATTTAATTAAATCCTTTCATCACTCTTAAAACACTATTTATCGCCACTTTGATATTTGCCGACGTTTCGTACAGAAAATTCCATCACCAGAATATTGCATATTTATTTAACCATAATACGGCCCTGAACTACATTTTTAGGTAAAAACGTAACCTTAACTTCCGAACGATATCTAAATTTGATTAGGAATGATGTCTTAGACGCCCTAGATAATCAACCTTTGGCAGTATTTCAAGAAATATGGTGGCAGCAAGACGGAGCTCCTGCCCACAATGGAAGGGAACTAGCTCAATTCCTTTACCATATATTTCCTAATAAATGGATTTGCAAGATGGCCCGCTAGGAGCCCAGATCTTAGTCCCCTAGATTATTTCCTTTGGGGATATCTTAAGAACCGTTTATTTAAAAATGCACCTCACGACCTTTAAGTACTACGACAAAATTTGATAAAGGAAGTCGCTGCCATTCCTGCGAGAACAATTAATTGAGCTGTATTAAAAATACAAAGCAAAGCAAGAAAATGCATCGAGGCGAAAGGTTATCTCTTTGAACACTTATAATAGTGATTAAATTATGTTTATTTTTAATATGGGCATCAAGATAGTATTACAAATTGTTTATGTAAGCTGATTTGTTGTCTACCTTTTTGTTTCTTATGTCTAAATATTCATGAAATTTTCGGTTAATAAAGTTATTTCCGCTGTTAGATATCAATGAGTTGCAATAAAAAGATTACGAATATGTAATAAGTTTATTCTTTTTTTACCTTCTTACCTAATAATGTAGTTCAGGGCCGTATTATGGTAAAATAAATATGCAATATTCTGGCGATGGAATTTTCTGTACGAAACGTCGGCAAATATCAAAATGGCGATATATAGTGTTTTAAGAGTGATGAAAGGATTTAATTAAATTGAAAAAAATATCAGGTCCGTATTTAAAAAATTAAGTTGATGATGGTCGCCAGAAGCCGAAACGTCAGATTCAATATTTAATCACACTGAATTATAGAGCAGAAAAAGTGGCCATGAAAACGTGATTTTCATTTTAAGTTATCTTAACAAATATAGCCAGGAAACAATAAAAACCAAAATTGAAAATTCCGGTTTTTTTCGAATATCTTCGGAAGTACTAAGAATTTTTTAAAATGCAAAACGGCATTTTATTGAGTATCAAATTGCGCAACTTTGCCTCCATTTAACCGATCCTGTATCTCTTACGGTTTCCGAAATCCCAATGATGAGCGTCGAATTCGAGCCACCCTGTACATGAAATATTTTATAAAAGTTGAAAACAAAATTGACACAACATGAACGTGCTTAATAAAAATTAATTATTTATTTACAGAAACCACCATGGCATTTCGTGAGATATTTTAACTCAAGTAATAAGGCATTTGAAGTAATTGGAGGAAGAGATGACAGAATTTTATCATTGCTATCTAAAAAGCTAAATTTTAGGTAAGTAATTTTATTCTGCACGGTAGTGATTGTAAATACGTAAAACTTATTTTTGTTGAAAATAAATTTTGCTTAAAACCAACCCTATTTTTTTGGTGGTATTGCGTAATAATTTTTAACGAGCATTATTTTTTAGGTACAATTACTCTGATCCCCCAGAAAGAATTCAAGGGTCAGCAGCGTCAGATACAGGAACGTTTAATGGTGTATTAGGACTAATTTCTCGAAGGGTATAGTTTTTTATAATCCTTTTTACGTCTTAGTAACTTTTTACGATAAACATTTTCTAAACGTAATTTTTTTGTAATACAGGGTGGCCGTCCATCTTTTCTTTCATTTTAGCCCGAAGACTTTAACAAGTCTAGATACGCGGTAGCATGTCAAGACAACAGATAATAAATTAGCAATGCGCACTGTTATTTCCAACGTTTAAGAAAATGTAGACGATATCAATGTCAAGACAGCAGATAATCAATGGGAAAAGCCCACTGTTGTTTCTAACGTTTAAAATGGTAAAATGTAAACGATATTCTATAGATATCAACTATGCAGCGAAAACACAAGAAAAAATATTAAATCTAAATACCTGTCTAGTTTTAGTTACAAAAGTAATATCCCACCAAAGATATAAATATGAAAAGGGCGAGCCAAGTTGAATACTAAAATTGTGCTTGGCTATGAGGCTTCGCCGCAAAAATAATGAAGATCTAAATGAGTGCCAAGTTCTGATCAAATATGTATGGGTAGATTTGACTGGGCCAGTTTTTATTAAAATTTAAAAAATATATTTAAGCAATTTAAATACTTACTTATAAAATGACTGATGTAATAAAAACTGGCCAAGTCAAATCTAACCTACTTAACATTACATACATATTTGGATTTGGTACAAAACTTGGCACTTCTTTAGATCTATCATTCTTTTACGACAAGCCCACAGCCAAGTATAATTTTAGTGTTCAACTCACTCTTTTACCATTTATGTTTTCGCTGGGATAAAATTGATAAGAGTAGCAAAGTGCAGTTTCCTCTGATAGGCTTTAATATTTTTAAACGGCTTTCTTCGTATTTTTGCCATTCAGTCGTGATATTCCATTAGCTTAAATACAGAACTCCGGATAATTCAGGTTACTTTGTTATTTTAAATTAGTTGGCCTGTATATTTTTAAAATTCCTAAAATTGAATTTTCCCCTTTAAAAATATGTAACAATGAGCTAAGGCTATTTTAAAAATTAGCGCATTTGTAGACCTCATAATATTATTATCATAATTATGATTGAGACAATAAAAATTTGCTACATACAAGGCTACAAAAGAGCACGACAACAATAATTATTTATTATACAAGGAAAGAAGTTCTAGATTTGAGCTCGATTATAGCTAAAATCTTAACATTTTTCTCGTGTATAATAGGCACTATTTTTACTGTGATCGGAAAAACGACGCCTCATTAAAAAAATATAATATTAAAGTAAGAAAATTAATTATGCAAAATTTGAAGTTTAACACTTGTCGACTGGTATATTTAAAACACAATTAGACCTTGCATTACTATGGAAACCCTTAAGAAAATTATTTAGTATCTAACAATATAATTTTGTAATTTAACGTCATAAAAGTAAGTAAAAGATCGTTACAGTTATTTGAATATTATAAGATAAAAGTATCTGACTGGACTCTATATAAGGTAAATGTAAGTTTTGTATAATAAGTTATTCCAAAATTAAATATTTACCTTTACTTACGCGTATGTATGTCCGGAAAAAGTACTCTATTTTTCCCATGGAAAAAAGTTATTTTATGAAAAGTTACATTTTAGTACCTGTTAACAGCGATACAATGTGAAATTTTTTCTTGTCACGGTAAAATAGTTGTTTATTATACAAGGGAAAAAAACTCTAGATTTTAGTTCAAGGTTGTGTTGTGACCCGACGCAAAGCGAAGGGAAACAATAAACCGAGAGCTGAAATCTAAAATTTTTTCCGAGTAAAATACACAATTTTTTCTGTGATAAGAAAAAACAACGATTTATTATTAAAAAATAAGATAATATTAAAGTCAGAAAATTAATTATGTTAAATTTGAAGTTTCAAACTGGTCGACTGTATATATTTGAAACACAATTAGACCTTGCATTGCTGTGAAAACCATTAAGGAAATTATTTAGTTTTGACAATATAATTTTGTAATTTGACGGATTGAAATTTAAAAGTTTTAACTTAAAGCGATCTTCTAGTTGTTATTTTGAATATTATAAAGTTAAAAAATTTCTCACTGGACTCCTAATATAAAGGAAAATGTAAGTTATATATAATAAATTATTCTAAAATTAAATATTTACCTTTATTTACATGTAGCATGTCCGTGAAAAAAGTACTGACTTTTTCCCACGAGAAAAAAGTAATTTTATAAAAAGTCACATTTTAGAACCTGTCAAGAGGGATAAAATGTCAAATTTTTTTCTGGCCATGGAAAAAAACATTTATGCCTATCTGCGAAAACTGCATCTTGTTATTTTATTCTGAAGTCATTCATGATTAAAATGAGTCAAAATACGGACGGTCAATTGGTCGACTTTTTAAATTACGCCATAAATAAAGGTAATTTAAATTAAATTTATTTCGATGCTTATTCAGTAAATATCCACTTTTAACTTGCTATACTGGCGACACTGCGCTGGCTAGGTTACAAATACTCTTGGATTACCTTCTCAAAAAATTAATTATTTACGAAATAAATAGCAGTTTCTTGTGAAGCTAAAAACCTCTGAAGTCATACCCGAACCGGTAGAGAATTCTTACGTTTTTTAACAAAAAAAAAAGAAATATTTGAAAGTGCTATACATCACTACAAAAGAAAAAAATGCTTAAAACAGACGGGAGCAGTTTTTGCCGAGTCGGCAGCAGAACGCGGCGGCTCCTTTATGATATTAGTATAGCAATCGCGGCTCGCCGACTCGTGTGTTTGCACCGCTTCGTCGCTGACTCGGCGAAAACCGCTCAGTCTTTTTTCAGCCTTATAGTATTAGGCTTAAAACAAACGCCGAGTCGGCAGACGAAAGTGACGTCTCCTTTATTGTATTGGTACAGCAATCACAGCTTGCCGACTTGTGTGTTTTGTACCGCTGACTCAGCGAAAACCGCTCCGTCCGTTTTCAGCTTTTAGTACAGCAATCGCGATCGGCGAGCCGCGATTGCTGTGTTTTGCACCGCTTCGTCGGCGTCGCCGACTCGGCGAAAAACAGCTCCGTCAGTTTTCAGCCCAAATGTGATCAAAGATAAAATTGCCGTCATAAGAAAATCGGGTGTAAAAGAGGATATCTTAAAATCAAAACGTTGAAATTATAATCTAAATATAGGGATGCATATGCATGGTCTTAATAAATTGTCTTAAAAATCTTTTTATAGAAACTTGCTTTTTCTTTTAATAAATAATAAATATTATTTGTTATTTAAGGAAGCTGACTTATTCATCGGTGATGTGGGAATTACCTATGAAAGATCAAGTGCAGTAGAATTTTCATTTATCACACTTGCTGATAGTGGAGCCTTTGTAACACATGCACCAAGTCCCCTAAATGAAGCTTTGGCGCTTTTAAGACCTTTTCAATGGCAGGTACGCAAAAATTATAAGACTTAAAGTAAAGATCCTTCTAAGAAAATCTACTACTACTAAATATACTAGTGCTTTGAATGGAAATTCCGCAGCTAGAATAAAAATAAGTTTTTAAGAGAATTACTTGTGTAGGTACATAGAATTTTTACCAATTTTTTTTATTTCTTTTTAGATCGCACATTATTCCAAATTTATCTGATAATTTCTTTTAATTTTTTCCGGTAGAGTTTAAAATGTACAGGGTGTGTAAAATTGGGCGTTTTTATGGACTACCTTAGTTATTACTGGAGTTATTAAAAAATCGATGAAGGTGTTATGGGCTCAATTTTGAAGAAACTTAAAATGGCGTAGTCGGAATTTTATTAAAATTATTTATTAAAGAGATACTAGGGAAAATTGAAAATTGTCGTTTTTATTTTTACCCTATATAAGAAATAGCAAAAAACCATAAGGAAAAATTTTTGTAGAACTTTTTACGTAGAATCTACAGAAAGTATTTTATTTTGTATACAGGGTTGCGTCTTACGATGCCAATTTGATGTTTTTCTTATGGAACACCCTGTATATTTTTTTTACTAATTAATGCCCTTGTCACTACAATAACAAATATATATTACATAGTATCATTATCTCCTATAGTTTCTTAAATTTGGTTCAAGTAAAATACCTAAAACTTTTTCATTGTGGCTTTATATAGTGCTTGTCTTAAGTCAGGATCCCCCTCTAACTTTTTGAATTGTTTGGTAATTTTTAATGAAAGTTTAAGGATTTCGGTTAAACAACATAGACCAAATTTTAGACAAGAAATTGCGAATCTTAATGTCAAACTGACAGCTGGGCACCATTGTGAAAAAACAAAAATTAAATGGAATGGGGTCTTGTGGCACATCATTTCAAAAGCTCCTGACAAGTACTTTATTACCCCGTAATATAAAGTGAATACCTTAACCTCTCAAAAATGGCGGTTCTTTAAATATTACCTAAATACCTGATTTGGATGGCCATATCTCCAAAATCAATGAAGGTAGATATAGGTACCTTATGTGGTATTTTCCTAATGGTCTTTTAGATATCTTCTTATTGGGAATATAATATATAGGGTGCGTTAATAAAAAAAAACTATAATTTTTGTCCTACCCTGTATAGTATTACCAATATCACCATTAAATAAATCCTTAAAAGAGATTTAAGAAAATACCACATTTGGTTTATCTTACTTTATTAGATTCAGAAATACGGCCATCTAATTGAGGCATTTAGGTAATTTTCAAAGTACCGCCATTTTGTTGCAGGTTATGGTATTGACTTTATATTCTAGGTTTATAAAGTACTCGTCAAAAGAATGTGCCACAAGAACCCCTTTCCATTTAATTTTTCTTTTCAAAATGGCGCCCAGCTGTCAGTTTGACATTAAGATATGTCATTTCCTGCCTTTTTTGTATTTTCTCACTAAAGTCCTTAAATTTTCATGAAAAATACCAAACAATTTAAAAGTTAGGAGGGGGGTACTAAATTTAGACAAGCACTGTATATTTATTAATTGAAATAAATTAGAAAATAAAGCAGGTTTCTGTGGCTGAGCGGCTTATTACGTTATTACAATAAGATCTTTATTTCTCTGCGTGGTAATTGATAGAAGATGCCTTTTACAGTTTGTGTGAACAGGGTAAAATTTTAGTTATTTACTTGGGAACTTAAACACTCTTTTACGTTAATTATCCAATTTTATTACATAATCTGTTAGAATACATATTTACATCTATTAAAAATTACAGGTTTGGCCAGTCATAGGATACATATTACATCTATTAAAAATTACAGGTTTGGCCAGTCATAGGGAGCTACTTGTGTAGTAGTTGGACCATTTTTATACGCATTAATTGCTCTTCCCAATATTTGGCAACCTCGATTTAGAATCAGATCACATGCCAGATTGTTTTTCGACTGCACCTGGTTTACAATAACTATATTGCTAAAACAAAGTAAGTTTATTGTTTAAGTTTTAACAATTAAATTGGCTACCTAGCTATTTAAAATTTCTAATACATAATAATTGTTAAATAAAGTAATAAGGACAAAATAGTCATGAATACGAAGCATTTCCGAACCCATGTTTATACAGTGACCGCCAGAAATGTTAAACCATATGGAAAACTTTTTATTTTTGATTTCTTAAAATTTTTATTTTTGATAAAAATCTTTGCATGCAGCGAAACTCACAAATCACTGATCAAAATGTAAATAAACCATAGTGTATACGAGGTAGGTTTAAATTAACGAATAGGACACAAGAGAAAACGACCTTATTTTAGAACTATGAGAAAATATTATTTTGAAAACTTGTTTAGAATTAGAAGTTATGTCATATTTTAAAAGCAGAACCTCCTATTAAAAAATTGGAAGAAAACCTTTTTTAACTTACCCCATATAAAGATTAGATCGAACTGAATTAACTGCGACAATTATCCCTATAGTCTTTAAATTTCGAAAAATGTCAAAGCCTTGTTATTCTTAAAGCATTTAGTTACATTTGGATTAATTAAAAACTAACGTAAATTTTGCTTTTACCTTTACTTTACTTAAAACCCTCGTTAGATTAATGTGCCACATTATTTTTGCCTTATAAAAACATTTTAATATTTTTAAATTTATGACCATATATTCGCATTTATTTAGATTAATCCTAAAATATTATTTTTAAATTCTGTGAACTTTTTCTTTATTACCACAATTCCAATAAAGTTTAATTTTTAAACATTGTAAGGGAAATCTTCAAATTATATTTGTTTTTTAAAAGTAAATCTTTTTTACAAGGTAAAAATGACGTGGGACATAATTCACGCCATAAAGGGGCTTTTAAGTTTCGGCCCTATTGAGCTACAAAAAAGCAAAAATTTACGTTTGTCATTTGAATTGATCTAAATGTACTTAAATGCCCAAAGAATATTGAAGCTTTGAAATTTAAAGGTAATAAGGATAACTAACGGCAGTTAATTTAGTTCGATCTAATCTCTATACGGGGTAAGTTGGAAAAGTAAGTTTTTTTTTTCCAATTTTTTAATAATAGGCTGCGCTTTTAAAATATGACATAACTTTTTATTCTAAACAAGTTTTCTAAATACCATTTTTTTCTTAGTTCAAAAATAAAGGTAGTTTTCTCTTGTGACATATTCTGTTAATTTGTACCTAGCAAGTGTACGCTATGGTTTATTTAAATCTTGATCAGAGTTTTGTGAGTTACGCTTTATGCGGAGATTTTTTAAGTAAAAATTTTTGAAATAACCAAAAAATAAAGTGGTATATGGTTCAACATTTCTGGCGGTCACTGTATGAACTTTTTTATATTTTCAACTATAGTCTTCCCCTTTTGATTTGACGAAACAATATGTATTATAATAACTCTAAATATGTAAATGAAAAATAACTTGTTTAAAATGTTCAAATGTAAACTATTTTGTAAAGAAATATAGCACTATTAATAAATTAATTTTAATTAACTTAGTATTGTAATTTAAGCTGGTCGAGAACCAAGTTCTACCAACAAGGCAAGATTTTTTATAATTCTTCTTTCCATTTCTGCTACATACGTCATTACTGATATGTACTCAGCAAATCTGACGTCACTGCTTGCACGTCCTGGAAGAGGTAAGAAGTCTATAAACACAGTATGTCCATGGATAGACTTTAGATGGGCACAAATGGTCCAAAAATTTAAATTTTTAAAAAGTTTTGTTTGACAATTGCTTTTGCTTTTAGAAAAAAAACAGCTTCTCGTTGAAAAACTAAGTTTTTCTTGTACAGGGCCTCAAAAACTACAAAATATGAAAATTGATCAAGAAAAACTGCCTTTATTTAAAATAGTTCAACAAAGTCTTCAATAAAAAAGGTTTTTGGAATAAATAGGCAACCAATATTTAAAATGTGACTTGATTTTTTTCTCGGAATCCCCAGTATAGGGTGGGCAAAATTGGGCGTTTTTATTCGGCTTCTCTCATCTCCAGTTATTACTAAAGTTATTAATAAACGGACGTATTATGGGCCTGATTTTTCAGAAACCTAAGATGGCGTAGTCAGAATTTTAACTAAATTATTTATCTAAGAGATACTAGGGGAAATTGAAAAATTGTTGTCTTTAATTTTACCTTATATATCCTTTAATATAAAAACATAAAAAAACATTGTAGAACTTTTTACGTAGAATCTACAAAAAGTATTTGATTTTTTATCCAGGGTTGCGTTCAAAAAGTAACGATGCCAACTTGATGTTTTTCTTATGGCCTCCTAGTCTGTATCTTTTTTACTAATTAATAGTCCTTGTCACCACAAAAACAAATATATACAAAATAGTATTATTATTTTGATTCAAACTTAACCTTTAATCTTGAAAGTATAAACACAATAAAAAATATACTTTTTAAAAGTTTAAACACAACAAACACAATAAACAAACATTAATACCTATGCTTATCATTAAAATGATTTTGTTTTTTTTAAATATAATTTTATAAGATAAAACCTTTTTAAGACTTATTTTGATAAAATATATATATATATATATATATATATATATATATATATATATATTTAATTTATACATACTAAACTTGAAATATGAAATACAATTCAAATAAATACAAAAGAATATTACCTCTTTTAAAAAAATAGGACTCTTAAGAAAAAACAATGATATTACACCTGATAATCTAATGGCATTATCCTCATATAACCAAATTTAAAAAGCTCAAAGATAATTTAAAAGAATTTGGCTCTTTTTAAAAACCACATACTTATTTTTTTACTGTGTTTATACTTTAAGGTTAGTATAAATCATGAAAAATTTCCTAATTTTACATTTAAATCATAATTTAAAATTTTATTGTAAGAAAATGTGTTTATACGGGTTGCGCTAAAATTTAAATATTTAAAAAACTATAAGAGATAATTATACCATGTTATTTATATTTTTTATTGTAGTGACAAGAACTATTAATTAGTAAAAAATATATAAGGTGTTTCATAAGAAAAACATCAAGTTGGTATCGTAACATTTTGACGCAACCCTGTTTAAAAATTGAATACTTTCTGTAGACTCCACTAAAGAATTGTACTAAAAATGTCTCTTTGCCATTTCTATATTAAAGAATATAGAGGGTAAAATAAAAACGGCAATTTTTAAATTTCCTCTCGTATCTCTTAGATAAATTATTTTAATAAAATTTCAACTACGCCATATTAAGTTTCTTTAAAATCAAGCCAATAACATTTCCATCGGATTTTTAATAACTCCAGTAACAACTGAGATAGCCCATAAAAATGCCCAATTTTGCCCACCCTGTACAATACAAAGCATATATTATTATCTTAATGTAATTTTTGTTTTTTAATCACGTAAACGACATTCTTGACCATTAAAACTTTTGATCTATTTGTGCTATTGTAAAATCCATCCGTGGACAAACGGTGTATATATTTTTTACTAAAAGACAAAATCCATTTTCAGAAAAAGCCATTAATAATTTATATCAGTTAAAAAGTGTAATGGCAGCTAAGGATTACCAGTTGTATGTTGAAAAACATAGTCCATCTTTGGTTTACTAGAGGTAAGAAACATACACGTCGTGTCAGCTCGATGACCGACAATTGACTTTTGACTTGTTGAGCACTAGCAGGTCGAGGTTAGAAAAAGAAATCCTGCATGCAAACATTCCTGATAGAATGGCGCATCGGCCTTGCTTTGTTGTTGATTTAGACCTTTAGACCGTCTCCTTTCGATGCATTAGCAAAATTGCCCATGAAGGTTTTAAAGAGGCACGACGTGTAAAAAAGCATTAAAAGCAGGTTTACAACTACTGATGAACCAAATATTACCTACAATTTGTTCATTGAGATTTGATAGTAGGTACTAGACCTGTTTTAAAAATGTGTAATTTAAAATGTAGTAAGCCTTAAATTGTTAAATAGTTTTAAATTGTATAGGAGCTTTTAAATAATACTTTTTAAATCCAAATTTTTAGTAAAACAGTATGTAACTTGTGTTGTTATTTTTAGAATGGGACTGGTATCTATGGCCAAATATGGCAACTAATGGAAAAAAGACAAAATAAGTATGTGGTTGAATCAGTCGAAGAAGGTGTAAAATTAGTTAGAGATAAAAGAAACGTTGCAGTTATGGCTGGAAGAGAAACATTGTTTTTTGATATTCAGCGTTTTGGTAAGAAAATTGTATTTGTGTAAAGCGTTTAAGTGGGAATAATGGTATTTAATAATAAATAATATAAATACAGGGTGGCCCACCATATTCGACACGGTCTGTAGCTGGATAACCATGGGGTTTTTAAAAAAGTAAATACTGGAACATATACAGGTCGGATAAGACTACAGTATAAAATTATTTTAGTCTGTACAGGGTGTCTCAAAAAAGTGTGACGTATCAAAGTTATATTTTTTAAATGGAACACCCTATATTTTATGACGGTTTTAGATTCTACTTTAAAAATAATCTCAAGTTTGTTTATAGTACTAAGTGTCTAATATTATTCGTTTTTGTGATATTTGATTTTTTTTAAAATGCAGAGGTCAAATTAAATTGATTTTACTTTAACACTTTTAACACTTTAAACTTTAAAATGTGTAACAAGATTAGAAAAAGTCTGCCATATCATACGTAGGTCAAATCAAGATCAAATATTGTACAGGGTGATTAAAAAATAATTTTAATTTTTCAGAAAATGAAATATCCATATCTCTCTTATTTTAAATGGAACTCCCTGTATTTTTTTACGTCACGTGATGACAAATAAAATTACTCTTTCAAATGGTGTATAGGTTGCCTTTACCTATCTTTTGTGCTTTTTAGTAAAATCTGTTTTTACAAATTTTTAGTCCAAATGTTTATTTAAATTAAAGTTGGCTGTGACATAGCAGCCATTAATATTTTTCTTAAGAAAATAACAACGACCATTTATTGATTACTAGTGTTTAAGTCAGTTTAAAAGAAATTTCAATGATTTTAAATAAAAACCCTTCTTCTACAACAACAAGATGATAATACTGGTAGGATGTGAAAAAAATGGTTTACTTTAGTTTAAAGTTAATCCTGAAAAATATTCCAGGAGAAACCATCTGATAACCTTAATAGTTGCTTTTAAAAATTTGACACAGTGATTATGGGTAATGGAAAGAAACGAGTTATAGAGGTTAACTGACCAGAGGCGTTATTAGGATTGTTTAAAAACACAAGTTTTATCATTACCACATTCAGCTGAAATAAGTGTTATTGGAAGTAGCATTATAAGCAACTAATTATTTTTTTCTGTGAATTTTAAAAATAGTGGCAGATAATACAAAATCCTTTAATTTTGTGCTTTTTCAAACAAATTTACATTTTGCACTAACGGCTTAGTGAATAGGCATAGCTATATCACCTTCTTAACATTTGGAATAAAAATATGTTAAAACGGAATTTACTTAAAAAGTATAAAAGATAGGTATAGGCAACCCATACACCATTTAAAAGAGCATTTGGTTTGTCATCATGTGATGTAAAAAAATACAGGGTGTTCCATTTAAAATAAGAGAGATATTGCAATTTGGCTTTCTAAAAAATTGAAATTATTTTTTGATCACCCTGTATAATCTATGATCTCGATATGACCTACGTATGATAAGGCAGACTTTTCCTAATCTTGTAACAAATTTTAGGGTTTAAGAAGTTAATATTGTTAAAATAAAATTAATTTAATTGCACGCCTGCATTTTGAAAAAAATACGGTAAACAAACTTAGGGTGTTCCATTTAAAAAAATATAACTTTAAAACGTCACACTTTTTTGAGACATCCTGTATAGAGTAAAATAATTTTATACTGTGGCCTTATCCGACCTGTATATGTTTCAGTATTTACTTTTTTAAAAACTCCATGGTTATCCAGCTACAGACCGTGTCGAATATGGTGGGCCACCCTGTATGTATTTAAAATTTCAAAAATGTGTATTTTTTAAACGTTTTTATTAGTTTATTTAAACTTTGATTAGTTTTTTGGTAGGTTAAATTTAAGTTTAATGTAATTTTTATCAAGCTTTTCAAGACTCTTAGTGTTCATAAAATAAAGTAGGGGAAACTGGCCTAAAATTACATACTCGGGTAAAATGATGCACTTTATAATTTTTTAATTTTCCGCTTATGCAGCGAGCTCTTACACGTGTTGGAGCGTGTAATATGATCACTGCAGTGAGTATCGAAATGACACTACAAGTACATGTCCCTGATTTTTTTTGTATGACATTTCAAGTTCAATTTTTAATTTACCAAGTGCAAAATAATTCAAATCAATTTAGAAGTTGTGTATTTTGCGTAGTTACATTGTTCTGATATTTTACACAATGATTTGGCTATGTTTATTCATAAATATAATTACTATAGGTATATTTATACTTTCAAAATTAAAATATGTTTGCTAAATTGTCGTTTTGGGTAAAATGACATGTAATAAGTGTTAAATGACATACTATTTTAACGAGTTCGTTAACGTCAAAAACTTTTTTTTTTGTTGATGGGTAAATATAAAACGAAATCTACACGCTAAGGTTGTTCGAAGTGGGCCTATCCTGAATGCGCTTAATCTCCTCTAGTACGAAGACATTTATCCGTAAACTTTGTTATATTAAAATACAGTTAAGCTTATTTACATACCTTATATTATAAATGTTAAAAGTTTTTAATTCTATTTAATGTATACTACGTGAGTAAGGAGTTTTGGTAGATCGGCGAGTAATAGAATAATAAAACAAGCAGTATAAGTCACACATGTTTACATGCCGGGATTCAGTTAGATTGTCTCTTTTCCTCACATTGCCTATGTGTTAGGTTATTTAGCTTAACCTGTATGTTTTTACTTTATGAAATCCTTAAAATCGTCTGTTAAAGGTATATGTCATCTTAGCCTAAACTATTGTGTCATTTCATATGACACCATGCCTAAAATGAAATACTTTAAGACATTATGAAAAATACTCGTTATACTTCTTCTATGCAGGATTAGGTAAACCTTGGCTTAAGTAATGACTAAGAATAAGTTGTAAAGGCACTTGAATAATTTGTTATAATAAATCGCATTATTATTTTTTTAAATATAGGAAAAAATTTATAAAGTATGTCATTTAGGGCCATTTTCCCCTACTATGCTGTGTGGCTAGTTGATTAAATAGCAATAATAATTTTAAAAAATCGGTATAGTAGCCAAATCGTAAAAGGTTTAGTTTAAAACTTTAATATTTTCTTATTGAATAATATATTATTAAATTAAACAGAAAGATTTAAAAACATAATTTTTTACACAAATGTGAGAGTTGGGTGTAAAAAATGCATTCCAAATGTTTACATACACTATAGATTTTTCGACGACTGAAGTTTTTTAGTAGTTTCGCATTTAATGATATAAACAAAAAAATGTTTGTTGTATTGTACTTATTTTATTATAATTCCATAAACATCATTTTTTGTAATAGGGTCTTTGCTAAGGCTTTTAATAAAGTGTTAGAGATTTTTTAATTTAAAAATGTTTACGTATCAATTTTCTTTAATTGACTATTTTTTATAGGTATTTTTCATTAATTTTTTAGGTGCAAAAACTTTCATCTAAGTGAGAAACTAAACACAGCATACTCCGCTATAGCTCTACAATTAGGGTGTCCATATATTGAGGAAATAAACAAAATGTAAGCAATCTAAAATAGAATATAACAAACGTATCCAATAATATTTTATTTCATATACTAGGTATAGCACCTTATGACGGGATATAAAAATCTCATACGAATTGGGATATATGTATTAAAGATTGGCTCCCTATCATCTTTTGACAAACACACATATGATTAGCGCTTTTGCCATCTAATTGATATTTTACTTTAAAACGAAAAGATTATTTTCCGATCGTGTTAAGTACTTTTATACTGAAATTATGGCAAGTTTGTAAAGTTTAAAGTTCATATAACTTAAAATTTTAATTTTGCAGTTACAACATGTGTGAACTAGACCATCGATTTGGTATTTTTGCTGTCATAAAAAATATGACAAAAAAGGAGCCTCGTAAATACGACTACATTAATTCTCGGTGTTTAGTTACCCTAGTATGTGAGTTTGTAAGACAAACCAACCTAGATATAAAAAAATATGCCACGTCCCGATTGTATCATATGGATGTTTCTTTCTTGTTTACAAATTTAACCTAATTTTAAATTTTTTAATAAAAACTTTAAAAAGCTATCCTTCAATAGAAGTCACTTATTCTAAAATTATGCAACATTTTCGTTGACTGCCACCACAAAATAACTAGACTATTATATTTCTTGCTATTACATACCGTGTGTATACTTAAGTTCGCATCATATGTTAAACTTTTTAATATTAATTTAACAAAAAAGAAGTTATTCCTAATTAAAAGTTTTGCATGGTCTAAATCCTTAATTTCAATCCTTCGATATTATTTTTTTCAGTGGTATACCAGGCATCCTAAAAAATATAAGTTTTTGTGTAGAGAAGGGCACCGGTATTTTTTAATAAAATGAAATATTAATATAAACAAAAATCATTAAGAATTTAAAAAAAACTTATTTATTTAATTAATTTTTTTTGTTGGGCAATATCGGTGAAAATTTAATTTTGTACATTAGTATATACTTATCGTGAAATAGTAAAAAAGCTTAAAAACTGTTAAAATAACGAAAAGTTATAAAAATGTTTTTCAAAAATTTTAAATAAACAAATTTGCATACTTCAAAATGACTTTTCCTACTAAACAATTTTGTTTAAAAAAAATCGATACTATGAAAAATAAAGGTAGTTATCACTTCAACAAAATTCATATTTTTAAAAATACCTCGTATACCACTTTAAAAAGAAATTTTTATAGTAGAAAGAATAACTTTTTGTCGTAAAATTAGTTATAAAAAGGTTTTGCTTTATGGTGCGAACTTAAGTAGATACACTGAATATGTAAAAATAAACTTTTTATTTACAACCATGTACCTTATGTTAACATTTCCAAATATTTTAAAATGTAAAAGTGTCACTTTTCTGACTTTTACTTTCGGCACACGGAGAGAAAAGTTAACTAAATTATTTATTAAAAAATAAATTTAACCGGAGTTCAAAATGTTTGTAATTAAAAGAGTATGCAAACTTCGGTGAAAAGTTTCATTAATGTCTTGAGAAATGGTTGATCTCGGTGCTCCGCGCCTCTGATGTAAACCATCTTTTTCTTTAACAGTAATGAGACACTTTTCACCTGGGTATGTAATGTACCTAGTATTCTTATTTACCAATTAGTACAATATAGTCTTTACCTAACGAAAAAGTTTAAATACCATTTAAAAAAATAGGCAAGGAGCGCACTAAAATGGTATGTTATGCAAGTGACGTGGCGGCTAGGGGTACCTCTAAGATAACTAATCTTTATTATTGGGTTAGCTCCCTTTTGCGAATAGAAAGCACAGCAGCCAAAGGCAATTCTATTAAATTTCTTATCACTGACATTTCCAATAACATTCTTACCACCTGTTATAATACTAAAATATTTAAACTTTCAATCTGACCATTTTATATAGGAAAAAATACCCAGTAAGTAAATATTCTTACTGACTTCTTAAACCAATAAAATACATGTTTTATTCAGGTAACTAGGGTTACTGACTTTTTAAACCAAAGCAATACATTTTTTGGTAATGTGATTTTTACAATTTTAATTTTGTTTTTTAGACTTACGGCTATTTTTGAAGCAGGCATAATAACAAAAATGACCGAAAATGAATATGTCAAACTAGGCAAACAAAAGGAAATAATTAGTGTTGGACAAGAAAATGAGGGTCCAACAACAAAAACAGAAACTAAAAGAGCTGCAAAAGTTAGTGAAGATAACGAGAAATTAAAGCCGATAAGTTTAAAAATGGTACAAGGAACGTTTTATTTACTTTTCATCGGAAACATATTTTCTGGTAATTTTACATGTATTTATAACAAATATAGATTTATTCCTAATTAAGTGTAAAAGTATACAGGGTGTAATTTAATTGATGGCTAAAAATACAGGGTATGATTTTTTGCTTATTTTAGGAAAAAAATTCATATAAACATATGTCCTAAACCTCCTGACTTTTGAAATACAGAGTATTAAAATTAAAAAAAATCTATTTTTTTAAACATCCTAACTATTCTTTACCAAATTTTGTTTTAATTTGGCAATATTAGTAATGACATTAAGGGGTAATTTATAACTAACTTAATTACATTTAATAAGTCCAGTGGCCCTTGTGAGGCAACTGAGGGAATATTTCCACCAAATAAACGGTACACCACTGACTATGTAAATGTGTGTCAAATTTTTGGCCTTTCTTTAAATTAAGCAAATAAAAATAATGCTTTCATGTCTCCTAATTTTTTCTGTATTTTGTTTAGTTTAAGAGAAAGTAATAAAATTTACTTAATTACATATTTTTAGACCATAAAAGAAGCATTTTTTTAAAATTGGGTTTTATAATTTTTATTTAGCAATAATGTTACAAAAATAATAAATACTTATTTAAGTAAGGTTTATATCCAGTATAACAGTTTCAACTAAAATAAGTAATCTCGAAATTTTTTGGTTTTTTGAAAATTTTAACACCTTTTATCTCAAAAGTTAGGACGTTTAGGACATATGTTCATATGAACTTTTCTTTTTAAAATAAGCTAAAGAATCATACCCTGTATTTTTATTCATCAATTTAATTGTTTAAAGTTTTGTTTTAATATTTATTATTAATTTAAATAATATAAAATTAAGCTTAATAAGTATCAGCAGTCAAAACTTTGCCTAAACAGGGCACCAAAAAATATATTGTTATAATTTTTTAATATTCCAGGCAAAGAAAATTGAATAAAGCAAGAGTTTTTCTTGGCTTATTTTATAAGTTTTAAATGTTTGATAAAAAAAATTAAACTGCTGATTACAAAAGTTGTTACTTTAAACTTTTTAATATGTGCATGATAACGCGAATTCTCATTAATAGAGTTTTTAAGAAAAAAGATATGGTCAAAACGCTAGGCCATGTATATTTAAATTTTAAAAAACGGACATAATAAAATTAAAATAATAATGTCCCTTTAAAGTACGTATCCAACATACCTCTTGAGTGAGAGGTAAATATTTTCCATTTAATAGAAGTGTATACAGCACAATATTTTTTTTTAATTTTTACATACAAAACTGTAAACTTAATGGGACGCCTTTTATAAATATTTATGCTAAAGAATATTGTTTAAATAATTTTACTTTTTAGGTCTAATTCTACTGACTGAAATTTGCTTAAATAAATACCACTATAAATCGACCCATAGGCGAAAGAAGTGCTTACCGCTTAAAAAAATATGGAAAAGAATAAGATACAAATTTAAAAGAGCAAAGCAGTACATGATGCGAATGTATAGAGCTTTTATGCACGATGCAATTACTCAAACGCTTGAATATATTGAATAGGTTTAAATTAAGAAAGTATTTTTGTGTTACATACATATAATACCAAAGTGTAAATGTTTTTCTAGCTTTAAATAAAAAATATGTTTATTCGTCAATCTATACGAATATATAAAGAGGTAAAGTTTGTAACTTTGCTTGTGAGTTTGTTTGTTTGTTTGGAGCCGCTAGTCTTCGGAAGTACTGAACCTATTTAAAAAATTCTTTCACAATCAAAAAGCTACACTATTCAGGATTGTTATATGCCATAATTTACTATGATTAAATAAAAAGTTCAGATATTAACGCCCAACGAAGTGGGCACGGGTCCACAAGTGTAATAATATGATATGCTTTAGAACTTATCTTTTTCCTGGGACTGTAATAATGCCTAAAAAACAAAAAAAAACAAAAGAAGCTGTCAAAATGGTCACACATTTTTTAAAAATTATTATTGCAGTTTTATTGTTTAATTGTTAATAAACGCAATATGCGCATTTACATTTATTGGCATCTAAATAATCTAGAAATAATATTGATAAATAATTAAACTTGTCGTTATTACACTTTTAACAGCTTCTGCGCCTATGTATTTATATTATTATATTATTATTTATATTTAAACTGTGACTCTTTTTCGCATCAAATCTCATAAACATTTTTGAAACCCTGTTACTTTCCGTAATATACAGGGTGGCCACCGGGGTATTCGAGATACTTTGGATATAAACTCTAAGACTATTTTAAGCAAAAATAAATCAATTCATATTTTTCTGAATTCCCAGCGGTTCTTAAAATATTTGAGTGTGAAGTTGCCAAGATTAATGAAATAACATTTTTGCATAGGTAATTTACTAATTCGCATCTTGAGTTGTAATATTAATTGTTTGTTCGTAAATTATCATTATTGACAGCTGTTGGTTATTTTATTTTTTTGCATTACCTGTATTAAAATCATGCCTGTATTTTACTCCCATGATTTTAACACAAGTTATGCAAAAAAATAAAATTACTAACAGCTGTCAATGATGGAAATTTACAAACAAACGATCATTATTACAACTTTTTCCAGGTCACCATAAATACAACTCAAAGTGCTAATTATTAAATTACCTATGCAAACTAGTCACAACAATATTATTTCAGTATTCTGAAATTGGTAACTTCAAACCCAAATAATTCAAGAACCGTTATGAATTCGGAAAAATAAATTGATTCATTTATTTTTATCTTTTATGACATCTCACGAAGGCTTATGCCTAAATACCAAAGTACCGTGAGTGCCGGGTTATTGGATGTTAAACCCATTTTTACCCTGTTCCGTCAACGTTATCCAAGCATTGAAACATACAGTTTTGCATTTAACAACACCTTTTAGACAACGCGGTAGTGCCACAACGGACGTAATTTTTAAATAACTGCTACCTAGGAATGGCAGAATACTACACAGTGGTTTGCCATTGCCAACTGTGAGGTGAGGAGCAATGAAAAATCCGATGTCCGACACCGAGATTCGAACCCGGATCGCTCCGGTGAGAGGCGGACACGTTAGCCTTTGCACCACTGCTCACCACAAAATTGCTTTAAATTAGTCATATTCGTATCATATTCATATCCGAAGTATCTCGGATATCTCGGTGGCCACCCTGTATTTATTGTTTGTCCTAAGACATTAAAATCCTAAAATTAAGGGGATATTGAGAGGTTTAACGCCGTTGAAAATCAAAATTTTAGATGTATGCTGTTTTTTTCTCATCAAAAATTAGAATACTCCAGCAAGTTGTTCTTTAAATAAATATGAAAATAGTTAGGGTACATACCCACTTAAAAAATTAGTTATCAATTATTATTATAATTTATTAATAATAGTATATCATACACGTATAAATTTTATGGCGTTAAAGTAAAACGTATTTAATAGTTTTATAAATTATGAAAAAAAAATTAAAATATGTTTAATATAGTAGGTACTGTATCAATATCAAAATTTAATTTTTAATAATCAGTTATTTATTAAACTACCTATTTTAAATTATTTATTTCTTAATTGTATGTCACTTTTCAGATACTTCTAGATTTTTCATTGTCATAATTTTTAAATTATTTTTGGTTATAAAAATAATTATGACAATTTATTATAGTCCTATAAATATTATAATTTAAATTTTTAAATAAATAGATAATTCATAACTCTTAATTGCACACAAGTTTTTTTTTATCGTATTTTAAAATAATTTAAAAATAGTCTTCCCTAGTAATAGATTTGTAAATATACATTAAACGTTTACCGCGTATAAGCCAGGATTTATTTAAACTTTGACTAGTTTGAGATTAGGCATATGCAAAGATTTTTACCAATAAAAGTTTTTGAGAAATAAAACATTAGAAACTTTAACAATTATGCGGGTCGCTGTACAGTGTGTCAGTCTAAGTTGTTTACATGTGGGTAACTTTTTAATTATAAATAATTTAAAAAAGTTATTCTTTATAAAAAGTTCTGCATGATCTAAAACCTAAAATGCAAATATCATATATTAATTTTTTTAATGGTATACGAGGTATCTAAAGAAAAAAAAATATGCGATAACGAAAAAAATTTAAATTGGTATATTGGTAAATACTTATTTCGAAATGTATTATTTTAAGAAAGCTTAAAAACTGTCAAATAGCAGAAGCGCTCGTTATTGCATAAACAATAAATAAAACGTTTTTTTCTTGTAAATAAACGAGTTTGCATATCTTAAAGTTATTTTTAATTCTTAACATTTTTTCTTTATAATAATTTTTAATATTTTCAAAAATAACGGTACTTTTCTCGTAAACAATTTTGTTTTTGGAAAAAATAATATCTGGTGACTGCATTTTAGATTTCGGACCATGCGGAACTTTTTATAATTTTGTTTTTTTCGTAAATTTTATAATAAAAAGTTTCCATATGTAGACAACTTAGGCGGACACACTGTATATCATATAACAAGTTGTTTTAAATAAATTTAATCCATAGCTTTTTCAATCAGTCGATAACTTTAAAACGCACGTGATAATATTATTAGGATAAGGTTAGTTGGTTATGGATCTAGTTTTTTATATGTTGGATTCGTATCTAGTAAATAAACCATTGCACCCCAACTACTTTACATTAATTCAATAAAAACATTGTTATGTGTTTAGTAACTAAACATTTTATTAATTAAAAACTAATGGATTATCTAATTTAATAAACAACTTGTGTCTGCGACATGATATTCTCTTATAGCTGCTGTTATGCTATAAAAATAAAAGATTATGGTAGTAAAATATGCAATGGTTGACATTTTATTTTTTAAACCCATTATTTTGTATTATAATGCTCTTGGAGTAGTTCCACCGTATAATTTTGAAGACAAGAAAATTAAATACTCTTCTATATATTGCTTATACACTTTTTTATTCTAATTATTTTAGCAATTATTGGTATTATAGGTGTCAAAGAAAGACTGGATTTTATTTCAAAACACAAAGACCGACACAATATTGCTTTTATAATAGGGGAAATGATCATAGGTTTAGTTGGATTTCTGGTAGTACTTAATGTAATTTTATGCTCTGTTTTTCAAAAAAATCATTGAAAGATCTATTTATTAAGTTGGTTTTCCTAAAAATGAAACTTATCTTAGAAATACATCTTCCATAAAGAAAAGTTGTATTCAAAGTCCCTTTTGTAAATTTTTGATCAAAACACTTTTAATTTATATAAGCGTTACTATTATTTTATTAGTGTGGTTTACAAGAGATCCCATATGTTTTCTTTTGTACAGAGATCTCTATTTACTTTATAATATGATTTATGCCGAAATGTTTGGTGAGTTTGTAGATATTGTAGCACTGATGATTAAAGTCATAAATAATCAATTAGAAAATATTGATAATATTAGGACATTTGAAGCAATAAGGCATGTACGAATATGTCGAAAAAATTTTTTGAATTGCAAATAATGTTGGACCTTATGAACAAAATATTTGGAAGCCCTATGTTTTTGTTTTATGCTTATTTCTGGGCACGAACACTCATGGTAGGTACTGTAACCTACTGCATATTGACGACCAATCAATATTTTGGCCACAAACCCGATACAATTTATCTTTTGGCATTGTGTATTAATATTATTATGATGGTAAGTATTAGAAACAACATATTTTATATTTATCAAAAAGGAAAAAAAAAAGATTATCGCAAAGTAGACATATTTATGACATATACATAACTATTAAAAATTCCAGTCTATGCAACATTGTATTTATAAGAATTATTCATATATTTATTTCTTTAATAATATTAAAACCTAAAAGATCTAGCTGTCCGAAAAGGTAACTAATTAAACAGTGATATATCTCATTAAATGGTAAAAGTTTGATACTTATTTTAAAGCAATCAAAATTAGTGGGGTTTTTTACTTAAAATATTAAAAATATTGTGTGTAGCGCAAAACTAAGAATACTGGTAACAATGCCTATATCGCCGAATTTTGTAAGCACAGCTTAAGCAATTTTAGAGATATATGAGAACTTCTGTAATTTTTGCCAGAAATGTAGTGTTGTTATATCTTACCAGTCAATAAAAATTAAATTTTAAAATCCCAGACAAAAATAAACATATAATTCTATTTAAAAAGAAAAAAACAACTTGTAACGCAAAACTGGAAAACCTCGGTGCTGACATCAATGTTAAATTCTTCATGCTCAACACCTTTCAGATACCGAATTTTGTAAATGCATCCTAAGCTGTTTAAAAGATTGATAGTTGCAGTTTTCTTTACTATCTCAGTATACTGCTTGAGCAAGCAGATTTGGTACATCGGCAAGTAATGAAATAACAAAACAAGCAGTGTTAGTCACGCATGTTTACTTGCCGGGATTTAGTTAGATTGTCTCTTTTCCTCACATTGCCTATGTGTTATGTTATTTTGCTCAACATGTATATTTTTTTAGTATTAAAAATGTTTTCACAAAATTTTGAGGGTTATTTAGGATGGGGGATCTAAATCAGGTCACGTTTTTGTTGTAAAATGTTAAGCTACATGCTTCCTTTGTTTATGTTCAAAAGGCCATAATTTTTTTTTGTAGGGATATTAAAGTGAAGAAGAGTATAATATATTCCTTTATATTTTTTACATTTCGCAATGAGAGATAATAAGCTGGAAACTTGAATTCACCTTCCTTTTGGCGCTCTTAAAGTTTTGTCAAAAGTCTTCTAAAATCTCGTGTCTAAATCGTTAGAGCTTAAAATTCAAATGTCAAAAAAATTATCGGTTTTTCTTGTTTACCTCGGTTTCTATTACTCCCGTGATATTAACACTTATATCAAAATGATAGAGTGGAATTTTTGTTTTAAATATTTTTTCATACTCTTAACCGTTATTGAGATAAACGGCGGAAAGCCTGTAGCGTTCAGCCATTTATTCTGTACTAGCCGACCCGTGCCGACTTCGTTGAGCGTTAATTATATGTTTCTCTAAACTTCAGTCATCATAAAATATGGCCTAACAACTCCTGAATGGTGTAACTTTCTGACTGTGAAAGAATTCTTATGATCCATTTAGTATTTCCGAAGATTAGTCCCTACAACCAACCAAACAAACAAAGTTACAAACTTTACCTCTTTATAACATTGGCATAGATTAGAGTTCGAAAATAATTCTCGATATACAATAAACAATTTAAGCAAAGATTCTGCTATTGAAAATACAAGGTGTTAAAACTGTACTTTTTTAATATCTTAAATACCCTTTACCTTAGTTTGCTTTAATTTAAAAACAGTTTTTTTGAAATTAAGGGGTTTTTATTTACACATTTACATTCAATTACTGTAAATGTGCATATAAGGCAAATAAAAATACAGCTTTTTTGTCTTTTTGTATTTTTATTTCTGTATTTTGGTTTGCTTTAGAAAAAAACAATAAACTAAATTTTAAACCATAACAACATTCTGCAACACCCTGTATATTGTAAATTTGTTTTAGTGCATTCCTTGGATTACCGCATATCAAAGTGCAGGGTCAATTAAAGAAGCTGACGCGTTGTCTAAAACGTGTCAAAATCTGATAAAACTCGAGTACATGTTGTCTGAAAAGGGACAAGAATTACAGGATTTTGTGGAACAAATAAAAGTTAAAAAAGTAAAATTTAGTTTATCGAGAGTAACAGAAATTAATAAAAAGCTTATTTTTGCACATATTTCAGCTATAAGTAGCTATTTTATATTTATTGTGCAATTCTTTAACTTAAATAAATAAAGCAAGTATTGAAATATTATATTTATTTAGTAGTTTTTGTACTGGAGTATTTGCATTTAACAACAAGATCAAGTAGCATGGTTATTTTAAGATTTTTATTATACCAGGAAATAAAGCATTTCTCCTCGCAATTCTTTGGTCCAGCATGGATTGACTTGAAATTTTTACAGAAGGTAGGGAAAAGCAAAATCTGTATCAAACCGAAGGCTGCTATAATCCTGGGGAGCTTGCCTTGCCATCTCAGGGGTAAAATTATTTTTTTATTACATTTTAGCCAATTTATTTGATAGAAAAAAAAGCAAAAAATGTTTTACATGATTTATTCGTAAAACTAATATTTTTCAAGTTAATCGCGTTTTAAAGTAACAATTTTTTACGAAAAAATGAATGTTTATATTGTTGTTTTTTTGGATAAAACCAGAAATGCATTTTATTAAAGAAAATGTGAAAAGCAAAATTATTGCTTTGAAAATGAAAAACAAAATTCTTTTCTTATATTTTTTTATTGCCAATACGAACTGAGATACTGTGTGTTAGTGGTTAGCTTCTTTCGTCAACTGCAAAATTTGTCAATTTTAAAGTCAAATATCAGTAAAATGCTGCATTTTTCTGAAAAACTCATGAAATATTTTTTAAAGAATTGCGAGGTTTTATCTTTTTTGTTACCAATGTTAATAATATGGTTTGAAAAGTATGAATATGCGTTGAATGTTTGCCTTCAAAAATCCAATATTTATTTGCCTGCAACATAAAGGCATGCATTATTTAATCAGGCTTGGTATGCCGCCATTTTTGTATGCTTGCCGGCAATTCGCCTGCATGTAAAATTTATTGGCAATTGAGTGTTTATTTAGGGTTGACTTTTTATTGCGTATTAGATGTTGGCATACTATTGCCACCAACTGCCAATGCTTTACCATCAATGCCAATATGAAAAATGTATATTGCCGGCAAATAGTGTTTGCTGGGTAGACGATACAAAAAGACCTCGAAACCGCCTAAAAAGTCATTGCAAAAAGTTGAAACGAAGAAATTGGGTCAAAATACACCCAGACGGGAGGTCCGAAAAGTTATAACGTGAAAATGTATCTTCGATGGGTCTTTGATCGCGGAAAGTAAAATCCGTTTTTCTGTTAAATTGTTAAATGTATGTAAATTTTGTGTTTTATGTATTGTAAAATATAGTGAAAAATTGTAGCAGATAATTAAAACTTGAAATTATAATAATAATTTTTATTAAACAGTAAAGTGGATTTAAAATATTTTTTAAATTTTAAAATAAAAAGTGTTATAGTGAATTTAGTGTATTATTGCCATAATATCATAAATTTGGATTATATTTTTCTAAACAACGATAAGTACAAATAAACTTAAGCTCCCTTTTAAAATATCTACAAAGCTTTAAGCTTTAACATGACCGAACCCATTAGAAATTCTGATGATGATCTGTTGATCTTCATTTCCTGTACTATAATATCATTTTTTAAATTTAAATATTTACGCACAGAGTCCTATAATAAATACTTTTATTTACAATTAGCTATGATTCCCAGCTTTGCTCGGGAGTTGATATGAGACCCAAATAACCGTTGTTCTGAATGAAGTTCAAATACTCGACAACAGATGGCGCCATTACACTTAATTTCCAAGTTAAAGGATTGGAAGAGTCCTTATATCTTTAAAAATACGCCCTCTGGGTAAAACGGGAACTTTCTTGTTCGAGGGGGATAAAGGGCTATCACTATATAAATCTCTTTATCGTATCGGGACTCCTTTTCAAGTTTTATCGGCACGCACATTTTATCAACTTAGTTTTATTATATATAATGATTAAAATATTAATGGTACAAAACTAATTAGAAATTCTGTAGCCGCTACTTAGGAAAAGAAAGTCAACAAAAAAATAAATAAAAAAGGGGTTAATTTTGGAGTGGCGCTACAATACCTATAGTAATCATGTTTATAAATAAACATAGCTAAATTATGGTTTCAATAAAAAAAAATAACAGAACTTGTAAGAAAACTATGTAACTTTGCAAAAATACACAAATTCTATTGTTAGAATTATTTTGCGGTTGGTGAATCGAAAATTGAACTTGAAATGTCGTGTAAAACAAAATCAAGGACATGCACCTGTACGGTAATGTTAATAATAAATGCAGTGATTATATTACACCCTCCAACACGTTTAAGACGTCGCTGCTAAGGCGGAAAATGCAAAAATTATGATGTGTGTGATTTTATTTCATACTGTCCAGTAAATCCACATACCCTGTATTAATTCGGGGCCGGTAAATTGCACATTACGGTACCTGGTACCGTTTTTGGATGCCAAAATGCCGTTACCCATTTAATAACGGTTAGGGGTTTCTACTTGTACTTAAAATATATATTTTTTTACCAACTTTAGTAAATGAAAATGATTAGATTACTACAAAATAGACTTCTTATTACATTTTTAAAGTATTTTGTTTAACTAAAGTTGGTAATTTCTATTTTATTTAAATACCATTTAGGAACTTCTACTTGTTAAATATATTTTTCTATCAACTTTAGTTAATGAAAAATTATCATATTACTATAAAACAGACTTATTGTTACGATTTCAAAAATATTCTTTTTTACTGAATTTGGTAATTTCTATTTAATTTGGATCTATCTAGCGTTACCCATTTAATACCATCTAGGAGCTACAACTAATATATTTTTTATTAATTTGACAGTGACAAGCGAAGAATAAGAACAAGGCTGTTACCTACGTAATTTAAGTGAAATAATTTGATTTTTATTTCTCTTAAAATTTTATAAATAATATGTATTCATTAATTTTTTATAATGACAGTATGAAATAAAATATCATACGTTCAATACAATTCCGTTAGGTGTTATTACAGTAAAGTTTTCGCCAGTAGAGAAGATGCCACGGCGTCACCACTTCTGTCTCACTTTCAATTATTCTCCTTTTTTTGCTCGCACACGATGTAAACGACGCGTTTAGACAGCAATAGTTGATTGCCGTCTTTATTTGTATGACGCTTGTGGCATCTTTGTAACTGGTTTTTAGTCTACTCGTTTATATTCCAGACTCGGCTCCTGCGTCGCCACGTCCGTAAACATCTCATACTGTAATAAGTCACCTACCGGACTTATAAGGTAAAATACTATTACCTGAGTATGCCATTTTAGGCCAGTTTCCCCTACTTGGTGTAATAAAATATTTTTTTAATATGATGAATACAAGTAAGGAGACTTTAAAATGGTATCATTGTAAAAACTTGCTTTCATTAGTTCGCCGGGAGCGGACTAACTTAATTTTAACAATTAGTTGGAAGGAAGCCCCTAACAGACCCATAAGTATCTAACTAGCCAGAACTAAAAATATAGTATTTATACTTTGGGCACTTTAAAATAAGTAAAATAAGTAAATAAAAGGAAGTGGAAATTACATATACCTACCCAAAAAGTAAAAACAACATTGCTTAAATATGAGATATTTATCACATTCTTAATAAAATATAAAATATACATTTTGACAAATCAATATACGGTATACACTTGACAAAAATATTGACAAAAAACATTTTAAATGCATCGTGTAAATTTACCAAAAAAATCTAATAATTTTGTGTAAGTTTAAATTTACTTACAGACATTTTATTAACATTAAATTTCGGCTACCTCCTTTGAATCCCCCGTATTACCACACAAGGGCGGGTAGCAACTTAAAATCAATAAATACTTTATGCAAATTACTATAGAAACCATATAAAAAAATTATTACAAAATGTCTGTAAAGAACAATTTAACCACACAAATAAATATGATTTTTTGGTCAGTTTAAGTACGAATCATCGTAATAGTTATTTTCCCTGGACATACATCTTGGAGAATCATCTTCCTGTTTAATATTGCATAAACATTCTGGATTTCCACAGTTTATATCCTCATCTTCCTGTTCTTGATTGCGTTCTTGATGGTTCCTATCCTGATAGTTTCGTTCTGGGTGATGGTTATGGTTACTACTACTTTTTGCTTGATGATCTACAAAAAGTAAATTAACTTAAAGGATTACACCGGTCAACAAAAAAAGTTTTTTTGGTTTCTGTTTTCATGCTTAAATTCTGATTCTAGACGTTAAAAACACAATTTTTATTTTGAGTTTGTCTGATTCACGTTGATAAGTATATTTAATATAAGAGCTCAACAAACATAAAAGAAATATTATTTTTAAAAAAATGGTACGCCAATGCTTTTTCCAAAAATAAAAACCATTTGTTAAATCACCATTTATTTTGCAACAAATTTCACCCCTTGACTTTTTTCCTCATATGCCTCAAAAATACGGTACTAGCATATCAGTTCAAAATAGTTTCGTTATACCACAAATGCTTGAAAACGGTTTTTTATTTTTTTTCGCAGAAATGATGCATTGAAGAAGAAAAATGAAGAGGTCAAATTTCTTGGAAAAGAAATGGCAATTTAAACAATGATTTCTATTTATGAAAAAACAGTGCAGTACTATTCATTTAAAAAAAATCTTCAGTGTACATCCTCTTTTCCATCTTTTACATTCAAAAATGCCTATTGGTGCTTAGTAGGTGCATGTCAAATTCTATGATAATATTTTAAACAGTTTTGAAGTTATCATGTGAAAACCATTTTTCTCTTAAAATTTTAACACCCTATAGCCTAAAAGTTAAGAAGCTTAGGACATAATATGTTCATACGAACTTTTCTTTCTAAAATAAGTCAAGGAATTATATCCTTTATTTCTAACCATTAATTAAATTACAGCTTGCAGGAAAATCATTGATTTTTGGCAAAAACTTGAAAAATTATATATTCCTTAGCTTTGGCGTAGAAAAAGTAAAATTTAATATACAGAAGTCAAACCCAGAAGTCGTGTTAACTAGTGTTATTTTCTGTAGGATATTTGTACTCTTTGGAAAAATCTAATTCAAACTGAAAAAATTCTAGATGCTTTGCAGAGCAGTCCAACGAGTCAGTCTACCTAACTTGACTTCGTCATATTACAGCCCACTCAAACTTGTAAGAACCAAGGTATCATGAGTGCAGTTTTTTAAATGTTTAACTAATTTTTTAAAAGATCTGTTGTTATTGTGGGAGTACAAAACAAATTTTCCATTTTACGGCACCAATTTAAACTACCGTATCTATTATTATCGCGAAAACGCGATTTACGTGGATTTTAAACAGACGGTGTTTAGCAGTTACCATCCAATTACTAACGGTTCAAAAGCAAAATCGTACATTTCTAAATAGTCCAAATTTACTACAATTTTAGGATAAGGCCTATGAAATAGTTTTCTTATTATAAGTTTTTCGACATTTGTGACCATGTCAGAAAATTGGATTTTGGTTTTAACAAAAAAAATGCGAATTAACAACCATTACACAGTAATCTGCCAAAAGCTCGCAGCTTATGAGACTTCTTAAACAAATATAAAATTTGATTTTACCTACTTAGTGTAAAAAGCAGTTTTTGGAATTTTGAAAAGCAGATTTATAACCATTTAAAAAAACATGCCACTTGAGTCTCTACCCCATTTAAACCTGTTGGCGTTTGTATTTGTGGGGGAGGGATAAACCAGACAAGTAAGTTGCTATTGATACCTACGGCATCTTTTAGAAAACGCCATTTTGACCTAACACACATAACGGACGAAGCAAAAAATGCAATGACAATGCAATGTTGTCATTTTCGACTTTTTAAAAGTTTGAAAGTGTTGGTTTTCTGACTTTTGTATGTCATCTCTTGGGAAAAAAGTTAACTTTCCTTCCGTGGGCCGAAAGTAAGATAAAGTACGAGTAGCCCTAGCAATAGTCGGAAAAATACAAAAAAAATACCAATTTGACATCTTATTTGGTATTTTAAACATCTTTGTAACAATTATATTGTTGGGTTCGCACATTTTTGATGGAAGAAAAACAAAGATAAATTTTAAAAAATCATTATAGTAAATAAAATAGTATGCACACCTCGGTGAAACGTTTCATTACTGTCTCGAAAAATAATTCACCTCGGCGCTTCGCGCCTCTGTAAACATTCCTTTTTTGACAGTAATGAAACATTTCCTCCCTCCGTATGTAATGTACTATTACCAAGCTTTTCTTGATCGGATCTTCTTTTTCCGGTGGAACAGCGGAATTTGAATCTTTACGAACGGAATCTGTTGATTCGCTGTTTTCATGATTAGTTGTACGCCTTCTTCCTCGTCTTCCTCTCCTGCGTCCCCTTCTTCCACGTCGCCGTCTTCTAGCTCTTCTGTCCATTGGCTCGGGTGTTGCTAAAAATATATTTAAACTCATTACATTGATATATTTTTTTTAAATGATTCTTAAATTGCTTTAGGTTGTCCTTCCCAGTAAAGAATACATCGCATCATATGGTAATGACAATTGTAGCGTGTGGTAAATATAACATATTTGAAAATATAGGGTGAGTTTTTTCAATATTTAGTACAGGGATCTGAGAAATCGCTGTAGCTACAAAGATTGTTAAACAGGAAAAAAATGCAGTTTTTGGAGCTGATTGAATCCCATTCATTATGCATAAGCATTGCAATAAAGCTTATGAAATTACTTTTGTTTCCTTCAAAAAATCATGGCTTACCAGTTTAAAAAAACCGTTTTGTGCTAAAATTGCTTTTTCCCCATAGCTCAGTTACCTAATCTCCGGAATAGAAAAAAAAATGTAAAGAGAAAAGTTGTAAATTATATTTCTTTTTCAATAGAAAGGTATAATTCAATATTTTTGTAGTAGACCATTTGTGAGCTACGACATAAACTTACATTTTGGAAACCATAGTTGGCGCCCGCGGCTAACTCCTTTAAAGATATTTTTAACGGTGATACTGGTGATAATATACAGGGTGTTTTTTTAATTAGGCATCCTGTATATTATATTACCAATAAAAAAATAAAAAGAGCTTTAAGAAAATACCACATTAGGTACCTCTAACTTTATTAGTTTTGAAAATATGGCCATTCAAATCAGCCAAACCTTTCAGTTCGCCTGGAGGTACTTATGCTCATTGAAAACGCCTGTAAATGTTTTTCAAACCTTACTATGAATGAACTAAATCCTAGAAAATTTCAAGCTTGCAGCTCCAAGTTTTTTTATTTTATTTTTTTACTTTTAAAAATATAATGATTGATGATGTGCAGGGCTGATGCTTGCCAGTTGATGATTGTCGTACTTAGCATGCTATGACCACTATACAAATTTCCAGCATTACAAGCCCAACGTTACTAGACGTGTTCACTAGCTCCGGCACTATTAGTTCACGTAACAAAAATATTTATTCATTATTATACCGTATAGGTGTCTTGCACAAAAGAGAACAAATTTGGTTATAAAATTTTTCAAAAAAAAAACAAAAACTGGTACGTTATTCCTTTTTTAAAAACAAAAATTATTTTTTAAATTCCAATTTGTTTTAGAACTAATTTGACTTTCTGAGATTTCTTTGTCGGATGAACCGTTAATTTGTAAAAAAAAACTTTTTTGGTATAGCGAAATTAACTGGTAGGCTGGTGCCCTATTTTTAGTTTTTTTTTAATGCAAAAACGGTGCATTGGACAAAAAAAAGTCAAGAGGTCAAATTTGTTGCAAAATAAATTAGGATTTAAAAAACATTTTTATTTCTGGAAACAGCAATGGCGTACCATACTTCTTCTTGAAAAATGTTTAGTATACATCCCGTACGGACGCCACTGGTGAAAAGATTTTATCTATTAAAATCTGTATGAAACTAAGACCCAAGCTTAACAGTTTTCCAAGTGAGAAAGTTTTAACATACCACTACCACCGGCCACGCTTCGTCCAGATTCTGAATCTTCTGTAGCTTCACCTCCTGGAGATATTGCGCGTCGACGGCCACGACGTCCTCTTCTGCGACTACGTCTCCTTCGACCACGTCTTCCACGTCTACCTCGTCTGCGTCCTCGTTTGCATGAATAGCAATCTAAATATATTGATATTAACTTGTTGCTTTTTTATACAATTTTAAAAACATGTTTGATAACAATCTTGAGTAGCAAGTGAGGACGCGGCATAAATCTAACGATCGGACACGAATATCGGATGGTTAACTGATTTATATTGTGTTACACATCAAGCGTATTATAAATCCGTCAATCTTCAAATTAATCGTGTTTGATCGTCTGATCAAAGTAGGATGTTTGCGACCGGCCTAAAGCCTTGGTCTTACTTATTACTTAACAAGAGGTTACAAAAACTTGTTGCTGATACATATTTCTGGGTTCCGTCACACTATACGGAAACACGATTTTCACATTCTTTTCAAAACTAAACAAAAAAGGGCCTCTCAAATAATACATTTCACGAAAAAAAAATGCGGGTTTTTCTTTTTTGTATTAAAAAAATAGGTTTTAAAGTCGCCATACAGGTATACCTATTAGTCCTAAAAAACAAATTAAAGATATGTTAAGATAGACCTAACAAAACCTACTAGAACTTGCTAAAACTAAGCATAACTTAGCAAAAGTAACAAAACTAACGTTCACTAACAAAAACTAACCTGTTCACCTAACCCCAACACAAATTTAAAACGACACAAAGTTGATGTATCTTATAAAAATCAACAACTTGGCAACACCGGTTTTCCAAATACTCCTAACCCTAATCACGACGGTAAACTAAACCATGCATTTTCGTGTGATTTTCGTATTTAAACAATTTTTTATGTCTTTATTAAAAGTTTTTTGCCAATTTCCGCCTTTTATTTGATTTGTTAGACCGTGTTTTACCATAAAGATAAATAAAAAATGCAAAAATTTTAAGTTATAGTGTTTCCGTATAGTGTGACGTAACCTATTTCTGTAAGATATAACTTGTTGCTTTTTTATAAAATTTCAAAACATGTTAAGCCGTTTCCTTACTTCGTAACATGTTACAAAAACTTGATGCCGATACATATTGAAAAAACAAATAACTTGTTGTTAAAAAAAACATGTTAGATAACATTGTTGGTAACAGTGTTGAGTAGCAAACCGCGTCCTTACTTGCTACTCAAGAATGTTATCTAACATGTTTTTAAAATTTAATAAAAAGCAACAAGCTTTTGTGTTTTCAACATGTATCAGCAACAAGTTTCTGTAACATGTTACTAAGTGAGGAAACGGCTTTGGATAACATTGTTGATAACAGTGTTGAGTAGCAAGTAAGGACGCGGCTTAAAAGTAGGGTATGTCGGCATTATACAGGGTAAAATTTAAATGTTGTTTTTGTTTTGTTAAATGTGTGAAAAATTAACACAATAAACGGAAAGGGAAAATATAATGAAGGCTAGTTTGATTTTCTAGTTTGATGATAAATATCTCGAAAACAAAACATGTCTGCGGGCTATTCTTAACCATTCACATTTTTTACGATCGCTGGCATTTTGGGAAAATTTATCATAGGATGCGAGCCATCTTGAAAGATGCGAATGGTCAAGAATAGCGCCGTCGAAAAAACATATGGGTAAAGGTCGCCTCCAGTCGGATTTCGTACTATATTGAAACTCGTTGATATCTTGGACGTTTTGTAACATTTTGTAACGGGGTCGTCAGATGGTGCAAATATCCTTAGAATTAATCTAAACTTTGGGTCACTTAAAATATTTTAAATTTAGTAGTAGTTTTAGAATTGGGAATTATAGCAAGAAGTGTCACAGACGGTCATGCAAAACTGTCACATGGTTAGTTCCTGATTAATTCAATCTTTTTTTTATTTCCTAATAAAGCGAAATAAAAAAAAGATTTAACTAACCACAATGTGACAGTTTTATTAACCGGTTCCAGTTTTTTACTGTAGTTTGAAAATAGATACACCGTTTTCCTTAAAGTAAAGATAGGTATAAAGGTGAACAGCTGATGAAGTGTACAAAACACAAAATCCAGCATATTTTAGATTTAAAAGATGGCTTTTTAATTTACTGCTTCAAATGTAATTATCCGCATTTAAGTAAGTGTAAATTATTGTAAAATGTTGTTAAGTTAATGTACTTTGAAGGAAAAATTGAAAAAAGTAGTGTCCCTAGAGTCGACCATCACCAAATAATCGACAATATGTTCGGTTTGTAATATAATTATCTAAAATTGATATGTGATAAGTGCCATTTAGGTTTTGTATAATGCAAAACATTTTAAGGAGAATTTTTTCCATAATATAAATGATATAAAAAAGTGGTGTATAAATACTAACATAAATATGAAACTCTATCGGTAAATGAAAAAACTTACCTGAAGCTCCTTATTAGGCCAGCTTACGAAGACACACTGTATAAATACTAACATAAATATGAAAATCTATCGCTAAATGAAAAAACTTACCTGAAGCTGGATCATCAATCTGCCGGAATCTTCTAAAAATAGCATAATCCCTCTTATCAAGACCAAGTACATATTTTCCACTCCTCTGTTTAATTAAACCCGATTGTATCCCATGTTCCAGAGCTCTTCTTATTTGCATAGTCATATTCCTTGGATTATCCTTGGATTTTTTAAAATATGCGAAATCTAAAAAATATAATAAATATAATCTCTTACACTGTAAAGTAGCGACAAAAAGCAATATTATTATAAAAAGCAATGTCAAAAATGATAGATATAATAGAATAAAATTAATTAAAAAAGATTTTGGAAAATACTTACATGTTCTATTATCTGTTTTTGTGTTGATCCATGCTTTTCCTTCAGGCTTGCAATAGCTTCCATAACATTTGGCAAGAGCCGTGGTTCCTTGCCGACCCTCTTCATTTTTTAGCATGTCCAGGGGTCTTTAAAGGTATTTTCACGAAGCTCTTCTTTTTACATACTAAAATTGTAAGTTTTTGATAGTTTTTGCTTAGAGTATAGTCTATTTTTGTACTTACCGACACACTTTACATAAATTTTGACAAAAAAACCACATCATGAAATAATTTCTTCTGTCATCACTATAAACAAAATTTTGTTTATTCATGGCAACCTTTTTTAAAAAGAACCTGTCATAGAAACTTTACTGGTAATGGGAATTATTACCCGTAAGTAAAAATAAAAATACTACCCCAACAAAATAAACAAAAATCCAGATTTCTATGCGTATTTTCGAAAAATTAACTTTATATAATCAAAAATACTTCTAATTTAACATTTTTTTAACCAGATATTTCCTTTTATTTAATTTTTAATATACAGTGTGTCTACGGATGAACTCTACCATGCATGTAAAAATTTGAATTTTATTATTTCTAAAAGATATTGTTAATAGTAGGGGATCACGATGCTAAATGGGGATTAACTCGAGCATCATAGACACCTATTGGGTTGCAATTTTAATGTAAATCTTTTTATCGGTGGCGGAAGCGGCTATAGATTTTTATAAGTCAAACAAATACTGTTATTATATTGGCTTGTGAAAATCGCACAAATCGTATCGGAGTTCTTTTTTTCATTAAGTATCCTTAAATTATTTTCTTTAAAATAAAAAGAAAAAAAAACAGCCACGCTTTTGAATGTCATATGATGATTTTTTAAACAACTTTGTGTCCTTTTGTCTTTGTATGTACATATAGTTTATATTATGTACTATGTACTTAATATAAACTAACTCAGCCTATAGGCTATTGATTATGTACAAAAAAGATGATTAATAGGAACTACATCGTTAAAGTGTTTTATTATTTCATATGGTTAATGAAACCCCAAATATGAAAAATCCGCGGAGTGCTACCTTTTGGAGGGGTGCGTTTTTGATAACGGGGTGAAAACAGCCCTTTTCTAGTTTTTTAAGGTTAGCTCGAAAACTACGCACTTTTTCTAGGTAGTAGTCAACAGAAAACTTGTAGCAAATTAATTTTTTTATCAAATGACGCTCTGACTTATTAAAAATATATATATTTTTGGCAAAAAATGCTCAAAAAACGAAACAAAAAAAACAGGAAAAAACGTTTTTTTTTATTATTTTGCCTTATAACTTTTTTTCATGGGGGTTAAGGTATAGGCATTGCTACATAGAAACAAATTCCATCCTTTATCTAAAAAATGACTCTAAGTAGATGTCTTTACAGTTTATAGTATTTAAGAAACAATTTTTCATAGTTTGCCACTCACAACATTTTTCGGCAATTTTACCAAAACATGTTCTGCAACTTTTTTATACGCAGTTTTAAGTATAAGTAATGTTATATTCAGTTGAAAGAAAGTCCATTTAGGTACCTTTAAAATAGTCTATTGTAAGAGGTTCTAAGATGAGTGATGAGAAAGTCCATTTAGGTACCTTTAAAATAGTCTATTGTAAGAGGTTCTAAGATTAATTATAAGTAAGATATGGTTTTTCATATTTTTCTACTTTTAACGATATTTCCTAACCTTTACGTATATGTTTTTAATTTTTCATTTGCCAAATTAAATACAAAGCATATTGTTTTAGCTTTAAAATGGTGTATTGTAAAAAATACTAAGGGTAATTCCAAGCAAAATATGGTTAGTTAAAGCGTCATCCTGCAACGATATTTTATAATTTTTACGTATTTTTTCCTACGACTGTTTATTAATTTAAACATTTTTAAGGTGATTTTAAACAGGTAATTTTGCTTATTACCCACGACTATTACCTACGCCTATTATCCAAGGCCGTCATTAATTGTGCATAAATCCGATAATTTGTATATTCTTCAACCAAGGTTACTATTTTTAGTCATATAAGAGAATAAAAATTGAAGATATGTATTAATTCCAATATTTATTTATTATCAAAGCTCCTGCTCCACAAGTGCGCGTTTTTTGTTTCGTTCTTTGAGAACATTTTAATCAAAAAAAAAAAAATTTTTTTCAATTCCCAAAGTGTCATTCGATAAAAAAATAATTTTCTACAAGTTTTCTGTTGACTACTACCTATATAGAACGAGTTCCTAGTTTTCGAGCTAACTTAAAAAATTATAAAGGGGCTGTTTTCACCGGGAATTACACAACCTCGAGCTAGAATCGAGAGCTTTTTTTTCTTTGTATAATAAAAAAATATTTTGAGTAAAAGATCTTTGCTTTGCTCCTTAAAATTTGTTTACGTTATATGGGAATGTGGACTAAGGTAGCACAGTTTAAGGACGGCAAAAATAGCCTACGAGCGGCAAATATGTAAATCCGCCACTGTATTTACCAAATGCGCCCTATAGGCTTTAGCCTAGTCAGCCTAGTGGTTAAGACGGTACTGTCTTAAATCGCCCATATTTTATTAGAATGCACATGCACCAAAAAAAAACCTAGAATTGCAAAACTGAACAGCTTATACTCTAATAGTCGAACTCCTTTAAAGTTTTTAAAATTAATTTTAAAATTAACATTACATAAATTGTATTTTCTTTCGTTTCAAATCCTTTATGAAAGAAAAAGTATTTAAAACAAATTTTTAATATTATTTTCTAATAAAAGTATTTGGAGAGATAAATACAAACAGTATAGACATTTTAATGACGATTTAAACTTAAGTTAATAAGATGTACGTACCATTTTTTTCGAAGTATTAAAAGTAAAAAAAATCAAATATAGTTTAGATCCATTTTTGACATGCTATACAGTGTGTCCCAGGATAGGTGTTACAAGAGGACAAATGGAACAAAGTGTTTGAATTAATAAACGAAATTTCGGGAAAACTGGTCGCATAGTCCAAAACTAGTAAATATAAAATTTTACGTTAATTGGTATTATACAGGGCGAGTTATAACTCAAAATATGAAAGATGCCCAGAAGCTAACTATTTTCATTTTTAAAAATAGAACAAAGTGATAAAAGTAAATGTTGTAAAGAATTACGTTTTATGTCAAAATTTAAATTAAATGCATGGTAAGTAGTTTAAAAAATGTGATTGCCAATTTTTTAAATTACGCATTACAACTTAAATATTGGGCAAGAGAGTGCATAATTCTAAATATTTTTTTAAAATTATCTGTCCTAAGCCAAGTATTTTAAAAGTTATTAATACTTAATATAAAAAAGTTGACATTTTTTTACTTTAATACTTTAACTCTAACCATAAAATTCAATTCTCTAATATTATAACATCTATTTATAAAATTTTGTCCTGTTTTTAAAAATAAAGGTACTTCACAATTGGTTATTTTTCATATTTTTAGTTATAACTCGCTAAAGTAAAATACGACCTCTGAGACGCTGGGACGAGTATGCAATTTGAACCCAAAATCCTGAATCAAACCCAGGAACCCTGCAAACCCCTATACATTAAACGTGGATTTTTAATAGCCTTTGTTTAATTAAAAAGACAGACGAAAAATATACTTGTAGAAACCCCGTTTGTCGATACCCGATAATTTACAATTAATTACGAATGTATTTACTTTTAGTAACCTATCTACAGGTTGGGCCAAATTAAAGTTGCACACTTTTTAGGTAACAATATTTTTTTTTATCTGTTGCGCCTATCTTTTTTATTTTTACAGGGCTAATAGGTAGATATGTTTTCTCTAGGTTTGTTAATTTTGGTTGAATAGATTTAGTCAGGACCGGCCTTACGGGAGTTTTTCCAAAATGATGCATTTAACCTTGTTACAAAAGAAATCGGATTTAGCTACAATTAAGCTAATACGTTTTCTTGTAGAGAAACTATAGGAAATGATTCAGTAAAAGCAAATCTGTCAATAATTTGAAGACTTGAAGATTAGGAATTATGATTATTCTTGATAAATGATGCGCCCCAAAAAGCATGCATTTATCTTGATTTTAATAAGGAAGTTTTTTTTGTGCTTTGAAAATCAAAGATGTGAGGTTACTAAGATTCCTAAGTTGGATTCTGACACAACGTAACGGTATATTTTCTATATTAAACTTATTAGCCTAATTGTAGATAAATTCGATTTATTTTGCAACGAAGTTAAATGCATTATTTTAGAAAAAGTCCGGTCCTCACTTAAATTTTTTGACCAAAATTGACAAACCTAGAGAAAACATATTTACCTATTAACCCTGTAAAAACAATAAAGATAGGCGTAACAGAGAAAGAGGTATCATTAGTTAAAAAGTGTCCATGTTTAATTTGACCCACACTGTATTATGAATCACACCGTTCGATGAATTAGTATAGTTTTTCATGATGCTTTTCCCGGAGAAATAAATTAAAAAAGAAAATTACTTTTTCCTACGATCACGTAAAAATCTTATCCCGCGTTTTAAAAATAAACATTCTATTATTAGCCGGGTTGAACTCGTGATTTTTCTCGACAACAAATTACCAGAAGTGTGAATAAGAACATGAAATATTAGGTAAATTGCGTACGCAAAAGACCATTGTTTAAAGTTATGAAAAGTTCAAACAAATAATTCGAACATGTTTACCTACCTTTTATTACTTTATATAACCAATTAATTAGAGTTTAGGAATGTGCGTCAATCATACACATTCTAGTACACGTTATGACAGGTAACATTTCTGGTATAAAAGCGATCCTAAAACTTTTTTGAATCAGATTTAAAACAAGCAGCTAAGAGTTAAGATACAAGTGATTTAAATTTAAGAGTTTTTATACGTGTTTTGTATATCCGAAATGGCAAAATTGTGCGTTGTTTTTGTGCTCACAGCAATTTTGATAATGGATCTTCAAGTCAGTGCCAGAAGCATCGATCTCGTACGGGACATTGAAATCGAATTACCAGCTCACGAGAAGATTTCCAAAAGAGATGTATCATCACTAACGGAAGAATTCCAAATCAAAGATTTTAAAACAAAAATAGAACAATTACAAGATGGACACTTACCACAATGGAATGAGAATTTAGCTGATGCAGAAGTCCAGATTCAAGCAAAAGTTAAGAAAACTCGCGAAAAAAGGTTTCTGCAAGATACCAGCTTTTCACTGGGTGATGTGATGGGAAGATTGTAGCAATTTCTTTTCCAAAATCAAAAAGGAGAGAGTAGACTTTGCTTGACTGATCTCATTGTGGTTGTGACCTGTTTGTGACAATATTTTGGTTCCTTCTCAGGGCTTAATATTATTTAAAATCCAACTTTTTGGATGTTTATTAGATAGTTTGTTTGTAATTTATTTATTTATGTGATATTTGCTAAAGGATTTTTAATAAATCATTTTGTATAAAATAATTTTAACTCTTTATTATTATTATATTATCTTTAATGTGTTTTTTTAGATTGCAATAACACAGGATATCCTAAAAATTAACCGACATATATAAAATTATAACAGAGCGAAACCTCAAACCCTTTATGAATAAAAGTTTTTATTTTAACGTTGGTCTCCAAAAGCTAATCATTAAAAGAAATTAGCGTAACGTATAAAATAAATATAAAAAAGAACTAAATGTATTGCAAATGAATATAAAGTGTAAAATGTATAGTGTAACCCGTATATAAAAAATAAAATAAATAAATTTAAAGATATTTGGGCGTAGAGGTTGCTAATAGTTATGAAAACAAAAAACAAAAAAATAAGTAATTCATAAACCTGGTTAAGTTATGACTAAGGGGCCTCTACGCTTATAGTACAGGACATAAAGCTCAAAAAAGGTTAATCCTCGTAATTCTTTGATCCTGCATGGATTAACTTAAAATTTTAACAGAAGTAAGGAAATAGCCAAATGTTCAAAATCTATATTAAATCAAAGGGCACCATCACCCGGGGGTGGTTAATACACCATCTCGGGGGTGGACATTTTTTATTGCATTTTAACGACAGTCAAGGGCAAAATTTGATGAGTGACGGAAAACTTTTTAAAAGAACATAATCAGACCTTTCTAAAAAAGGGAAATTTTTTAGCTTAACAATTAAGTAAGTTTTGATAAAAATAAGATCAGTACCTTCCTAATTTTCTCTACGAAAAATCAATGAAAAAGTAAAAACAACCCCCTAACTACCTATATACCTAAGTAAAATTGACCTTCATCCTTCGACAATTCTCTTTATACATGTATTAAAATTAGGTACAAAAAGTTCGACCAATTTAAAATGACTGATTAAAAAAAATATGTAGAACATTTTGCTTTGAGTGTGGGCTATTTGAATTTTTCGAAGATATTTTTTTAAACGTATTTCCTTTATTTAATAATGAAGCTTTGATTATGTACTTCCAAAAATATATATGGGTTTTTTTTAAAGATATATAGCTTTTTGCCGTTATTTGACTTTAAATCTATCAAATTTTTGACGAAAAAAGCTAAGTTTTAACACGGCGTATGTCGGCTGTCATTTTTTTAACTTAACATTTCGACCCGATATTTAATTGTCTACAACATTTACCTTTACAAATTGGTCATGTTTTTAAAAATAAAGGTACTTTACTCTTGATCATTTTTTAAATATTTTTGGTTATAACTCGCCCTATATATTACCAATCGGATTAAAATTTTGTATTTATTAGTTTTGGACCAGTTTTCCCAAAATAAAGTTTAAAAATTCCAAAATTGTTGGTCCATTTATTCTTATGTTTACATGTACTATATTTTGGCATTTTTAATATTTTTTTATAAACGTACACATAAGTTTGTGGAAAGTTAAAAGTAACAGTAATTTCATAATATTTGTTTGTAGTGTTAATTTTAAATTGTATAATTTTAAATACACTAATTTTCACTTACTATTTTTAGGTCGCGGTTTTTCAATGTAGGTAAATGTTTTTATTGAATCAAACATCAAATGTTAATGAATACGAAAAACTAGCAGTATGATGGGGCTATTACAATTTACAGAAAGCATTTAAGTGTGTTAAAATCTGCATGTTTTTTAAAAAAGTATTTTCATATTATTACAAAAAACGTGTGATATTTTATGTACGTAGATTATTTAAAATATATAAATATTTCGTATAAAGTAACGTGTAATTTTAAAAATTACATATGTAGTTTTATAATAATTTAAAAAATACACCTCAAAAGTGTGCATAGAAATTTTTGCCAATGCATAGAAAGGACAACAACAAAGCAAGGCAAGCGCGATGCCCTATCCTATCTGGAATGTTTTACAGGCAGGCATTGTTTATCTCATCTAAGGCAGCAAGTGTTTAACACACTAAAAGACATTTTTTCTTAAGTGGCCCTAAGGGTTGACTTTTGACTACATGTTTATAAAGCAAACTACTCTTTATTTTGAACGAGGAATCACCACCTAAACTTTTTCGCATTTGTTTAGAAACGCCTTGTACTAGACTAGACTTAACAAAAATTACAATTTTTTTAAATACATCAAAATTATTCTTCCAGGTGAACCAAAAAAATATCGTTAGGGTTTAAACCCTTAACATCAATAATAAGAAGTCTATCATCGCGACTAATAGTTTTTACAACAAACCTGTTTCTCTCTTCTCCATTATATCTTAATGGCTCAATACTTGGGCCTCTGTTTTTTGTTCTTTAAACGACTAAAATGTATGCGGACGACACAAAGCTGATGTTTATGTTTTTGCCTTATGAACACCATATAGCGGAATAAAGAGTAATTAAAGATGTAGATTCATTAGCAAATATGTCGGCCAAGCATAATCTGTTTATAAGAGTTTAAAAACTCATTTTAAAGGTAGAAGGACATGTTAAATTGATCAATTCATGAAAGTTTAAATTATGGACAGCTTGTTACCAGTAAAAACTTGGTAAGGTCGCTGGGATTGCATTTAGACTCTGGGTTGACATTTGCCACACACGTTACTAGTTTGCTGCAAACAGCTTTTATAACCTTAAAACTAGTTTGATTATAGTAATTGTGGGTTTTTATTAAGAGAATTCAAAGTGCTTTTGGTAGAGGCCCTTGTGTTGACTGTGTTGATGGCTACGTACAAAATAACCATGATATTTTTTTCTGTACTATGGCCCATTCGTGGATTTGATAAACCAAAAATAAATTCAAAAAGTTTAAAACAGTTACAGCCGCTTTATCTTTGATATGATCATGGTTTTGTTAAGAAAATCATGTCCACAGGAAAGCCCCCTATTTGAGGGGCAGCTGCATTTTAGAAGTGTGACTAATGCCCTTAACACCAGGTTTAGTAATATGTTGTCAATTTCAAAACATATTACGTCCACTTTTGAAAAGTGTGTTTTATACCAAGTAGCCATAACATAAACATACATATTCTGTGGGAGTAAAACTTTTAATAAAATATATGTATAAAGATTTTTTCTTCGGAACTAATGCAAGCACCATTGGTGTTAATCATTATGTTTTATTTTTTTTAATTAGTTGTAGGTTTTAATTTGCAGTTGTGCTTTTTTATGTTTTTTTTATTTGTGTATAGCACTTTAGTGTTTTTTTACTTGTGTTTGGTCCGTGAGCCAGCGACAGATTTTCGTGAACAATTTTCTCTTAGTCCATAACTCGTAAAATGCTTCAAGAGATTTGTACATGAATTGTTGTAAGCGTCATCTGGACAGGGGGTCATGTTCATGTAGCACCTCGTTTTATAGGCCTTTTGATTCTGTAGTCGTCACCGGTTTATTTTTAAAAATAGGCCGCTTCGTTATATAGTTACAAGCGTTTGAAGTTTAGCTCCAATTTGTACATACAGTGCGGTTCTTAGAAGTTTTCTCCCCAATACTTTTGAATAAGACAAGATATCAAAATCACACACAATTTGGCTAAAAGGGTAATACCGCATTGTTTTTACACCATTTAAGCCAAATTTCTAACGGTTCTGTCTGGAACAGCTGGACTTTGGTAATAGTAATAATAAATACCTAATAAAAGACCTTTATTATGATTATTATTATTAAAAGAGTAACTTATCCACACCCAGACAATTTCCTGGATTATTGTATAAATCATTTACCGATTGTATAAAGGGCAACACATGAGACTCACACGAAATATACTTTATGCTATGGGCTCCAAGCGAAACACTACGGTAAAAAAAAGTTTTATTTTGGAATTAGCAAAAAAACCTAGTTTTTATTTAGTTATCCCCCAGAGTCTAAGTTTTAAATGCGAATATCTACTCTATTTGTTTTTTTTTAAGAATTAAACTTTTTTAAATGACTAACTCTAAAAATATCTATGTATAAGTATTTTTTAAAATTATAGGCAGTTTTAGACGATTTTTTTCACTATACATTTTTTTTTATTCCAAGGCTTTTAGATGCCTTTAATTATAAAAAGTAAGAAGGGCCAACCAAAAAATCAGTTTTTTTCACAAATTCCAAAATAAAAAAAATTCTTATCCTAGTGTCACACTTATGAGGATCTATGTAGTATAATATACATAGGTATGTATTTAGTATTTAGTTTAGATTCTACGTCTCAGTTTTTAGATAAAATAATTTAAATATCCTAGGTACGCCCTCGGATTGTGTTTCTGACTAAGGAAAAAGAAATTTCTTTAAAAAAAGATTTGGGTATGAGAAAATAAACTTCCGCTTGATTTGAAACTTTCTTCATAAAATATATAGAACTAATTATTTACCTAACACAAACATTTTGATTCCTATTTTTAAATAGTATTTGCATGACTAAACTCTAGCTAGCCTGACTGGTAATGCTGTATAATTAGTTGTATAAACTTTATCAGTGAATCATTCTTTTTTATAAACCGGGTCAAGATTTATTCACATATATTTGGGAAATAAGCAAAAAGCATATATCCATACACAGTATACAGGGTGTTCGTAAACTGTGGTGCAAAACCGCTATGGTAAAATCTTGTTATCAAAGAATAAAAAAGTTTATAGAAACATGGGTGCCGATTGAGAAAAATACCTGAACAAAAAATGTATGTTTTAATTGGTGTTAAAAGTCTCCAACCCTATTTATTACAATAAAAAATGTATTTTATTGGTTAAAAAAGTCAGTAACAGAAGTTAATTTTACTAGGTGTTTTAGGTTATCAATTTAAAGTGCCCAAAGTATAAACATTTATTAAAATGTGTGTAAATGGTGTAAAATGTATTAAACATTTAAAAAAATAGTAAAATGTTTTTAGTTAGGCAAAGTGATGTGAAGGGTAATATTACCGAGGTAATATTAACAGTAATTTTGGTAATATTTCCGCAAGATCGGTAACATTGGAGAAGCATTTTTTCGCTATGTTCTTTAACCCAATCAAGGCGGCGACTTTTTAACTAAAGCTAAAAATTTAATTACAACGGAGTTCATCTATAAAACTGCGAAGCGTCATCCAAAGTATTCTTTACAAGTAGATCTTATTATGGAAGCACACGCACAGTGTAGGGTGTTTTGTTAACTGAAATTAAAACCATAATATTATTTATCAGCTTTAATTCATTTTTTTAAATATTTTTGAAAAACAAAACAATTTTAATGGTCGATTTCCGGTTTTTTTTGTTTAGAAAATTTCACCCCTTGAAAGTTCTCTCTGATTTTTTGATGTACTACAACAAATTGCAGTTTCATCAAAATCGGCGAGGGACACCTGGTATAGTTTCCCTTTTCAGTGATTATAGCTCAGAGCAACACCGACTTCACGGAAAGCCAATCACAATCAACTGTCATCCGACGTTAAAAAATGGCGGCATCTCTTGGTTTCTGGTACAGTAGACAAGTATAGTGTTTTTGTCAGTTTTTTCGTTTTCAACGGTTGTTTTTACCTTTTAATTGTTTTAAGTGGATATAAAGGACGTTTAAAATTGATTTTTGCAACTGTTAGTACAGTGTATGTTTTATTTACCTTTTTTTTCTTGTGATGTTTGTGTAGTGGTGTATCAACAAGTGGTTGTTTACATCCGTTTAAACCAGTTTTTTTCTAATTAAAACATTGTGTTATTAACTTTTTATTGGCCTAGTGAACTAAAAGGACCCTCTTAGTATAGTGTTTAGTGTTTTTTTGTGATTTTCTTTGCGATTTTTACACTCAAAAGACGAGAGGTTATATACTAAATTTATAGTAAATTTTAACAAATTATGAAGTTTTTGAAAATGCCGTACTCTTGTTGTGTGCCTCTTTGTAAGAGTACCAGTGCCAGTAAAGGCCCAACGGTTTCAGTTTTTCTTTTCCCTCAAATGAAGATTTTAAAAACGAAATCGATACATGCTATTCGTAGGGAGAATTTTATTCCAACAACACATTCTATAAGGTATAATTGATCCTAATTGTATTTTCTTTAAAAATATAAAGTTGTCTATGTGCTTAGTAGGTTTATAAGTTACATTTTCAAAGTGACGATATAGAACGCAGTACAAAATTTTATACTAATACAGGGGATATTTTGGATGGTACCATTGAACAGGCCACGCTTAAAACCAGGTGGGTACCTTTTAATTTTTACTACTAAAGTGTAACACAGAAGAAAAAATAGGTCACTGAATTAATCTTAAATTGTTAAAATGTCTTTATTTTTACAATAAAATTTTTCATTCTAAAACAACGTATAAGTTGCACTTGCAGTTTGGATCCAACTACTCTTATTTCTGCAAACGACAGGGGTGGATTATGCTACCCTAACCATGACGTTGTGATATGTGCAGCTTATATGTATATGACTATAGAAAAACTATTAACCAAAACATCAGTTTTTTTAAGAGAACAGAACCATAGAGAAATTGTTACAGTTCTGTCTCTTAATGATATTAATGGTGTAGATTAAAATTTATTTTTGGGACATAGGTAATTGTCAAAAACATGACACAAATTATATAGTTAAAGAACTTTTATTTAAATTTTCAAATCTATTTTTAAAAAATTTTGCCAAACAAATAAATTATGTTTTAACTTCCAAAAATAATATTATGCCTCAATTGAAGCGGATAAAATCTGGCAACAAAAAAGAATAAATAGTTTGCATAACATATTTTTAATGTTTATAAGTTAGTTTATAATATTAGTATTTATTTTCAGATGGTACCTGCTCAAGTATGGTGAAAACAAATTTGGTGGGGTTGTGTGATTTGTAATCTGTTTTAAAGTACATTAGTTTGTCTAGCATTTTATTTTATTTTGTATAAACTTAAGATTGTTAAAACAATATTATTGTACATTTTTTAATTATAGTACTAATTTGTATTTTTGACGTTGTCATATCCTTTTGGATTATTATAGACAATAAAGTGAAATAAATAAATAAATACATATCAAGCTCAGAATGTATGTTAAATTTAATCATCTATTAAATTTTGTGAACATTGTAAGTAAAAACATAATATGTATTTAATTGTAATGTTAAATGTACATTAATAATATATTCTACATTCGAAAATATTCGAACAAAACAGATAAAAATATAATGCTAATATTTAAAATTTTTCTAGTCTACATGTTAAAAATAAAAGCTGTGTAAAATGTAATGCGAAATTCGACCTAAAAATTAATACTGCTTTGGTAAGTATGTCAATTTCTTTTCCTATAAAAAAATGTTTTTTTTTTACTTTTTTGTTTAAAGACTAAAATTAATATTAACTGGATTATACACTGCGTCTGATAAAGTTGTAACCATATGGAAAACTCTTTTTATTATTCATTTTGGGAAAAAATTTCAGTCAATATGCAGTTATCAAATTTTATTATTTTTTTAAAGTACCTTAGTTTTTAATATCAAAAATTTTATTTAAAAAAGTAAAAAAAAGACGTACAAATATGCAGTTACAAAAAATCCTTCCATATAAATTATTATTACTTTTCTGGCAGGATACAATTTTAGCGCTTTTCACCAAATCTGAATGCTTATGCTTAATTGCTGTAATTTCATATTTGTACATGCTCATTAATTCTGAACAACTTTCTTTAATAGCACTTTCTGATTTTGTCAAAAATTAAGGTACTTTACTCTTGAACAAAATTCTATTTTTTAACATATCTCGTATAAGACTAAAAGAAAATTTAAATTTAATAATTGCATATTAAGTTTTAGACCATGCAGAACTTTGTATAAATAATTTTTTTCGAAAATGAATAATAAAAAAGTTTTCCTTATGGTTCCAACTTTATCAGACACACTGTATAATATGTAATATTTTACGATTAAATATCATAAAAAATATTTTGATTACGATAAACATGCCCAATAACAAATATTTAAGTACTAAGGAACGACAGTTTATTATACACTACTTGTCTAGTAGCGCCGCCATATTGGATGTAGTTGGTAGGCTTTCTGTGGAGTCGGTGTTGCTCAGAGCTGTAGCAAAGAATACAAAGAATACTAATCCATAGAACGTCACAAGTGAGATATCCGCGTACCCTAAAATTTCAGTACCTACCCGGACCACCAGATAGCGAAAATCTACAATCCGTTATATGTCCTTGGGCATCGACCAAATGTGTGTCGACATAATCATCACGGCCAATTTTGATTGGTCCGGTGTCAAACGACATGTAACGGATTGTAGACTTTCGCTATTTGGTGGTCAGGATAGGTACTAAAATTTCAGGGTACGCTGAAATCTCACGTTCTTTGGATTAATATTTGGCTGTAGTTATAATGGAAATTTAACATAGTTTTCAGATTTGGATGATCATATTTCGAAAACTATAAGAGATATAGACATATCAAATGTATAATCAAGGTATTTTCTTAAAGCTGTTTAATGTTGATACCATATACAGGGTGTTTCATTTAAAAAATTCTAGTTTATGAAAGACATTTAAAAGTTTTATTTTACTCTGTAACGTAAAATAAATAATAATTAACGATAAAAAATAAAGTACCCGGCAAACACTATTTGCCGGCAATGTACATTTTTCATATTGGCATTGATGGTAAAGCATTGGCAATTGGTGGCAATATTATGCCAACATCTTATACGCATTAAAAAGTCAACCCTAAATAAACACTTAATTGCCAATAAATTTTACATGCAGGCGAATTGCCGGCAAGCATACAAAAATGGCGACATACCAATCCTGATTAAATAAAGCACGCGTTTTTGTTGCAGGCAAATAAATATTGGATTTTTAAAGGCAAACCTTCAACGCGTATTCATACTTTTTAAACTATATTATTAACATTCGCATTTAACTAACATTAAAGCAATTTTTTGACCTGTTTTATTTATAATGGCAGCTAAACAACATTATTTTATGTTTTTTACATAATTTAAAAGAAATGGCCTTTTCATAACATTTTATTGTTACAAATCATGCAAATAAAAATTAAGTCAAACAAAATGTTTATTATGTATTTTTGAGAAAATAAAAATAAAATTAGCTAGGTTAATTTCGACCGAAGGTGACCGCTTTGTGCATTTGTTTTCTACGTGGTTTTCTAGCTTTTTAGTTTCTTTTTTAAAGAAAAGAGTTTTTTAATAGACATAATTAAATGTATTAATTACCTAATAAGTGTGTGTTGTGTGACTAATTGGTGATGGTTAGTCGAGAAGGCAAGATATTCAAGTAGACTGTTAGGAGCTGTAAACATTTTGTTTAAAACCTTATTAAAAGTTTTAAAGACGTGTTAATAAAAAATGTTATATATATTTAATAGATTTTTTGACATACCGATAGATGGCGTAATGGTCAATAAACTACTACGTTTTTGCAATATATTCGCTTTTTATCGCCTAAACCGTACCCATTAGACAAAAATAATTCGAGAGCGGTCTGCGGTAGGTAATCTCACTTAGCTTTGAAAGAAATATCTTCGGCTAGTGTAAAAATCTGCATCTCCAAGTTGGACAGTGTTGCAGTGTTCCTATTTTAATTTTCAAATTAAATATCGCATCATTTTAGCTTTTAAAAAAGTATATGCGACAATTTTCGTCAATAAGACGTCAGCTTGCTGCTTGGGAGTATCTGCATTTGCCCACTTTCGTGTCTTTTTGTTATCTTTTTGCCAATAACTTATTAATGATGGATGCCATCATCCTAAATGTATTTTTTTATCATAACTTATTAATGACGGATGCCATCACATTATCTGCAACACGTGGCCTAATAACGGCCAATTGCCCACTTTCGCGTCTTTTTGATACCTTTTTGCCAATGCCTTGCCATTAAAGAGTGTTGGCAATGCCAGTAAATTAAATGTACAACACCGGCAAAATGTGGTACTAGCCCATTTTTTGTTTTAGTAGTAATATGATATAATCACTATAAGCCGCATAAAAATGAAATCGCAGGTAAAGTGTACTTAGTATTAGCATAGATCGAATCGTTGGTATTAAGCCGCATCCAAACTTGCAACAATTCGCCAAATATCCGTCCAAACAAACCAACCTATTTGCGCGCTCTTTTAATGCAATAAACCGACAAGCTTTGAATCACTGCGGAATCATTCCCCAAGCCCTTGAAACGACGTGAGTTCCGTCCACGTCCACGTCCGCGCTATGTGGCGCGCTATTCGGCGCGGCGAATTGTTGCAACTCTGGACGCAGCATTAGAATTACCGAATATTATTATTATGACTTCCCATATAACATTTTTTGCCGGCGTTGTACATTTAATTTACTGGCATTGCCAACACTCTTTCATGGCAAGGCATTGGCAAAAAGGTATCAAAAGACGCGAAAGTGGGCAATTGGCCGTTATTAGGCCACGTGTTGCAGATAATGTGATGGCATCCGTCATTAATAATTTATGATGAAAAATGCGTTTAGGATGACGGCATCCATCATTAATAAGTTATGCCAAAAAATGCGTTTAGGATGATGGTATCCATCATTAATAAGTTATTGGCAAAAAATGCGTTTATGATAATGGCATTTATCATTAAATAAGTAATGCAAGTTTTATAAGTTGAATGTCCCAAAAGTTAAATAACATATTTAGAATTTTGTAACCGAAAAAAATGAAAAAAAAGGCAGGAAAACTTTATCAATAAAAAAATTACATAATATAAATTTTTATACCGTAACAATAAACCAAAAAAAAAAAAATAAAAAGTATGTAATGAAATAAAAAAAAATATATAGTAAATCAAAAGAAAACACTTCAAAATAGTAAGTATTTAAGGGACACTTACACTCAATTTTCAGATCCAAAACATAGGGAGAAATATTTTAAAGGAGTTAAATGTCAAAAAAAAACTATTAAATATATATAATTTTTTTTATTAACACGTCTTTAAAACTTTTAATAAGGAAACTCCCTGATTTCATATATTTTTTTGGTAACTACAAATTTAAAAGGTTTTAAACCAAATGTTTACAGCTCCTAACAGTCTACTTGAATAACCCGCCTTCTTGACTAGTCATCCCCAATTAATTACACAACACACACTAATTAGGTAATGAATACACTTAATTATGTCTACTAAAAACTCTTTTCTTTAAAAAGAAACTAAAAAGCTAGAAAACAATTGCACAAAGCGGCCAAACAAAACCAAGGGTGCCTCATCTGTCAAATTGTCAAATCTTGTATTTCGGCTAAGCGGGAAATTTGAATTTATCACCTTCGGTCGAAAATACATAATAAACATTTTGTTTGACTTAATTTTTATTTGCATGATTTGTATCAATAAAATGTTAGGCAAAGGCCATTTTCTTTAAATTAAGTAAAAAAACATAAAATAATGTTGTTTAGCCGCCATTATAAATAAAATAGATCAAAAAAATTGCTCGAATGTTAGTTAAATACCAATGTTACTAATATGGTTTGAAAAGTATAAATATGCGTTGAAGGTTTGCCTTCAAAAATCCAATATATATTTGCCTGCAACAAAAAGGTATGCTTTATTTAATCAGAATTGGTATGCCACCATTTTTGTATGCTTGCCGGCAATTCGCCTGCATGTAAGATTTATTGGCAATTGAGTATTTATTTAGGGTTAACTTTTTAATGCGTATTAGATGTTGGCACAATATTGCCACCAATTGCCAATGCTTTACCATCAATACCAATATGAAAAATGTACATTGCCGGCAAATAGTGTTTGCTGGGTTGTTTATTCTTATTTTTTAAGAAGTAAAAGTTTAGCCAAAAATTAAATTTATTTTTATTTTAAGTTGTGTAAGCATTATATTTAATTATCCCTGAAACAAAAAATTGGTTACTATTTATTATTTTCCGAATATGAGTAAATGATAAAATCTTATTCATTTTTGATAACATTACATTAAAGTAAACTGCTCCTATATATACAAAGGCAAAATATTATTTCCTTGATTTTATGCTGATCCTTTTATGCCCATTAGGTCATCTGAAACTTGAGGAGTAAATCGTATAATCATGAGTCCTCAAATTTTTTATTTTTAGGACACAGGGTGTTAAACCTTTCAAGAAACTTAGAAAAAATTAAAACACTTCTTTAAGTAAAATTTGTTAGACTAGATATAAATGTGATTTCATTAAGTATATGTTGTTGTTATTACATAATTGCTAATAAGAAGTTATAACACTTAATTTTTAAAAGCAAAAATCCCTTAATGTTTTTGTATGGTCCAGAATTATGCAGTTTGGCGAATGTTATTTTTTTTCCGATTCTGCAATTAAAAATGCAACTTTTTTATCTCTTGTATCTTCTTCCTATCTTGCTTTGTTAAAAAAATATCTACTTTAAGTCATTTCAAAAGAATACATAAACAACATAAAGCCACGCACAGACTTGGATACAATCGGCGAAAATATTTGTTGGCCGACTGTATCTTGAATGTTGCACATCGGTCGGCCGGCTTATTGCAAACGCCATGGCAACATCGGTGGGCGTTTTCATTTAAGGAATCGGCAAGTCGCCTGTTTTCCATTTAATATGGAAAACTTCGGCAGGTTTGTACGTGCTTTAAAACTAATGTGGACGTGAAACACTTGTATCTGCAAATGTTGGCCAACTTTGTTGCTGAACAATTTTTGAACAAGATACAGTCGGCCGACAATGTTGTCCCGATTGTATCCAAGTCTGTACATGGCTTAATATAAAATAAAAAATTAAAAATATAGAATTTTGAGTTTTGTGGGGTAAAAAAAACGATTTTCAATAAATTATACGACTGCTTATTTATTTGAAAGCAAATAATTGTTTATTTTTTATTTTTGTTTTCTGTACTATTTTATCTACTAGTAGTTAGAAATTAAAGTAGCTCTTAGGTTTTTTTCTTTAAAGCAAAGGTAGGTACGAAGAAAAGTTGATTTTTTAAATTGCTTAATTGAAAAAACTATAAAAACTTAAAAAGCGTACTTTTTTCTCAATAACATTGTGTCTGTGGTGCCCACTGAGACGTCACTGGATCTTGATCAAGGTAAAGCTATACAAGCGCCTTATTATACTAAAAAAATGTATCAAATTTATCTAAATCGCTTAAAGGGTTTTTATTATATTTAAAAAATATCTCCTTTTTAAAAAACTTTAACGCCCTGTAGCTCAGAAATAAGGCAAAAGTACGGACATATGTTTATACGAACATTTTTCATAAAAAGACATAATAAATCACCCCTTGAGTTTTGAACCGTAGTTATAGAAAACACCCTGTATATCAATTTAAACATAAACCTTTTTAAGAAATCTACAACCAAGAAAGAAAGCTAGGGTAATTTTTTAGAAAAATGCGCAACACCGATTTTGACCAAAGGGGTTTTTGGTGCGCTGATCACGAATCTGAAAGAATTTTTAGCGAAACAGTTTCATTTTTGAGATATCTATTATGAAAGTTGAAATTTTAACAAAACCAATTTTCACCATATTTCTCCTTTTTTACACAATTCCTTATTTAAAGGTATAGTGGAATAGAATATTTGATTGTCACCCGGTTTTTCTACGATTTTACACTATTTTTGCATTAAATTGCTTAACTTCACTTTCAATCATTTTCGGTTGCAGCAGGCTATGACGTCACCGTATATACATGGTTGCAGCATTTTTAAAGTGAACTTTCGCAAGTTAGTTGATAAAAGTGGTAAAATACATAGGAAACGGCGTTTTTAAAGGTGGAAATCAAATATTGTATGTCACTTTAGCTTTAAATCAAGAACTGTGTGGAAAAAGATAGAGAATAATGGTAAAAATGGGATTTATTTAAATTGCAACTTTGATAATGGATATCTCAAAAACGAATCGTTTTCACCAAAAAAATATTTTTAGATACGTAATTAGCGCCACAAAAACCCCCGTATCCCAAATTTTGTCAAAATGGGAGTTGTCGCAAGTTTCTTGAAAATCACCTAAGCTAAGCATTTTTATTTTTCATCTTCTCTCAGGCACGTTGTTTTTGTGACCAAGCAGAAAGGCTGCATTTAGTAAGTAGATGCTTAAAATCTACCATAATAACTATCGGTAATTTAGCTATCGATATTGTGCTGCCATTCCTACAAACTTGCAATCTTCGAATAGAGAATATGCAACTAGCAATACAGCGATGACAAATTTTCTATTTCAGAAAAAAGGTGGACAAAAGTAAATAATATTTTTGTTTATAAAAGTTTAACTATTTACTGTGTTAAAAGGTAATAATGCAATATGATTGAGTCGTGTTCCAAAAACGAATGCTGCTAGGAATTACACTTCTAGGAGTGTAAGTTGCAAAACGATATTTTTAATATAACCTAAAAATGTACAGTTCTTGTTGATTTTACTTTTTCTTTTTCAATTTTAGTTTAACCTTTGTTGTGCTAGTAGTTGAATCTAACTGGACAGACCATAATAGAATATCTACAAGAAAAAATAATTTTATTGTTGAGCAAAATTCGACATGTTTTGAAAAAGAACCATATGAAGTTGTAAAAGACTGCGAACCATGCTCTGCCTTTGAACTACGAAGTAAAAGTATTGGAGTTTGTATACATACAAATTATAAAGAAGTACTTAAATGTGCCAATGGTGAAATAGTTACAAGAAGTTGTGACCGTGCAGCATACTATGATGAACAACTTTTTGGAGATTTGAAGGTTTTATGTTTGGTTTAAGTATACTATCAGTTTTTTGTGTCACTGCAAGGAAAAAAGTGTTAAATAAACGTATGTTGCAAAGAGTTCAAAGACAGTTAGCAAATTGTGTTTAAATTAAAATGGGTTCACTGTTTATTAATGCCTGGTATGAAAATGGTCAATATTTTGTTGACATAAAAACTCTAATTACTGTTTATATTTATAAACTCTCAGGGTCTACTGATCTAACATTACGAATTAGGGTTTTACCAGAAAGGAATATATATTTATTTATTACTTTAGACTTAAGTGATATTGAGCATGAAATTATAAATGAAACATCAGAACTTGCTGATTTATGTGTTTGGCCAGTGATTTTACTAGGCAACTACCTTGTTTCTGGGTTATGTTCTGTTTCTAGGCAAATATGTAAACTTAGTAATAAGGAAAATGTAAGAAATCTTCTTGGTTTTCGTGAGGCTTGTCTTGTGGCATGTGCAGAGAGCTCTGTTTGGACAAAATTTTGTGAAGTTGATATTATTCAAACTATAGATAGGCTTTTAAATCACCACTTTATTCAAGATAATTCTTTTATATTGCCCGAAGATATCCTAAAATATGAAAATCATCTCTCGAAACCTGTGCGAATACACAATATTTATAAAATAGCACGAAGTACTGAGAACAATAAAACGTTAAAAAGTTCAACACCTCGAGACCAGCTTAAAGTTTTGCATGACTATGCTGAAGGCCCTTACATTACTTTAGCAGATAATATTTTGTATTTAGCTTTTCAAATTTTCTTTTCTTATTGTCAAAAATACTGTAATGCTTCTATTGAAGACAAAATTCCACTTACTAGGTGCTGGTTTAACAGGCTTTTTGAGTCAGAATTACCAAAAATTAATTTTTCCTTGTGTAATAAACAGATATCTCTTGTTACTGAAATTGCTATTCCCAACATTAATAATGTTAGTTTGTATAATGCTGATCCAACTAGAACTCCTATGGTAAAACATACCAAACAGTACAAAATCGAATCTGCACTTAAGGTTGTAAGTGATTTTAAAAATAAAATAAATAATTCATTTCTCCCACTTGGTTTTGAAAGACCATTTAACTGGAATAGTATACCTATGGATGCAAATCCACAAGGAGGAGCTTTGCCAAAAAAACGTGCAAGTAGAAAATGTGAACAATTAGAAAATCTGGCCAAGGCGACTTTGAAAGTTGTTGGTTCCAAAAGTACAAAATTGTCGATTTTTGTAGTGGTAGTGGCCATTTAGGCATACTAATTGCAACATTGTTGCCTAGTTGCCAAATAATTTTGGTTGAAAATAAAGAGAAATCTCTTACAAGGGCTCGTGAAACTATTTTAAAACTGAAATTAAATAATGTAGTTGTTGTGCAATCAAATTTGGACTACTTCATTGCAAGTTTTAATTTAGGTTTGGCACTGCATGCTTGTGGGGTTGCTACTGACTTAGTGTTAAAAATGTGTATAAGAAATAAAGCAGATTTTATTTGTTGTCCCTGTTGTTATGGTGGTATTAAAGATTGTCATGAAGTTTCTTATCCTAGAAGCAGTAAATTTCAACATATTTTTTTAACTTCAAAAATCAATATTTTAATTTGGCACATGCTGCAGATCAAACACATGAAGAACAAAATGCTAAAACAAAACAAGGATATTTCTGTATGGATGTTATAGATACCGATAGAAAATTATTTGCAGAAGCTAATGGTTATAAAGTACATTTAGGTAAATTACAACCTGTAACTTGTACAAATAAAAATAATTTATTGGTAGGTGTATATAACCAAACTGAATTAATGTGATATACATTTTTCTCTTTCCTTTTATCATAAATGTAATAGAGAAAAAAATTTAAAACTGACTGTTTTAAAAGAGTTGGTGCTGATTTGTACAAGCTAAGGGTGTAATTTTAAGCAAATTTTAGTTTTAAAAACTAATAATTTATGTACAAAATTTTAGGTTTAATATCCACAACATTTTTTGTAATGTCCAATCAAATTTTAGGATTATTCATTGAAACTACCTTATGGTTCAATAATTTGTAAAATTTCCTTTCTAATGTAATCATATTCTTACTTTAGGCATTATTCTAAAATTTTATTTTTTATTACATTCTAATAAACCCTTGGTTTCCATTTACTTTTTTTTCTTTATGTTGTTTAATTTAGGAAAAATGATAACTATATTATATTAATAAGTGTTATCAACGATATCTTTTTGTTTCAGGATAATAAAATTATTTTCTTGACGTCGAGTCTAATTTTCTTTCACATTTTGGGCGCATTAAAAATAATTAAATGGAAAAAAATTACAATAAAAAGGGTATTAATAGATATATTGGATTTTTAAACGCTTTTAAATATATTGTAGAGCGTAACTCCACAATCTAAAAATATTTCCCATATTTTATTTTTAAAGAATTTCGTTCTGGTACACCATCTGGGTATAAGCTTGGTTTAATACTACTTTTGTTTACATTAATCATTATTTCTCTCTAGAATTATACTTCTTTTGTTTAATTTAAAATAATTAGTTATTCTACTAACTAAAAACTTCGAAATTTTGAGCCACTGTTTTAGGTTTATTGTCATTTTACAATTTACACTTTATTAAAGGTTGTCATACTGGGTTAATAGAAAGTAGTGCTCCTAAATATCTTATAAACCGCTAAAGCTGCATTTATAAAATTTTGTATAGAATGCCGTGATGTCGCACCGTTGCCAGATTTCCCAGTACACGTATTTTTCTCAATTTTTAAAAATGGAATGCCCCATTTATTTTCATCGCAACAAGTTGCACAGGCCAAATTTAATTAGTCAACAAATTTTCAAAATTCAATTTATACTAGTTGTTAAGGTAGAAAAACACCACATTTTACGTAAACTACAGATGCGCGTAAATATCTTTAAAATTGCTTTAGCTGCATTTATACCTACATTTCTGTATTTAAAGGTTCTGGGCAAGTTAAATTCAAAAGTGATATCGTCATTGTTGCCAAATTTAAATGGAATAACCCATTTATTTTTATCGTAATGAAATATTCAACAACACATTCAACAACTTTAGTAAGATTTTCAAATTTTCCAAAATCGATCCTTATCAGTTGCCCCAAGATAACAACATCGAATTTTAATTAAAATTTGACAACAATGCTGATATTAGGCACTTTACCTAAAACTTTAAATTTATTTACATCATAATTTTTTTATTTTGACAGATATCGCAAAGCTGGGGGCGCCATTTTATAGACAATCAAAAATAAGGTACTCTTTATTAAAGTCGATAAACCTCACCGTTTAGGCACCAATAGACATTAAAGTTTTCATCGATTCCAATCAAATTACCTACATACATACAGGGTGTCCAGTAACTCGACCGACAAACTTAACCAAACGATTCTACAACGAAAAATAAGAAAAAAACTTCATATAAACATATGTCCTGAACGTCTTAGTTTTTAACTACGGGGTGTTAAAAATTTAAAAAAAAAAAAGTTTTTTAATATTTAACACATCGTAGTGTGTTGCGTGCCAAATATCAACTGGATTGGTTCAAAAATAAATGCAGTATGGCAAAAAAACAAAATAAAAATTTAACTTTGACGGCTTGTAACTCGAAAACGAATGACATTTTGAAGAAAATTATATGAAGCTCTACCCTTATTTTGTCAAGTAAAATTACCCCCTTAAGTTTCGTGATCGATTTTTGAATCACCCTGTATAGTGTGTCTACAGATTGACCTGAAACCATAACCATAATAGAAAAAACTGGCAATTGCCTTGCAGCAACGCCATAAATAAAGCAGTATCCAATAGGAAAAAGTATAATACACTTTTGATTACTTTTTATGCTTTTTAATTGGGAACTTTCAAAAATATGTTTTTAAGGTTTGTTTTTATTTTTTTAAGTAATATTTTCGCAATTTTAAACCCCTCTGTATATCCTACGGCGATTTTTTTTTATATCTTATAGCATTTCAGACGAAGCAAAAATTTTTATGAAGAATAACTTTTTTTTCGAAATGTTAAAAATAATTTTTTTTTCAGGTAGGTATATAGTGTGTGCGCCTAAGTTCTCTACATATGGGAAACTTTTTATTAATAATTTTACAAAAAAGTTATTCTTTATGAAAAGTTCTGCTTGATCTAAAACTAAAATGCAATACTTAGATAGTTATTTTTTTCAGTAATATACGAGGTATCTGAAAAAATATGTGTTTTGTTCAAGAGGAAAGTACTCTTATTTTTAAAAATATCAAAAATTATGTTTGTTTTACCGGAAGTGCTGTAAAATCTGAACTTCTAAATACAGTGTGGCTACGTAAGTTGGCGTCATATGGAAAACTTTTTTATAAATAATTTTACGAAGAAAAGGTATTCTTTATAAAAATTTTGCATGGTCATGGTCCAAAACCTAAAATGCAATTATCAGATATTAAATTGTATCAGTCATCTACGAGGCTTGTAATAAAATGTAATTTTTGCTTAAGAGTAAAGTAAAGTATTATTGCTAATATCGCAAATTATTGTAAAGAAAAGATAAGTATTAAAAAATCTAAATATGCAATTTTATTCATTTCCAAAAAAGTTTTTTTTTAATTCTTTTACATTAGTTCATTATACATGCTTCTTGTTTCGATACCAATCAATTTAAAACTCTCCTATGACATTTTGCACAAATCTAAAATTTCAGCATTATCGCAGATTTTATTATTTTATTTTTTTTTAATAAACCTGATTGCATATTTAAAAGTATATATTTTTTGATATTTAGATTTTACAATTTATTTCTGTTATCTAAATTATTAATATAACCATAACCTATATCTTCTTTGGTTTTCGAGAAAATTGCATTTAAAAATTTTTAGACAATCAATCGCACCATTGAACTTTTAGTTTATGGTTAAAATCACTTAACTTAATAAAAAATCTTTTACTTAATAATTTGTTTTAATTAGTAAATTATTAACAAAGGTTTCCTAAAATCGAAAGGCCTGTTGAAATATTTCGTCATTTGATTTTTTTTAAAGCAATAAAGCATTGGCAGCGCAAAAAGACTTTCTATGTAAGTATTTATGTTTATTAATTTATTAGGTTAAGAAAAGGGTTATTAAATTTTCTTAGGAGTTTCGGTAGAGTCAGTGGCTTACCCAGCAAACACTATTTGCCGGCAATGTACATTTTTCATATTGGCATTGATGGTAAAGCATTGGCAATTGGTCATCTTATACGCATTAAAAACTCAACCCTAGATAAACACTTAAGCCAATAAATATTACATGCAGGCGAATTGCCAGCAAGCATGCAAAAATGGCGGCATACCCAATCCTGATTAAATAAAACACGCGTTTTTGTTGCAGGCAAATAAATATTGGATTTTTGAAGGCAAACCTTCAACGCATATTCATACTTTTTAAACCATATATTATTAACATTGGTATTTAACTAACATTAAAGCAATTTTTTTGATCTGTTTTATTTATAATGGCAGCTAAACAACATTATTTTATGTTTTTACATAATTTAAAGGAAATGGCCTTTTCATAACATTTTATTGTTAAAAATCATGCAAATAAAAATTAGGTCAAACAAAATGTTTATTATGTATTTTGGAGCGAATAAAAATAAAATGATGGTCTTTTTTAAAGAAAAGAGTTTTTTAATAGACATAATTAAATGTATTCATTACCTAATAAGTGTGTGTTGTGTGATTAATTGGTGATGGCTAGTCGAGAAGGCAAGATATTCAAGTAGACTGTTAGGAGCTGTAAACATTTTGTTTAAAACTTTATTAAAAGTTTTAAAGACATGTTAATAAAAAATATTATATATATTTAATAGTTTTTTGACATACCGATAGATGGCGTAATGAACAATAAACTACTACGTTTCTGCAATATCTTCGCTTTTTATCGTCTAAACCCATTAGACAAAAATAATTCGAGAGCGGTCTGCGGTAGGTGATCTCACTAGCTTTGAAAGAAATATCTTCGGCTAGTGTAAAAATCTGCATCTTCAAGTTGGACAGTGTTCCGTTCCGAGAGCAGTGTTACCACACCTAGTACATTAATTTGTACTAGATCTAGTACTTTTCAATATAATCTAGTGGTCTAGTACGTACTGATCAAAATCTAGTACGTTTTTTAAAAATTATATTCCTATTTTTACAATATTACACACATACATACAGTGTGTCCCAGGATGGGTGTTACAAGAGGATTAATGGACCAAAAGATTCTGAATTTTAAAACGAATTTTTGGGAAAAGTGGTCGCATAGTCCAAATCTAATAAATACAAAATTTAACTTCAATTGCTATTATACAGGGTAAGTTATAACTAATAATAAAAAAATGTCCAGGATTTTACTACTTTTATTTTTTAAATAAAACATAATTGTATAAGTAAATGTTGTAGAGAATAAAATTTTATGTCAAAATTTGATGTTAAAGCATGAGAGTTAAAAAAGCTAAAAAAAATAAAATTGTCAATTTTTCACATTGCGCGTTACAACGTAAATAATGGACAAGAGGGAGCAAGGTTTAAAAGAAAATATGTATATTAATTTTAAATATTTTTTAAAAATTCGCTGCCTTAAGCCAAGTATTTGAAAAACTGTTAATGCATAATGTAAAAATTGACAAAAATAATTTTTTGACTTTAATTGCTTAACTTTACATTTTGACATAAAATTTAATTCTTTACAACATTTACTTATACAATTTTGTCCTATTTTTAAAAATAAAGGTACTTTAGTCTTGGTCATTTTTCATATTTTTAGTTATAACTGCCCTGTATTTTATCAATCGGAGTAATTATTAATTGTATTTATTAGTTTGGATCATGCGACAAGTTTTCCCTAAAGGACGTTTAAAAATTCCAAAATTTTTTGTCCATTTGTCCTTTTATAACACATCCTGGGACACACATATTATAAGAATATACTGCGTGCAACTCGTCGATCGATAAGACAACAAATGGGTAAATAAAGCAAAGGCTATCCTTTATTTCCAATTTTAGAGTCAGAATATGAAAATATTATTATTAAATAGGTTCAATTAGCGGATATTGAACCTGACAAAGAATTGTTAAATTCATCATTAATATTGTCAGATGATTCGAATGATGAGTTGCTTAACGTGAATTTTTATGTTTAATTTTGACTTTTATTTTACTTACACCCCCCGTTTAAACTATTATTTAGCTTTAGCTTCTTTGTCAAATCTAGTACATTCTAGTACTTTTTTTTCTGGAATCTAGTACTTTTATAAAAATCATTGTGGCAACCCTGTCCGAGAGATGGTACTTTGCATTGCAAGGAAATTGCATGCAGTAAGGAGTTTTTTCCTATTTTAATTTTCAAATAAAATATCGCATCATTTTAGCTTTTAAAAAAGTATATGCGACAATTTTCGTCAATATGACGTCAGCTTGCTGCTTGGGAGTATCTGCATTTGCCAACTTTCGTGTCTTTTGTTATCTTTTTGCCATCAATAACTTATTAATGATGGATGTCATCATCTTAAACGCATTTTTTTGCCAATAATTTATTAATGACGGATGCCATCACTTTATCTGCAACACGTGGCCTAATAACGGCCAATTGCCCACTTTCGCGTCTTTTTGATACCATTTTGCCAATGCCTTGCCATTAAAGAGTGTTGGCAATGCCAGTAAATTAAATGTACAACGCCGGCAAAAAATGTTATATGGGTAGCTACCGCTGTATCAGCCGTATCAATGATAAGGAGCCACCGGGTTATAGCGGCCCCCCAATGTGCGTAAGCAAAAATTACTGGTAGAAAACTGTAAAACTGTCGGTTTAATTGGAAAAGTAGGGTCCTATTAAGAAAAAACAATGTTTTTGGAAAGTGGGGTCCTTATTTTTGGTCAACAACCTTGTTTTTTGGGGCCCATTAAGTCATTGTAAATGGAGCACCTCCAAGGCATGCTACGCCACCGGGTTGAATGGGAAGTACCATAAATATGACCTTATGACATATAATTTCCAAAAATTTAAGTTTATTATTTTAATAAATTATATATTTATTTTTCATGAACACTGCATATGGTGAGTGTTATGTGATATGGTGCGATCATCTGGAAATTTTTAAAAGAAATTTTCTCGTCAGTCAGTCAAAAAATAGGTTTTAGTTATATTATTTTAATATTAGGAATAAACTGTAGAAAATATTAAGTATTAAAAAATACATAGGGTGTTCCATTAAAATTATTTAGGTTATCATATTTAGAAGTTCAGATTTTACAGCACTTCCGGTTAAACAGAAAGTAGTAATATTATGACTTTAGGAAATTCTTCAAAAAGCAACAATTTAACAAGTTTACATTTTTGTGATGTTTATTTGTTTTCCCTTAAACTTGCATATTTTGCGGTAGTCTGGACATTTTTAAACGCCATTTTCTTTAAAACTAAAGTATATGTTATGGATTTATTAAAAGTTGTGTTTTAAGAATGACTTATAGAATTCAAATCTTAAAAATATACAGGGTGTTCCATTTGAAATGAGAAAGTTTATGCCACTTCCGGTTAAACCAGAAGTAGTACGCATATGTTATCATATCCAAAATTGGCTCTTTAATACTGTAAATAATGTTGGTAAATTACAAAAAAATAGGGTAATTCTATTTAGGATATTTACAAAAGTCATTTTTTTACAACTATCCTGAGTCTTGAAAACGAATTATTTGCGGACACATTTTTCTATACTTATTTTAATAACAGGATTCCATCATAGCAATTTAAAGGCCACTGTTCATAAACACCCCGTATTTTTACTTATTTTGAAATATCCTATTAGGTCAAATGGATTTCTTAATCTAACCTAACCAAATCAGGTCACAACAGCTTGAATTGCATTAAATTGTTTCTCACGTCCTAAAAAATATGTAAGTACTTGCATGGAGATTTACAACGATTCAGAACGACTTTTATATTAAGATCAAAAATCCCATTATAAAACTTCTTATCAGACCCTGAGGGTTATAAAACTAATCCAAATAAGTCACTAAGTCAGCAAGAAATTTGGCACCGTAATAATAAAATATAAATAAATTTTGTTTATGACTGTTTATTGTTGCAATAATAACTCTTTTATCTGCTACAAAAATATTTAAATGTACCGGGTGTCAAGTTATTAATTTACACCCCCTTAACTTTTTTATTTTCTATCGTACAAAATAATAATTATATCAGTTTGTTGGGTTAATTCTGCAGTTTCTAAATCAATAATTCGATTTTTAATATCGAAGTGACTAGGGGCACGTTGATGTGCCGCGATTATTTTTACCGGGCACGTGTATGACGTCACTACTGAGCGTGCCATTATTCATCATCAAAGTTGAAATTCAAACTATCCTTAATTTAACTATATTCCGCCTTCTTTTTGCACAAAATTCTTAATATAACACTAAATTGGCATACAATATTTTATGAACATCCTTAAAAAACCTCTTTTTTAGTTATTTTACACGTTTTTTTATTAAATTCTAATTTTTTTACGCCCAAAACGCTGCAACCATGCATACACCTATGTGTATAGTGGTTTCAAACATGGCGACTTGATTTAAAGCAAACCTTTTATTATATTAATAAAGAAAGGCTTATAATCAGTAAAAAACAGGTTTTAAAATTTTAATGTAAAATGAAATATTGTGTGCCAATTTAGTGTTATATCAGGAATTTAGTGCAAAAGAAGGAGAATATAGTAAAAATAAGGATAGTAGACAGTAGTGACGTCATACACGTGCCCGGTAAACAAATAATCGCGGCACATCAACGTGCCCCTAGTCACTTCGTTTTAATATCTCTTAAAATTTACAGGTTAGGATAAAAATTATGATTTTGTTAAATGGAACACCCTGTATATTATATCACTAATAAAAAGATCTTTAAAAGAGTTTTAAAAAATACTACATCCCAAGCAGCAAGCTGACGTCATTATGACGTAATTTTTAAGTCATTTCTGGTCATAGGATGTCATCAGACCAAAATTATGACGTCATTTTAATGACATGTTTTGACGTCGTTGAAGTGTACATTTAAATTTTTCGTCATACTAGCTCATAAAAATCTAATGACGTCATGTTTAGAAAACCCATAAAAAAGTTCGTGACAGTAGGTATATGATGCGTGTCAAAATCCAACCGAAATATTATATGACGGAAAAATAAAACCAATAATTTTACAAAATTAAAATAGGAAAAAACTCTACCGATAGATGGCGTAATGGACAATAAACTACTACTCTTATTCAACATCTTCGCTTTTTATCGCCTACACCGTACCGATGGGACCAAAATAGTACGAGACTGGTCTGCGGTTGGTGATTTCAATTAGCATTGAAAGAATTATTTTCGGCTAGTGTAAAAGTCTGCATCTCCAGGCTGGACAGTGTCCCGAGAGATGCGACCTTGCAATTTGTACTCTTTGCTTGCAATGCAGGAATTTGAAAGCAGTAAGGAGTTTTTTCCGTCAATAAGACGTCAGTTGCTGCTTGGGATCTGATATATCTATCTTCATTAGTTTCGGAAATATGGTCATCCAAATCTAAAAAATAAGTGTAAATTTTAATTATGTAGGTAGGTTATATTATGGCAATCATTGTCAAATAATTTTATTTATGGCCATATTTCCAAAACCATTAAAGATAGACCCAAAAATATGATATTTTTGTAACGGTCTTATTATCTTTTAAATGGTAATCAATATACAGGGTAATCCATTTGATAAAATCATACTTTTTATCGTACCCTGTATATTTTAAGAGAAAAAAGAATGTTGAAAAAGATACGGATACTACCGAATCATCCTGATAAAAATTGTGTTTTTATTTCTTTTATCCGTTAAAAAATTAAAAAGTTAGGGGATGTAATATTAATAACATTTCAAATGGGAATTAAAAAGTATTTTTATTTTTACATGGCCGTATTTCAAAAACTAAGTGCGATAGGTTTATGAAATGTGGTATTTTTTTAAAGGTGTTTGAATGATCTTTTTAATAGTGAAATATTATATAGGGTGTTGTATTTAAAAAAATAATACTTTTTGTCGTACCCTGTATACCTTAGGAGATAATAAAAATCTGATAATTAATTTGGGAACTAAAGAATTAACCCAACAAACTGATATTTTTAATTATTTTGTACGATAAAAAATACTAAAGTTGGGTGTAAATTTATAATTTTGTACGATAAAAAATACTAAAGTTGGGTGTAAATTTATAACTTGACATCCGGTACATAAATGTCGTATAATTTAAAATAAGTAATTATTAGGCTGATTTTAGATCCTAAAAATTTTAAGTCTGCTAAAAAACTGTTTTTTTGACATAGGATGATAAAGTTATTACTTTGTTTAAAGAACTAAAAAAAACTTTTTCTCGCCAAAGAGTGTGATTTATACATAGAGTAATAGAGAGGCGGCGCGTGGTTTAGCATAAATTTATTTTAAAGTTAGTGTTTTGTTTTTAGAGAAAACACTTGAACCAATTAATCCTATTTATTTTCTAGAAAATTTATCTATAAAGGTTGGCTGGGCGAGGGGGTGGCCCAAACATAAGACTCTCAACTTCATTTTTTTTTCAGTTTTTTTTCTACATTTTTTAAATTGTGCATTTAATTTTAACTGTTTTATGTACCGTCTTTTACCTAAAGTTAACAATCATAGAAAAAATTTACCATTGATTACTTTTAAACTTGTGAAGACATGGAATTTGGAACATTGCAGGTCTGCATTTAAAATTCAAGAATGTATTTTTTGCAAAATGATCTGACACGTCGTAATTTTTTAAATGTATTTTTTTTTGGTTTATACTTAAGTCAAATGGTGTGTCTAAAGTCAACAGTTATAATAAATGTACCATTTATGTGAAGATCGAGGACGCATAAATTAGAACAAATTCCCAAAAACTAACCAAGATTGACGTAAATAAACATTTTCCAAAAACAAACCTAAAGCTAAAATCTAAACAACTTTAAATGAATTTGTGTTAACCTGCTTATAAGGCATGTATAATTTAAACGGCATTTAAAATTTTAAAATAAAAATTCAAATTGAAAACATTATTGGCCCGTCTTTTGTGACCTGGCGATGTCGCCTTTTATGAGCTAAAGTGTAACGGTGCTGGTGCTTTTCAGTTTATTGCAATGTTAAAAAATCATACCATTAATTTACGATATACTTGTAGATAATTGGGTAAATTAATGGTTCTCAAAGAGGGCGCCGCGGAGCCCCAGGTGTGCCACACCTGGTAATCGGGGTGGCGCGCCAAGGACTTCGAACGACCGAGATATAAAGCAAATACTTTATACAATATACTTTACATGCAGCACTTTCTTGGTCCAAACTGTGTAATAATTGCAAGTGAGGGCGGCCACAATGAAAAAGTTTGAGATACATTTTTATTCTAGTGTGAAAAGTAAGATTTTGCTCACAAAAGGAAACATTTTTATGTTAAGAAGAATCATTTTGCCGCCCCTGAAAACATGCCGCCTGAGGAGGTGGTCGCCTCACCGGCTTATTCCTTGAGCCGGCCCTGTTAGTATAGATTGCTTTATCTTTAAAATTAGTAAAAATTATTTAAAAAACCATTCGCCAATTTGTCAAGAGTTAACTTTAATTAACTCTCACAGCGGTACGATTGATAGGTCAAGTTCGAGGCCATGTCAAAATTAACATAATATGTACGTACGCTTACTAGTAAACAAAGCTATTGAAACGTTATATAACTTTAGCTACCTATTTTAAGTAATTTCCGAAAACATTGTTTTTTTCTCTAAAGCTTAAAAAACAAATTTGATACTCGAAAGAAACTTTAAACCTTACAAGATTGTATTGATAAAGTATTTGCTTTGCCTATCATAAAGTAAAGCAATTTAAGTACTGAAATCATTTTTACTCAAAGTCAGTGGTGTAGCTACGGTTTTGGGGTGGAAGGAGCAAAGTTTTTTTTGGGGCGCCTTTATTTTCAAATACAATGTTTTGTTTTCAATAACTGCCTAAAAATACGAGATTCAATTTTTGCATACCCCGCTTTTAAAAACAAATTGATATTTTGCTGGTTAGACGGCGTCCCACCAACAGCTTTTCTTTTTGTTATTTTTTTTTATTAAAAAACGGCACCTGATGTAATTTTTGTATTTTGGAATCTAATAATTATTAAAATGTTTGTAGCTTTTCTTTAAAAGACTGTCTAATAATACTTAAGCAAGACTAAATTCAACTAAAGACTACCCCTAATAAAGCATTCTTTTCGGCAATTCCTTTTATGCAATTGTTATTTAGTGATTTAAAAATATTAAACTTATAAATTATTAAAACCTGCATCATCTCTTTCATTTGGTAGTAATTGAAGCTACTCTATTGAAAGAAAAATATTTTGCTATTGCTAATTTTAACGTGGGCATTAACTGACTTTGATGCAACTTTAGTTTGGTGTGTGCAGTGATATTAATAGCTGTTATTTTGTCCTGTGAAGACCATATAAAATCAAATAGGTTTCTAAGATTTACTTTTTTTTTTACAAGATGGTCGCCAAGTCAATGGGGTGGGAGGAACAACCGCCCCCTTTGTCCTCACATAGCTACGCTACTGCTTAAAGTATATACATATTTTGTTTTTTTCTCTGTAAAGTTATATTCTGTTCACTATAAATTGAGAAAAACATAAGAACATCATAACGAGCCCGTTTTACAATGGAAAATTTGATATTTTAAGTAAGGTTATGAACAATGTCATGAATGACTTTAACAGACGTCGAAAAATAAAAAGTGTCAGAATTTGCTGTCATGTTTGTTTTTAAATTATTTATGTAAAAGCTGTAGAATATGTAGTGAAAAATTCAAATTATATAGGTTAAATGTGTTTCTGAAACGTTTTCTTTTTTTTTTAAGAGTGAGAATTCAGAACAAGTTTAATTTTTTTATTTGCCAGCGATGTGTTTGCTAGGACTCCAGAAGAAATATCCACAAAATTAGCAAAAGCAGATCTCGTTTGAAATATGTGTTTAAAATAAGAAATATTTAAATGCAGTTTAGATGCTAAACTAGTATAATGTGTTAAAATGTATTTTGGTTTTAGAATTATATAAAAAAGTGAACACAATTTAATGTTAAAAATATGTCCCAATAAATAGTAAGTTATTTGAAAAAGTTGGTATTACTTTGGTATTACCGTACCCCAAAGATTAAATATATTATATTTATTTAGCCTAATTTCATTGCATTTTAATCAGCCTCATAATATTTAGGTGATTAAATTTGCCTTTATTTTATTTTTACTTTTGCCCATTACCTAACTAAATACAATCAGTATCCATATAGCTGTAAATGCTTAATAAGGTTTTAAAACATTTTTATTAAATAATTTGTTAGTCCCTTGTTTAGGTCTATTTACTACGAATTTTTTTAGGAAAAAATTAAACAAATTAATATTTAACATTAGTCAGCAAAGCCGGAATGGGCTTTAGAGTAGTGTTCACACTAAACTATGTTAGTTGTAGTAAATTAGTTGGCTTTTTTATATCCATAAGTTCAAATTAAAAGAGATTAGAAAGGCAAACCTAAGTTGACTATGGAATTAAAAATATAAAATTTCATTTGAGTGCTTAATTTATTTTTCACAAATTTTTGTTTTAAACACTAACACCTTAAGGTTAGACAATGAACGTCTGCATTGAAACCTTTTCTGATATATTGCCACGTCAGTATAGCTTTGTCGTTTCTTTAGACCGTCTCCTTGCCACGCATTCGCAAAACTTGCCCATGGAAGTTTTGAAGTGGCACGAAGTGTATATGCCTCTTATGAACAAACAATTTTATTTAAATTGTATAGTAAATTTACAAGAAAACACATCTTAATTTATTTATGATATTTTAATGTCACATTATACCTACAACAATTAATTTAAATGTTGGTGGCCAATTTTTTTGAAAAAACTGGTGTACAGTTTTTCTTATTCTGGCCTTCATTTCTTCGTCAATGTTGTCCCGTACTTTTTGTAAGCATTGCTTTCTTTTTTAAAAGAAAAATTGCTGTCTGTTTTGTAGGCTGTCAGAACTCTGTGAAACGTAGCTTTAGAAACACCTAAAAAGTACACAAAAACTTATATTACTAAAAATAATTTATCCATCTTGACGTGACATTTTCGGATTCTAAAAAATAAAATGTAGGCGCCTGCGATTACATTTTTAGATTTACAATCAAATTTAATAGTACTAATAGTTCTTAATTGGTACATACAGGGAGTTTCTAAACAAATTCGAACTATTTTAGGAGGTGATTTCTTGTTCAAAATAAAGGGGAGTTTGCTTTATAAACATGGGGTCAAAAAGTCAACCAAAAGGGAGATAAGGTTGTACAGAAATATTGATATTATAAAAATACACTTTCTAAATATTTTAGCACTTTTTTAGAATAATTAATGGAAGTGGTGGAAATAGACTATCTCTATCGTTCTTCCTAACGAAATTCTAACAGATACTTAAGCAATCTCCTCAAAAATATAAAATATACTGATTAAAATAAAAAAAAATGTAAATCATAACGTGGCAGGACGGGAAAAATTTGATTAAAAAAAAATTTTTGCTTTTAAGAAAGAAGACAAAAGAACACTTTTTTCATTTTTTGGCTGTTTCTTCCATTGTAGTTGACTTATGCCCCATGTTTATAAGGCAAACTACACTTTATTTATAACAACCTCATAAAATTTGTTACATTTGTTTAGAAACATCCTGTATAAAGGTACAGAACTTTTAAGCAATTTTCCATTAATTTTTTGTTTGTGTGTAATAGTGTAATATATTTCTTAAATGCCTAATTATTTTATTTTGGTTGCCTATTTAAGTAGTAAATAAAGAAAATCTATGATATGGCATTTTCAAAATATTTTTTAGAAAAATGAAAGTATCTACTAAACAGCGCTTTAAATTATGCCAGCTATACACGTCTTAAGTAGCTTAAGCAAGAAATCAAGTAACTAAATTTAGGTAGGTACATGCTGCCTTTCATATTTTTTAGTTACTTTCTTTACGGCCGTATTCACCAAGCTCTGACAAATATTTGTCAGAGCTTGGTAAATACAACCGTTAATAACTTGTTCAAGCTACTTCGAACGTGTAAAGCCGGGATTAACAATAATGGGGAAATAGTTTATCATAGAAACATTAAAGTATACAAAAAGTAGCGTTGAAATAATTTATTTAATGCAAATTTTACGCTTTAAAATACATACTCGTCATGCCAGCTCAATGCGTTTAATTGACTTTCAGTGTATTAAATACTAACAGGTAGTGGTTAGACAAGGAATGCCTGCATGTAAACATTCCGGATAGGCTGACGCATCGGTCTTGCTTTGTTGTTGCTTTAAACCATATTATTATCTCTTTCACACAGTTCTTCATGAATGCACGAAGTGTATAGATATCACTTTTATTTTATTTATTTTCTAAAAAGGAACAAAAAACAGTTATTTTCTTAGGTTTTAAAACTGAAAGAACACCAAAATAAACCTTATGTACCATTATATTATGTAAGAGGTGATTCATACCGAGGTACTTAAAAAAAATAACTTTATTAACTAATATTTATTATCATTCGGAAGAACTATATCTTAAAAAGTACCTCAAAATAAATCACCCCTTACAATATATTTTTTTAAGAAATAGCTTTGTTTAATGGTAAATATAGGACCACATTTTTACATATTAATATATTAATTATAAATGTAAGTAATATAAATATTTACCACCATATTTTGCTGCAATTTCTGCATTATTTGTCCTGGTAAAATGTGGGTTGTTTTTCATAAAAACTTTAAAAACATGTATGAGCATTATCTTCACACCTGGACACATTTTTTTATTGGCCGTTTTTTTGTTGGTGACAAATTCCTTTCTTTAGACGGTGATGGCTTACACTCCATTATAACAGATGCAAAAATAAAATAAATACAGAATAATACAAATAAAACACAAAAAGGTAAAATTATCACATAAAAACGCAAAAAGTTAACTGACAAGTAAACATTTTTTGACGTTAACTCTACCACCTTGATTATTTAAATATATTAGACGTTGCCAATATGTCAAAAATTAAGGGATTATTATTGGCATACCGTATATTTTATTAATATAAAATATAAAAACATTATTAATTCCATATAAATTTACAAAAGACAAGTTTTTTAATATAACAACCACCTTTTTAAAGTGTGAAAAAAGTTTTTTTAGACAATTTAATAAACATAAGTAGTATTTTCGTATCAGTATAAAAAAACTGGCAACACACTAGAATTGGTAATAGTAATTTAAGATAATCGTTTGGTGAATGTTTATGCTCCAGAACTTATTTAATTACTCTAGGTGTATTTTTATTGTAATTAAACCTCTTAAATTATATATATTAACTTTTTGCGTAAAATATTTTAATAAAGTAAATTAAAAATGATGAATAAAGTGCATAAAATGGTAAAAATAATATGGTCTACTTAAACTAAAGTACTCAGATTTCATCAAATGAATTAGGAATTTTTTTAACGTTCCGGAACGCGCCATTAATTTTAACCTTTTGAAAACCTTCTCTGTCAGTTTTGACAAACTTTTCGCCAGTGTAATAAGGTCTTTAAACTGACCAATAGGATGTATTTTTGTTCTATTGTTTTTGCTTTCGTCACTCTCAATTTATAGTGAACAGAATATAGTCAATATTCGGAATAGAAAAAAGTGTAAAATAGGAAACTTGTAGATAATTATCTTTTTAGAAGTAATCCAATATTTAATGTAGTAATTCGTTTTTGAGCTGCGATATTAACTTGCATTTTTTAAATAGTAACCTATGACTTTTTAAAAAGGTCTTATTATTATCTTTTAACCGATGTATAACAAAATATACTTTAAATTAAAAAAAAAATAACGTAGTACAGGGTGTCTCGATTTCGTTGCAATTGCAGGGTATCTTGGTTATTATTAGAGATAAAGACTTGCGGTTTTCGCAAACTACTGCTACTTTTTGATGAAACGAAAGATGGCACTAAACAATTTTTATGGCCCTATTAGTTTTTATATAAATATTCCGCCCATTTAAAAAACAAAGTTGATGGTGGTGGCCCAAAGACGAAACGTCGGATTTTAAATTAAGTGACATCATTTTATAGAACAGAAAAAGTGGCAAAGTTAATGTGTCGTTAGTTTTAAAATATACCGCGAAAAGAATAAAAACTCTTTGCAAAATTTCGGTTTTTGCCGGATAACTTCGGAATGGCTAAAATTTTTAAAATTTTTAAACGTAACATTGTTAAGCATAAAAATGCGCAACTGTGCCCTAATTTAACCAACCCTGTATCACTTACCGTTTCCGAGATCCTAATGGTGTTTCTCGGATTTGTAACAGCCTGTATAGAATATATATAACCGATTTTATGTTCAGTTTCAAATTTGTTTTTCACTAAAAAAAATATAAATAAACCAATAAGTATTTTTAGTGTATATTATGTTACGCCGAAGTAATTTAAAATTTGCTTTATTCGTGAAATAAGCTGTTAAGTCAATTTAGGAGGCTCATGGTTAGTTTTGGTTAGTTAAATTATTTTTAATTAGAATAATTAAAAAACAAAAACATTTAACTAACCAGAACTAATCATGTTCACCCAATGGGACAGTTTTATTTTCGGCTTATTTCACGAATTAAGCATAAATTAGCCGAATACATGAAATCGGCAGTTACACAAATTCGGCCTTACATAAACAAAGAAATTAATAACTGTTAAAGAATATATTAATTAGCACAAAGTGCTAACGTATATGATTTAATTTTAGTATCAGAGATCTTTAAAAAAATAAATAAAGATTTAATAGCAATGCAAGTTTATTTAAAAACAACAATATGTTATTATAAATAACTAAAAAGATTTCAAACAATTTTAATGGTTAAATTAAACTAATAATTTGCGTGTTTGTAGTAGAAAATATTAATATTATAATTAAATAATTATACGAGTAACATAGGACCGTTTCTAAGGCGATTTGCGCCCTGGTGCAAAAAAATTTTGGCTGTCCCTAGAAGAATATTTTTGGTAAATTAATAAATTTAAATTGTTAAAAGCAAAAAAAGGCCCCACTTTAAAAATACTGCCCCCTAAACATTAATTTTTTCCTTTCTATCAAATAGGCCAAAAAAGACTTCCACCTTTGTTTTCTTAAATTTTTACTAAATTACTGCCATTCATCACCATTTTACTAAATTACTGCCATCACATTTCAAGCATTTCCACCCTTTTAAAAATTTCCGCCCTGGTGCCTTGCACCATTTGCACCACCCGGTAGACCCTGCAGTAACACATCGTCGGTATAAAGGTAAAACTAACTAAGTAACAATTTTATGTTTTGGAGATATCAGCAATTTTATATAAAATTTGCTTTAAATAAAAAACCTTTGTTATAATGTTTTGTATTGCTGTCAAAAGTAATGGCATTTTGAAAAATTGCTTCTGATTTTTACAAAAAAAATTAAAAGAACGTCAGAAATAACAATTTTATAACTTAGTGAATTTTACCTCATTTGTAACCCAGTAATTTTACCATATAGTGCATAAATATAATATTATAACTGCACATAAAAACACTAGAAAAATTAGTCATTAAACTTAAAACTAAATTAATGGTTTGACTTAATACGTAATACACCACAAATTAATATCCTGTCTCCACTTTTGCATATAAAATACTCACTAAGTGACACATGCAAAATATTATTTATTTACGATTTAAGTTACTTAGAGACTTTTACCGTTACCATAAAAGTTGTACTTAGTTAAATTTATTATTTTACTTAAGGGCTTTAGAAGACAAACATGGCAGTTTTGAGTTGTTCATATGATAGAACTTATCGCAAGTAACTTGGGTATGCTTAATTTAATTTTGAAAAAAATGTTACCTTTTCTTTATTTTAACTAAAAAGAGACAAGAAGCAAAAAGACAAATTGTTATTTTAAAATGTTTGATTTTCAATTACCTACCTAAGCTTTTTTAAACCTGTAATAATGTTTTTGAATGTCAAATAATTTTAGGCTTTAACTATCCTAATTTGAAGTTAATCAATTTTGTGTAAAATTGTTAGTTACACCCTCTTTGTTTCTCACCCCTTCAATCGTTTAAGGCAGTTTAATCCCTATCTGTTCTTAATCACCATAGAATTTACAATTTTTACCAATATGTTTCGGTATTTTGATTATCACCCCCCTCTCTCATAATAAAAAAGCTAAATCAGAAAATTGACATTCATATCATAAGGCTAGTAAATAAAACAAATTAATTTTTTTAGTGTCTGCAGCACATTTAGAAAACTTTAATTGATATACCATTTGCAATTCAAGCCGTGCAACAGGTTGATCTGTTTTGTTTTTAAATAATTTAAGTCTATTGAAGCTGTTTTGCTTTAGTAGTTCTGATTGTACGAAATATTAAAATGTTTATTTTTTCATTTTTAATTCTTTAAAGGAATTTGTAATATCGGTTTAAATTCTTTGGTTGCATTGGACTTAAGGCAATAAAATTAAAATAAGTTTGTTTTAAAACAGTTTTATGCAAGAACGAAAAAAATATATATTCATGTGTTGTGTTGTTTATTGTACTATTCAATAATACAGTATTTTAATATTTTTGTTGAATTATCTTTATTTGTCTATTATTTAATACAAAGACCCTATTCCGACAATTGTGCCAAGACTGATAAAATTCTCATAATACTTAATAGGATTTTCTTTAATGTTTACCAAAGATTTATTCAAAATTGTCAAATTATATTGGCGCCTTATCTAGTAGGCTGAATTTTTCTATTGGACAAGTGAACATCGTGACTGAAACAACCGCCTATCGCAGCGCTTAGTCGCTTGCCGCTCTTCGTGGCGCTAATACGAAATATAAACTGGGAAAGAGGCGCACTTATTTGCCTAGTTAAAAGCACCAACAAACACGATTTTAACCGCTAATTTTTTTAAAGTTTAATTAGCTTTAAATGCCGGTTTTGCAGGAAAATAGTAAATAATTGGTACTGAAAACTAAAGATGGCAGTTCGATTAGACAAGTTAAGTGGAACTAGATAAATGACAGTAATTTGTTGCCTATGTTTTGATCGCGATGTGCGTTGCCGGCCACCCACTTGATTTAATTACAAGTTCGTTTACATGTTTGCAAACAAACGTGCGCGTGCAGTAAATTGCCGGTATCTTTACTCAACTTTTTGGATATTGGGGTGAAAATACGATAAATTATTATTTAACAGACATTGAAAAACTAAGTAAATTATGTTTGATTTTACTTAATGTGACGTGCTTAATGTGATTTAACCTAAATTTTGAAGATGTATTTAGGACTCATTTTACTAAGGTAAGCAATAGTCAATTAATGCCAATAATAGGTAAATAATTTTAACTTCTAACCCTATAAATTAAAATATTATTTATTTTTATAGATTTAGATCTTCTTTTTTTAATCAACATTTTAATTTGACCTTATTTGACAACTGGTGTTTTTTAAATAGCTGAGCAAGAATTGGTAAATTTTTATGCCTGATTCAGTTTACAAAATGAAATATAGGGCATAAAATTATTGAGACTTTAAGTACTTGTATTTACTTACTTCAAAAATTAAAAAAAAGAAAAACAATCTAATTAAGTTATTTAATTTATTTATCTACACAGGTAAATTTTGCGACAAACTTTTAAATAATATATAGGTATTAGTTATTGACGTTATATTACGTTAATAACAAAAGTTTTAAAAAAGTATATTTGGTTCATTTTGGTGCCTTTTAATAAAAGCTTGTTTTTCAAAAAGACAGTAAATGGAGCTACTTACTGCAGGGCCGTATTATTCATTAGGCTGACTAGGCTACAGCCTAGGGCGCCATGAATATAATAGGCGCCAGACAGAGGAGTAATAGGCGCTAGACAGGGGAGTTTTTAAAAGACTTTAGGTTGAGGGATGACCTTTTTTATTTTTTTTTGCTCTTCAAAATTTTTTGGTGGAAAAATGGCGCTCCGGGAATTCTAGCCTAGAGCGCCTTAAACAGTTAATACAGCCCTTACTTACTGGGTATTCATTATCAATTTTAGTGCCCAAAGAATGGCAGCTTATTGAAGTTTACAAAAAAATTGTATGGAGTAAGGCGGCAAATTAGGTGTTTTAACTAGTAAATAATTTACTTAATAATATCTTAATAGATAACAAAACAAAAAAATAACGTGTTAAAAGATGTGTTTTTTAACTTAAAAATATTAATAATAGTGATATCAATGACTAAACAAAACATTTCTTATTTACTGCAAAAAAAAACTAGATAAATAGTTTCTGCTTGCATACATAGTAAAACTTTGCAATTAGATTTTTGTTGGCCTTTATTTTTAAGTTGCGTTTTTTCAGTTATTTTTCTGCCGAACGATTATACTGGTTAAGCAAATAGGTATTGGGATATTGGCCAGTAAAGCAACAAAAAGTATATATGTGACTAATTCATACAGAAATATTTACATGCAGGTATTCACGTTAGATTATCTTTTTTCCTCACATTGCCTATGTGTTATGTTACTAAGCTGATTCTGTATACAGTGTACATTGCAACCACCAATGGACTTAACTATACTAACTGTTTTTGTAATTTTTTAAAAGTTATATTATTTATTATAAAAGTAATTTTTTTTATTGGTTATGATTTCTTAAAATAAATAAAGTTATCAAAAAAATATATTTTTAAAAATATTTTTATATTTCAGTGATTTTTTAAAAATAAAATTAGGAAAAAATTGCTTTTTAATGTGCAGGGACATTAAAAATAAAAAAATGTAGTTTTGGCAACTAAAAAATTTGGTGATTTATGTTTTATTTACAATATAATCTGTTTTCAAATTTGCATGAAAAAGTCATTGAAATTTTAACATTTTCTTGAGTAAACCTTTTCTCTTTGTATTACTACTGACTTACATAAATTTTACCATTTTTATTAATAATGTTCGCATATAAAAGTAAATGTAAATTTTTAAAGAAAAACTTTTTTTAGTTTTCACTTAATTTGATCCATAAGCGATAGGAAAAAAAATATTGTCAATATTTTTTATGTTTTCTAAACAAGTAGTTTCAAAACTCTATTTTTACGATAGTTATAATTTTTATTATAGGGCGACTTTTTGTAAAGCTTTTATTATAAAGACTACTTATATATTTTTTTAATAATAAAAATAAAAAATACTGGTATAGTTAGATCCATAGGTGGACAGACTGTAATTATTACTTGGGGTGTCACAATCCAGCGTTTCATGATTTGTTTTTCCTCTAACTTTGGATACCTTTTTCGAGTAGAATCTTTTTTTTTAATTAGATTATATTTTTGCAGAACATTTGTATAAATATTATTAACTCTTTATTAGTGATTCTAATACTGTTTTTATCTTCCTCTAATTTTTTTCATTACAAAGAGTTTGTCACTTCAGAATAAAAGCGTGAGGTGCTTAATATATTAAATGTTATAATTATTCTATTTGCAAATATCTATGAGGGAAAAGTTATGAAAAAATAGTAAAATGCACCCCACGCTTTTTACTCTGAAGTGACAAACTCTTTGTAATGAAAAATTATTTTCTAATTTTTAGTTCGGTTGCATATAAAAGCGTGTTTTTTAGTTTTTTTAAACTATTATTTATTTTATGCTAGGAACAGCATAATTAGGTCGTAAACCCACAGCTCGCTTGGGTTTATTTTTAAAAAAACTAACATCGGAAGTTTTTAGCAAAGAACTCTTTAATTGTAAAACTCTAAATGCGACCATGTTCGTTTTTATTTAACAGTTATTAATATTCAGAAAGTACGTCTTATTCCAAACCACACCAATAAAGATATAAAAGTAGGAAATTTTCAGTATTTAGAAATATGTATTTATCTTCCATTGTAACCATACTTAAACATTTTTATCAGTGTTAATAAACTAAGTTTACTTTTTATTTAGCTAAATAAATTGTTTTTACCTATTTGCAATTTAAAAAAAGATAAACGGTACTATTTATAAGGCCCTAACTGCAAAACCGGGCAAATCTATTTTTATATATACCGTGTGTCTACTGTCTACATAAGTTGGCATCATATTGAAAACTTTTTTATTATTGATATTACCAAAGAGTTATTTTTCATAAAAGTTATGCATGCTCCAAAACCCAAAAGGAACCATCAAATATTTAATTATCACTTAGTCCCTCTATGGGACTTGGCCAATAATGTAATTTTTGCTTAAAAGTAAATTAGGTACCTGTATTTTTGCTAATATCACAAATTGCTATAAAGGAAAGATGTTTAGAATTAAAAATTACGTCTAAATATATAATTTTGTTTATTCAAAAAAAAATTCTGCGGTGAAAATTTAGGTTTATACATTAGTGCACAACATTTTATGATTAGTAATGCCATAGAACGCTAAACTTTTAAAATTTATTGTTATCAATACTGGAAGAATGTACAATGCACAAATGTAAATTTTCTCGATTTTTGCAGATTTTTTTGGAAAATAAACAAACAAAATTGCATATTTAAAAGTACTTTTAATTTAAAAAATTGTTTTCTTACCAATCTGCAATATTAGCAAAAATACAGGTACTTTACTCTTGAACAAAAATTAAATTTTTGGCCAAGCCTCGTAGATGACTGACACAATTTGATATCTGATGATTAAATTTTAGGTTTTGCACCATGCAGAACTTTTTATAGAGAATAACTTTTTTCGTAAAATTAATAATAAAAAAACTTCCACATGACGTAGACACACTGTATATGTACAATTACAAAAATGGTCTTTGATATTTTTAATAGGTATAATGTCAAAATTTAAAAAATATTTATTTCCGGAAGTCGCAAAAATTCGTAAATTGGATTTGTCATGTTTTACATCTAGGCTTTTTATATGTTAATGTAGTAAGAATAAGAATTAAAGGAAACTGTGGAGAACTAGACTTGCATATATTTGTATTAGCTATTTTGACCCCTATAAAAGGGGCTTAACCTATTCAGTCTCTTTACCCCGGAACTAGTACCGAAGCGGTCCCATTGCAGAACCGATTTGTCGTGTTAGTATGAACCCAAATAAGAATTATTTAAAACATGGTGTCCACTAATCAATAATACGAGTCCATTTTACAACCGAAAATACAACTTTTAGAATCTTTTATTTTCTTAGTTTCGTTTTCGAAGAAAAAAATAAAGGCACTTTGAAACAAATCCTAAGGTTCCATAGACAACATAAAATCATAATAAAAATATAATTACAACCCTAAAGTCAATGAATCGTGTATTTGATCATGCGGTAGTCGTTTTTCTCATTTACCGAAGGGTAAAAACAGTTAAATTAGTTATTCTTTATTTTTTATTTTTCTTTTATGATGTCTATAAATACTTTTTAAAATAACTGAGAGCGGCTGCAATTTTTGTTTTTAAAACTAAACCTAGCTACAAAGAAAATACTAGCAGGGCCGTGCCTAGCTGGTCGTGCAATGCGCCAGGGCGCAACGTTTTAGGGGCGGAAAATTATGAAATAAAGGGTAAAAAGTTTCAAAATGAAGGGGATAGACAGGAATAAAGTGTGATTGGAAAGTGGGGACCCATTTTTTTTTGCTGTTCACATAAAAAGAGAAAAACAGCAATGTGGAAATCTTGAATTTATAATGGACATGAAAAATGAAGACTTTTTTCTTCTTAGCTCTTCAAAAATGTTTATACCTCTATTTGCATTTTTCGTAGGGGCGTCAAATAATTTTAGCACCACGGCGCCAGACACCCTAGGAACGGCGCTAAATACAAGAGTCCAAAATGTTGTATCTTCAATTGTTTCATCGAAAATTTTTTAGAAAATTACTTCAAATGACTGTAAGGTTTAAACCAAATGGGGTAAAAATATTTATAATGTTTTTAAAACATCGACTTTAAGAAAGGAAAAAATACTTTAATGCCCTGTATATCCAAAAAGCAGCACACCGGACATAGGTTTAAAGAAACTTTTTCGCAAAACGACATAAGGCACGTATTTAAGAAACATCTTGTACAAAAGTTTGCGACATGTACGATTATTTAAATAAATAAAATCTTACTAGTATAGTTTAATGACATAGCCAGGGTAGCACAAAAACTTAAACTAGTGTAGATAGAGAAGGATTCAGCTGAAAAAAAGCCACGCGGTTTTCAGTTCTGTCTCACTTTCAAATTATCCCCTTTTTGTTTCTCGTACACTATTTAAACAACACGATCAGAAAAAACAGATGATTGCCGTCTTAATTTGTATGATGCCTCTAGCTTTTTCTTAGCTGAATTCTACTTAAGCGTTAAGCTCTTTAGTTAACACAAACAATTAAAAAAATAACTCATACAATAAAACATTTTTTTGGGATCATATTTTGATAATTTATGTTTTATCTGAATTTAAAAAATTTATGCAATGTCAAAGTTTTCAATTTTAGATATTATATATATATATAGGTATATACAAACCTGTAAAAATTAAGTAAAAGGTGTAAGACGCAAATAAATAAAAATGTGTTATTAAAATAAAATTTTGTTTATTTCATGTGAAATTCTAATTCCAAGAACCTTTCCTATTGCATATTTTGCTAAATTATTAAAAATAAAGACACTTTTCTCTTGGTGCATTTTCACATTTTTGTACTTTTGAGATCCTGTACAGGGGGCGTCTTTTCGTTAACCTACTTTTGCTTATAGCGAAAACTAAAAAGAGATAGAACAAATCTGATTGCACAATTTCAATTTTGAGTTTTTAAAACAAATTCAGTGGTAAAAGTAAATCATGGCTAACTTGATTCGTTTTGGAGATGCAGAGTGTTTTTTAAATTTTGTCCATGTGGCCAGACACTTGCTAACTCGCTTGATATTAGAGATAGAAAAAAATATATAAATAGAAAAGTTTTAGGAATTTTACGTAGAATTCAGTGGCTTACCTATATTTTTTCCATTGACTTTTATTTTAACGGTATAACACAAATTTGGGTTTTTAAATGAAACACCCTGTATATTTTATCAGTTAAACGGTCTCTTTAAAAGCTACTAGAAATACCACATTTAATATATATATATATATATATATATATATATATATATATATATATATATATATATATATATATATATATATTACACAAAATATTTTACTCCCTTTAAAGACAGTTAAAAGAAAACGTCCTGCTTTTCTATGCTATCCACCACGACTCTCTCCCCAGACCGGTTTCGCCTGCCTTACAGGACTCCTCAGTGAGGCTGTATCGAGTCGTGGTGAATAGCATAGGAAACCAGCGTCCTCTTATTAGACAAGTTTCGTTGTCCAGCGGTAGGATATTAAATCCTGCCGTTGATGCCCTACTGAAATCGCATTCAGTAAATACGAGCATCAATTGTAGCGGGATGCCTATGTATGTTAAAGCAAAAGGAAAAAATTCCCCACTGTCTTGGTGTATAATACAAAATATTTTACTCCCTTTAAAGACAGTTAAAAGAAAACGTCCTGCTTTTCTATGCTATCCACCACGACTCTCTCCCCAGACCGGTTTCGCCTGCCTTACAGGACTCCTCAGTGAGGCTGTATCGAGTCGTGGTGAATAGCATAGGAAACCAGCGTCCTCTTATTAGACAAGTTTCGTTGTCCAGCGGTAGGATATTAAATCCTGCCGTTGATGCCCTACTGAAATCGCATTCAGTAAATACGAGCATCAATTGTAGCGGGATGGCTATGTATGTTAAAGCAAAAAGGAAAAAATTCCCCACTGTCTTGGTGTATAATACAAAATATTTTACTCCCTTTAAAGACAGTTAAAAGAAAACGTCCTGCTTTTCTATGCTATCCACCACGACTCTCTCCCCAGACCGGTTTCGCCTGCCTTACAGGACTCCTCAGTGAGGCTGTATCGAGTCGTGGTGAATAGCATAGGAAACCAGCGTCCTCTTATTAGACAAGTTTCGTTGTCCAGCGGTAGGATATTAAATCCTGCCGTTGATGCCCTACTGAAATCGCATTCAGTAAATACGAGCATCAATTGTAGCGGGATGCCTATGTATGTTAAAGCAAAAGGAAAAAATTCCCCACTGTCTTGGTGTATAATACAAAATATTTTACTCCCTTTAAAGACAGTTAAAAGAAAACGTCCTGCTTTTCTATGCTATCCACCACGACTCTCTCCCCAGACCGGTTTCGCCTGCCTTACAGGACTCCTCAGTGAGGCTGTATCGAGTCGTGGTGAATAGCATAGGAAACCAGCGTCCTCTTATTAGACAAGTTTCGTTGTCCAGCGGTAGGATATTAAATCCTGCCGTTGATGCCCTACTGAAATCGCATTCAGTAAATACGAGCATCAATTGTAGCGGGATGCCTATGTATGTTAAAGCAAAAAGGAAAAAATTCCCCACTGTCTTGGTGTATAATACAAAATATTTTACTCCCTTTAAAGACAGTTAAAAGAAAACGTCCTGCTTTTCTATGCTATCCACCACGACTCTCTCCCCAGACCGGTTTCGCCTGCCTTACAGGACTCCTCAGTGAGGCTGTATCGAGTCGTGGTGAATAGCATAGGAAACCAGCGTCCTCTTATTAGACAAGTTTCGTTGTCCAGCGGTAGGATATTAAATCCTGCCGTTGATGCCCTACTGAAATCGCATTCAGTAAATACGAGCATCAATTGTAGCGGGATGCCTATGTATGTTAAAGCAAAAGGAAAAAATTCCCCACTGTCTTGGTGTATAATACAAAATATTTTACTCCCTTTAAAGACAGTTAAAAGAAAACGTCCTGCTTTTCTATGCTATCCACCACGACTCTCTCCCCAGACCGGTTTCGCCTGCCTTACAGGACTCCTCAGTGAGGCTGTATCGAGTCGTGGTGAATAGCATAGGAAACCAGCGTCCTCTTATTAGACAAGTTTCGTTGTCCAGCGGTAGGATATTAAATCCTGCCGTTGATGCCCTACTGAAATCGCATTCAGTAAATACGAGCATCAATTGTAGCGGGATGCCTATGTATGTTAAAGCAAAAGGAAAAAATTCCCCACTGTCTTGGTGTATAATACAAAATATTTTACTCCCTTTAAAGACAGTTAAAAGAAAACGTCCTGCTTTTCTATGCTATCCACCACGACTCTCTCCCCAGACCGGTTTCGCCTGCCTTACAGGACTCCTCAGTGAGGCTGTATCGAGTCGTGGTGAATAGCATAGGAAACCAGCGTCCTCTTATTAGACAAGTTTCGTTGTCCAGCGGTAGGATATTAAATCCTGCCGTTGATGCCCTACTGAAATCGCATTCAGTAAATACGAGCATCAATTGTAGCGGGATGCCTATGTATGTTAAAGCAAAAAGGAAAAAATTCCCCACTGTCTTGGTGTATAATACAAAATATTTTACTCCCTTTAAAGACAGTTAAAGAAAACGTCCTGCTTTTCTATGCTATCCACCACGACTCTCTCCCCAGACCGGTTTCGCCTGCCTTACAGGACTCCTCAGTGAGGCTGTATCGAGTCGTGGTGAATAGCATAGGAAACCAGCGTCCTCTTATTAGACAAGTTTCGTTGTCCAGCGGTAGGATATTAAATCCTGCCGTTGATGCCCTACTGAAATCGCATTCAGTAAATACGAGCATCAATTGTAGCGGGATGCCTATGTATGTTAAAGCAAAAAGGAAAAAATTCCCCACTGTCTTGGTGTATAATACAAAATATTTTACTCCCTTTAAAGACAGTTAAAAGAAAACGTCCTGCTTTTCTATGCTATCCACCACCATCCACGAATTTTTCCTTTTTGCTTTAACATACATAGGCATCCCGCTACAATTGATGCTCGTATTTACTGAATGCGATTTCAGTAGGGCATCAACGGCAGGATTTAATATCCTACCGCTGGACAACGAAACTTGTCTAATAAGAGGACGCTGGTTTCCTATGCTATTCACCACGACTCGATACAGCCTCACTGAGGAGTCCTGTAAGGCAGGCGAAACCGGTCTGGGGAGAGAGTCGTGGTGGATAGCATAGAAAAGCAGGACGTTTTCTTTTAACTGTCTTTAAAGGGAGTAAAATATTTTGTATTATACACCAAGACAGTGGGGAATTTTTTCCTTTTTGCTTTAACATACATAGCCATCCCGCTACAATTGATGCTCGTATTTACTGAATGCGATTTCAGTAGGCATCAACGGCAGGATTTAATATCCTACCGCTGGACAACGAAACTTGTCTAATAAGAAGACGCTGGTTTCCTATGCTATTCACCACGACTCGATACAGCCTCACTGAGGAGTCCTGTAAGGCAGGCGAAACCGGTCTGGGGAGAGAGTCGTGGTGGATAGCATAGAAAAGCAGGACGTTTTCTTTAACTGTCTTTAAAGGGAGTAAAATATTTTGTATTATACACCAAGACAGTGGGGAATTTTTTCCTTTTTGCTTTAACATACATAGCCATCCCGCTACAATTGATGCTCGTATTTACTGAATGCGATTTCAGTAGGGCATCAACGGCAGGATTTAATATCCTACCGCTGGACAACGAAACTTGTCTAATAAGAGGACGTTGGTTTCCTATGCTATTCACCACGACTCGATACAGCCTCACTGAGGAGTCCTGTAAGGCAGGCGAAACCGGTCTGGGGAGAGAGTCGTGGTGGATAGCATAGAAAAGCAGGACGTTTTCTTTTAACTGTCTTTAAAGGGAGTAAAATATTTTGTATTATACGCCAAGCAGTGGGAATTTTTTCCTTTTGCTTTAACATATATATATATATATATATATATGTATAAATTTTTTCTTGTTTTTCTTGGACTTTAGGATTATATATTTTATGTTTTACTTTTCTTGGGGTTTAAGTCCTTTTAAAAAAATACTTTTCTTTTCTTATTTTTGTTGCATTTATTGACGTTTCGGTACTATTTGACCTTCATCAGAAATAGAAATACAGTTTTTCACTAAGCGCTAAAAATATGACAGTAATAAATATCTAAATCTAGAAGCTAACAACTAATGTTTTACCTTAAACAAATTTTTCGGGAACTGCTCTTTTTATGTGTTTGTAAAATTTCACTTACATAAGCACTTTTTTTCTTTTGGTTTTTGTACATGTTTGCACTGTTACACTAAGGATAGATATGAACTGAGAGCTAGAGCCAGGGTACATATTTCAGTTTGGGGGTTTTTGGGTTGAATTAATAATTTAGGTAACAGAGGTAGGAAGGTTTTATGGCAAGGATGACGGGTTTTCCAACTAATTATTTGTTATTGTTTGAGGGACCAGTCCTATTTTTATTTGGTATTTAGAGTATTTATTATTATGTTGGTTTGCGTTTTTTACTGGGTGTTTATTTTATAATGTTGTGGTATATTTTGCTAAGTTGTTTTGTATCTGTTTTTGCGTTTATGGCGTTTTTGTTTTTTGGATTTCGATCATTTCTAGAAATTCGCGTTTTTTAGTATGACTTTCTGTTTTCAGAATTTTTACTTTGTCGAAATCAAATGTGTGTTGTTTATCTATGCTGTGGTTTGTTAAGGCTGTTTTGTTTTTTTGTCGAATTTGTGACCGTTCATCCTATTTTTTAGATGTTGGCTGGTTTGACCGATGTATACTCCATTGCAGTTTTTACAGGGAATTTCGTATATTGTGTGTGTTTTTTTATCCTTCGGAATTTTGGATTTTAATTTACTAAAGCTATTTCGTAGCAGATTGTGACTTCTATGACTGACAGTTATATTGTGGTTTTTAAAAACATTTTGTATTTTTTCCGACAGGGTTGGAATGTATGGTAGTGACATATATTTTTTATTTTTATCTTTTTTTGTAGAATCCTGATTATTATAAAATTTATGTATTCTCTTTTTAAAAATGTTTTCTATAAGATTTTGCGGGTAGTTGTTAAGTTTTAGAGCTTTTTTGCTTTGGTAATAGCTTCGTGTCGGTATTCGGGGTCGGATAACATTATACTGCGGTCTGCAAGTCCAATAATGACGGATTTTTTTGGGATAAGTGATGTTGGGAATTAAAATGAATATATCTGGATGACCACGTTTCTTTTGTGAACCATATGGTTTTTAATGTGTTTTCTTTGTGATATATCGTTAAATCTAAGAAATTGATTTTATTATCTTTTTCCATTTCTATTAAAAATTGAAGTTTGTGGTGGTATTTATTAAATTCATTTAAAATTGAGTTGCACTGATTTTTGGGGACTGCTGTTATGCAGTCATCGACATATCTAAAGAAAAATGGTAGTTTGAATTTTAGCGTTCTAATAACTGTTTCCTCGAGATCTTCCAGCACAAGTTGCGCTATTACGCTGGAGATTGAAGCTCCCATTGCACATCCCTCAATTTGTTTATAAAATTTTTGGTTATATAGAAAGTATGTAGAGTTTAAGGTTAATTCAACAGCTTTTAAAAATTCTTTCAACGGTATATCAGTAAATAGTTTTATTTCATCCCATTTTTTTGTTATTATTTTGTTTACTAGACTGATTGGTACGTTTGTGTAAAGAGAAACTACGTCTAAGGAAATTAGTGTGTGGTCGTTTGGAATTGTTATGTTTTTTATTTTGTTTTTGAAGTCCATTGAATCTTTTATATAATATTGGTTTTTATTGATCACGTTGTGTAATATATTTTTAGGAATTTGGAAAGGTTTTCAAAGGGTGATTGAATACATGATACAATGGGTCTTAGTGGAATGCCTTGTTTATGTAGTTTTGGGAGTCCATATATTCGTGGTGGTAGGGCATTTGGATTTTTAATTGTTTTGCAGTATTTGGTGATATGTACTGTTTTGTTTTCCCAAAGTGATATTAGTTTCGTTATTTCGCTTTTGATAACAGCAGTCCCCAAAAATTAGTGCAACTCAATTTTAAATGAATTTAATAAATACCACCACAAACTTCAATTTTTAATAGAAATGGAAAAAGATAATAAAATCAATTTCTTAGATTTAACGATATATCACAAAGAAAACACATTAAAAACCATATGGTTCACAAAAGAAACGTGGTCATCCAGATATATTCATTTTAATTCCCAACATCACTTATCCCAAAAAAATCCGTCATTATTGGACTTGCAGACCGCAGTATAATGTTATCCGACCCCGAATACCGACACGAAGCTATTACCAAAGCAAAAAAGCTCTAAAACTTAACAACTACCCGCAAAATCTTATAGAAAACATTTTTAAAAGAGAATACATAAATTTTATAATAATCAGGATTCTACAAAAAAGATAAAAATAAAAATATATGTCACTACCATACATTCCAACCCTGTCGGAAAAAATACAAAATGTTTTTAAAAACCACAATATAACTGTCAGTCATAGAAGTCACAATCTGCTACGAAATAGCTTTAGTAAATTAAAATCCAAAATTCCGAAGGATAAAAAAACACACACAATATACGAAATTCCCTGTAAAAACTGCAATGGAGTATACATCGGTCAAACCAGCCAACATCTAAAAAATAGGATGAACGGTCACAAATTCGACAAAAAAACAAAACAGCCTTAACAAACCACAGCATAGATAAACAACACACATTTGATTTCGACAAAGTAAAAATTCTGAAAACAGAAAGTCATACTAAAAACGCGAATTTCTAGAAATGATCGAAATCCAAAAAACAAAAACGCCATAAACGCAAAAACAGATACAAAACAACTTAGCAAAATATACCACAACATTATAAAATAAACACCCAGTAAAAAACGCAAACCAACATAATAATAAATACTCTAAATACCAAATAAAAATAGGACTGGTCCCTCAAACAATAACAAATAATTAGTTGGAAAACCCGTCATCCTTGCCATAAAACCTTCCTACCTCTGTTACCTAAATTATTAATTCAACCCAAAAACCCCAAACTGAAATATGTACCCTGGCTCTAGCTCTCAGTTCATATCTATCCTTAGTGTAACAGTGCAAACATGTACAAAACCAAAAGAAAAAAAAGTGCTTATGTAAGTGAAATTTTACAAACACATAAAAAGAGCAGTTCCCGAAAAATTTGTTTAAGGTAAAACATTAGTTGTTAGCTTCTAGATTTAGATATTTATTACTGTCATATTTTTTAGCGCTTAGTGAAAAACTGTATTTCTATTTCTGATGAAGGTCAAATAGTACCGAAACGTCAATAAATGCAACAAAAATAAGAAAAGAAAAGTATTTTTTTAAAAGGACTTAAACCCCAAGAAAAGTAAAAACATAAAATATATATATATATATATATATATATATATATATATATATATATATATATATATATATATATATATATATATATATATATCTATTTTTAATAGTTTCGGAAATATGGTCATTATCAGGGTTTCTTTTAACAGAAACACCATGTATTATATATTATTGTTGCAAAGATATTCTAAAAGGGTTCAACAAAATTCCAGATTTAATACATTTATCTATTATAGTTTCGAAAATATAACCATATAAATCTAAAAATAGTAGATATATACGCATTAAGATTTGGACGCTTATATTTTCGAACTGTTAGAGAAAATAATCGTAAATGTGGTAAATTCTTAAAGGTTTTTAAAATGTCTTTTTAATGGTGATAAAATATACAGGGTGATTTATTTTTAAAATGCTATTTTAATACCGAATTCCTGACGATGGCTACATTTCCGAATTATTACAAATTAAATATGTCAAATTTGGTATTTTTCTACGTCTTTTAAATCGACCTTTCTATGGGTGATAAAATATATAGGGTTTTTAAAAAAACTTAAAAATATAGGTACGCCACTGAGCTCCACGTAAAATTCCCTAAAACTTTTTCTCTTTTACATTTTTTTATCTCTAATATCAAGCGAGTTACAAACTCAAGTGACAAGTGCCTGGCCAAATGGACAAAGAAGAAAATTAGCAATCGTCAAATAGGAATAATTAACTTGCCAAGTTATGTCACCAAATTTTAAAATTAAGCGACCGGAGAACTTTTCTTTGCAACAAGAGTCGAGTTTGCATGCTTTGTGTGCTGTGGCTCCATTAGTTATTTTTAAAACATATATTGCACATAACAATTTTGTTACTCATTATATTTTTTTTTAATAAAATATTTTATAGTCTTGTAGCAGAAAGTAGTAGCACTTACTTTGCACCGGATGCCTAACTTTGTATTTAATTCCCTGACCCTTTATACAGTGTGTCTACAGTAAGTTGGTGTTATATGGGAATCAATAAAGTTATTCTTTATAAAGATGTCTGCATGGTCCCCAACCTGAAAAGCTCCTAAATATGCAATTTTGTTCACTTTCCTAAAAAAAATTTTCTGCAGAAAATCGATGAAAATTTAAGATTGTACATGAGTGCATTGTATATTATTCTTGTTTTTAGTTACAATACAACACAAATTTTTTTGAAACTGTCCTATAAAATTTATAATCATGAAATGTTTACTAATATACACAATCTAAATTTTAACAATTTCACAGAAATATACCATTTTTTTTAAATAAAGAATATTGCATATTTAAAAGTAATTTTTAATTCTAAATATATATTTCTTTCTAAACAGTTTTTGAAATTATCGTAAATACAGGTACTTTATTCTTAAGCAAAATTACATTTTCGGCCAACCCTCGTAGATAAATGATACAATTTAATATCTGATGGTTGCTTTTAGGTTTTGGACCATGCAGAAACTTTTTATAAAGAGTAGCTTTTTTAAAAACAATATTAAAAGTTTCTCATATGACGCCAACTTACGTAGACACACTGTATGTTAATTAAATATTTTTTTCCCAAACCTAATTTCCCTCGTAATTTAGTATTTAGAGGGTTGTCAAAATGTTAATAAAAGCACTATACAAAAATAGGTGAATAATTTTGCACTCTGTACAAAAGAATATCCTAAGCACAAGCTTTTGTGTACCAAACATGCCATAAAACTATTTACCACAAGTGATTTATTTTATCCCCTATAATAGTTAACCCTAATGTTCCATTTTAAATGCGATTTAAATGTTGAGTTATTGGGGATAATAAAGGAAGTGTTACAAAATACTCTTCGAACTAAATGGGAGTAATTTTATTGTGGGTTTAAAACCAGCTGCTGTTTATTCAAAAAATTTGGTGTGTGTACCTACGTGGACACAATAAAATAAATTTGCTCTAGATGCAGACAGGCCTACACAAATAGTTCATACAGTTAATGGTACGAAAGGTATGACCTAGAGAAAACAGGTGTGGATTTTAATTAAATAACTAGTTCATTTGCAGAAATACAGAGCCGTCCACGGATGGAGATAACAAAAGGACAAATGGGCCAAAAATTTCATTTTTAGAAAATAAGTAATTTTTATAAATGTTTTTGTTTGTAAAAAAATGATATTCACGAAGAGAAAATGTTGCTTTTGTATACAAGGTTCGCAAAAACCTAAAAAACATGATTTTTCTTCGAGAGTAAACTACCTTGATTTTTTAATGCTTTATTTGTTTCTGGGAAATTAAATTTAAACAAAATATTATTTGGCTTTTCTCCAGAATAAAATTAAAAGTTTATTTAACATTTTATTAAAATTAAAACTTTTATATATGTTGAAGAACTATTCTGCTCTTAAACAATATAATAAAAGTTATTATTACCTACTTTAAAAGAAATAAAATAATGAAATACTTAATATTAAGTTACAATACAAAGGTTTCAATCTAAAAACAAAGGTTCATTAGCACTCGGTTAAAATTATTTTAATCTAATAAAATAAAATCTTAAATCGTAATAAGTTTTTAGGTAAACTGTTTACCTCATTTTTGCTAAACTATTTACCAGATTTTTGAGACGCAACCATTGGCCCAGTTCTCGTCTGGCGTCTTGTTAAGATTTTATTTTATTAGATTAAAATAATTTTAACCTTTGTATTGTAAGTAATTTAATATTAAATATTTCATTATTTTATTTTTTTTAAAGTAATAATAACTTTTATTATATTGTGTAAGAGCAGAATAGTTCTACATAATGTATAAAAGTTTTAATTTTCATAAAATGTTAAATAAACTTTTTAATTTTATTCTGGAGAAAAGCCAAATCATATTTTGTTTATACCTTGATTTTTCATTTTTAATCAAAATATCATTAAAAAAAATATTTAGAATAGCATTTTGATTAACTTTATTAATGTTAAAGAGGTATCAAATATCCATGAGGCTGATTTTAAAGTTATTAAAAATTATATAATTTTAAATTTTTATGATAAAATGACCTAAAAAGTTTCATAATTTGCTTTTTCAAACACCTGCTTTCTCCAAATTCCCACAACACAATTTTTTAACTGTAAACGCCAGTTTTTGCCAATTTATGGAGTTTTATAATATTTTGTATTATTGTTTTTATTAATTACAAACATTATTGTAAATACATTTTCTAATGACATTTTGCTTAAAAATTAAAAATAAAGGTAGTTTATGCTTGGATAAAAATAATGTTTTTTAAGTTTTCGCGAGCTCTGCATACAAAATCAACATTTTCTCTTCGTGAATCCTATTTTTTTAAAGCAAAATTTTTTATGAAGATTGACTTTTCTCGAAAAATCAAATTTTTGGCCCATTTGTCCTTTTGTTAACTCCATCTGTGGACAGTCTGTATGTATATGGTTGTATGAGCTTACATGATTGGTGTTATATACAGGGTATTACAGAATTTTGTTAGGATTTAAGGGGAGATATGTTTTTAATCGATTCTTTACTATATTTCAAATATTCCCTATTTAATTTTGTTTAATTTGGCAGTGTTAATTGTAGCATTAAGAGGCTAATTTAGCTTAAACTTGTGTAAATTTATTTAGTCCAGTGACATCTCAAGCGGTACCTAAACATATAATATTTCTGACACAAAAATGTACGCCACTGATTTTTGTCCAAAATTTATATTTTATTTGAAATAAACAAGTAAGCAAAGAGATTTTTAAGCTTTTAAATTCTGCTCGTATCTTGTTTAATTTTTAAGAAAAAAAAAAACACTTAACTGCATACCGGTGGACTACATAAGATACAGGGAAATTTGTCTTTTGGAAATTATATTTTATACAGCGTGTCTTCGGAAGTTCTTACCAAATGAAAAACTTTTTAAATATAAACTTTACAAAAAAAGTGCTTTTTCATAAAAAGTTCTGCTTGTTCAAAAAAAAAAAACATTTCCACAAAAATAACTGTATGTTGGATGTACGGGGGTGGCTTTAAAATGAGTTGTTTCTAAATTATTATATTTAAAATTTCCTTATGACTTGTCCAATACTGTAATTTGTTATGTCATTTTATAAAAAAATTGCTTAAACATATGTCCGGAGTTGCTTACTTTCTGAGATACTGGGCGTAATTTTTTTTTAATAGTCGGTAATTTATAAATATCTTAAATACCCTTGAACCGATTTGCTACGTTTGTTTGATGTAATATAGAGCTTGTAATGTTCTAACTAACTTGACGTTTTTGGGTCCAGTGTTGTCTCAGTGGGCACCACAGCCAATATTTTTGAGAGAAAAATGTACTCCACTGGCTTTTTATGTAGTTTTTATATTTTTTTCTATGAAGGAATTAAAAATACAACGTTTTAGTATCGTATATTTTTTCCTATTTGGCTTCGTATTTAAGATACTCATAAAATAGCGACTTTAAAAAATAAAATTAAGTCTTGTATATCAGAAACGAAGTAACTTCAGACATATGTTTCAAGGAACTTTTCTTCATAAAATGACATGAGAAATCACCCTTTTTAGTTTCGTACCGTAGTTAGAAATACCCTGTAGTTTAATTTAGAGATATGTATTCTTTAGGCCACCCTGTACATCCAACATACAAATTTATGTGGAAATATATTTTCTTATCAAGCAGGACTTTTTATAAACAGACAATTTTTTCGTAAAGTTATTAATTAAAAAGTTTTTTATTTGGTAAGAATTTACCAAGACAGGCTGTATTATGTTATTAATTATGTACCATTAACATTTAAACTAACGAATTTGGACAAATAAACTGTTTTCCAAATTTTCCCAAAGATTTTTATTTCTCGAAAACTAAGCAAATTCTTATATGAGAAATATTTATTGTACCTACGCTCAAGACGCCAGAATCATGCGCTCTCCTACTATAAATAGTAAAATATTGTCCCTAAAGTACCATTTAATAAAGCCATGTAAATGAAAATAAAAATTAAAAAAATCTTACTAGTATGTGCTAAGACTAAATAAAAAAAATAAAATGGCATCACTTAATTTAATTTCATGTACTGCTAATAACTTAAGATCTAATCATTTGATATACTACGCAATACTGGTATAATTTTATTAATTTATGTGACATTAACGAAGTAAAAGATTTTGATGGCTCCCTCTTTTTCGTTCTCAACGATAAGATCGTTAATGCCCTGACAACATTTTAAATTTCCTAAGTGCTTTAATTGTTATTATTGCCATTTACCAATTAAATAGTTTTATCTGAAATAGGATATGTATATTTAAACAGAAGAAAGTCATGCTGTCTGGTTTTAAGTAAAATGCGTGACATGGGCGCCAGTATAATTCATAATTTAATTTGTTATATATTTTTTAATATTTTCAACAATACCTTTTAAGCGGTATTTTTGCTTTTTTTTGTATTTGATTTTTAGGCAGCCATTTTTAAATATTTTTTTTAATCGAACAAATCCCAACAATAGCACATTTAAACATTGAATTTTAATAAATATTCATACAGGGTGTTTTCATATAAGTTGCTGCTTCTAAAGAAAAGTTATTTTTAAGTAATTTTATAAAAAAAAAATTATGTCCCAAATGTCTTAAATTTTAAGATACAGGATGGTTAACTTTATTTAACTGAAGAATTTTACAAAATTTGGTACACTTACTATGTGTCAAGAGGTATTTTCTGATGCACATTTTTTCTTTAAGTAAATAATTGCAATAATAATAACTAAGGAGATGGGATGGGGTGCTTCACAAATCGCGAAAATATTAGTTTGAAAAATGAAAAATATATTTTTAAAATATATTTAATTAAAAATGCATAAAAGTAATTAAATATGTTCGATACATTTTTTTAAGAGCTTATCATTACGTAAAATTAGGTGTATACTATTTTTTTAAAATAAATAATTGATTTTACTTTTATATGCATAAAATATTAAGTTAAGTTAAAGTGTATGTAAGTAGTAATACAAAATGTAAGGATTTATTTAACATAGAGTTAGAGTTTTATTACTCTTTTATGCTTTTAATAAGTGCTTTAAAAAATATTCTAATCGATTTTTATTTCCCAAAATAACAGTTTCGCAACTTTAAATCCTCTTAAGGTATTATCTATTCTCTTTTTTTTAATAAGTAAGTATGTATTTTTTAAAGAAACCATAATTACTAGCAAAACAAATTATCATACAGTTTTGATTACTTTTTCACGCTTTTTAATTAGGTAGTCCCAAAAATAGGTTTGTTCTGATTTTTGTTTTAATTTTTCAAAGTAATATTTTTGCGACTTTGAATCACTCACTGTATATTTTACGGCAAATTTTATTATGAAGTAACGAATTTTTGACGTTTACAAGATTTTACTCAGCAGAGGGATCACGACACTCGACTTGATGACTTGATCAAATCAACCAGGTCGATGCGCATCTCCACAAACTCATCCATAACACTCTATCGAGTTCACCTTTGGCAACAAGCAGAAAAACAAAAGTTGCCGTAGGTAAACTCAACTGAACGACGTTGCTGAACCCATGGAGCGATGCACATCGAGCCGCTTGATTTAATAGAATCGATTGTCCTGATTTCCCTGCTGATTTGACAAAACCTTTTTGACTGCCGTGTTTTCAAATAAACATATCTTCGGAAATCGTGCAAAACCGAGAATTTACCATTGGTAGGGACCCCGTATCTGCGTTTGATCGAATTACAGAAGTTCGCATTAAAGTAAAGTGGTGGTGTAATGGTGTTTGGCAAGTGTGTAGCGTCATTTGGATACAACCAGTCTCCAAAATATTTAATTTTCATGATCTTTTGAGGTATATCTGCCACTAGCTCATCACCTCGCTCCCATGTCACTCGCTTGCCACTTCAGTGCGCGCCTTGCTTAGTATCTTTATTTTAAGGGCAAATTGGTTCAGTTTAATAAATAATTAGAGAGATAGTAGAGGTTATTAATATATTTTATAACCATAGATTACCCGGTCTGGCTGCCAATCAGGATCTTACGTAAAATGAACGCGAAATTGAAAATTAGCTACATTTGTCAGATAAGCGGAATTATCCAATTCTAGTTAGGCGTACTAGACCTATCCCGGACGATATTATCTATGTTTAAATTTAAGTAAATATTTGTTAAGAAAAATTAACGTACGTCACTGTTTTTCTGAAAAAAGATATAATTTTTATTCTCTTAAAAATTTTTTAGGCATGGTTTTCACATACAAAAATAAAAAGTATTTCTTTAGATGGCCATATGACTACACATTACACGTGGTAATTGATAAAAAACGCCTTATTGGAATTTTGATGTTTCTACTGTAAAAAGTGTTTAAAAAGTTAGTTAAACGATTTGCAGGAGTTGCGTCCTTAAAAACACTATTTATTGATATGTGACCAAGTAGATAAATATTTTTTTACTCGAAACCACAGAAAAAAAGTTAAAAAAATATGTTCGTAAAAGTGAATAAAAATTAAAACGGGAGCAGCATATTTTTTTTATATTGAGTTTAAATCCCGCACTAACACCATTGGAAAAAAAAATCCATCAAAAACTGCCATTTAATAAAATTTAAAAATAAATAAGACAAATCTAAAATTTCAAAACAAAAAACACTGTGAAAACGAAAGTAAAAACTTGAATCGCAAATAAAAAGTACACCATGTTAGGTAACCGGCAAGGCTGCGCGACGATCGTGGATTGTTAAAGCTTTTGATTTTTGGTTCATGTTTTCAATTAGCCAAGTATTACAAATAAAAGAAAAAGAAAATTGCTTTTTTTTAAATTCAAGCCCAATATGCCTTTAATTAAAAAAAAAAAAAAAAACAGGAATTCTAAATTATTATTTTATTAAAAAGTAGATATACCTGTGGGAAGTTACAATATATTATTCCAACAAACCATTGATGACTTAATTCCATTCAGTGTACAACATAAGTTTCTTAAAAGCTTTTACATCTTTATAGCTTGTAGTAATAAAAAGATTATGTATCTAGTTGTAAAGCAACGGGATCTATCGTTTTTATGAGCTGTTAATTTTTTAAGCACTTAAGATGACAAATATAAAAATAAACTTTATTTTGGATTATTTTGAAATGGTTTATATTTTGGTTAAATAAACATACAGTTTAGCAAAAAAATTATATTGCTAATAAATTTTTAGTTTATTCTTAACATTTAAAAATTCTCACTTTATATATAAAGACCATTTTTTTAAGTAAGGCATAAAGTTTAATTATACATGGATGCGCAAATGTTTCGTTTTAAAGTAAAAAGTGTTTTTTATTAACCCATTAACGGCTAGCGTTGCCATACGGCAACAACATTAACTAGTACTTGTGGCTTTATCCAATGGTCAATTTCCTATAGATAAGCCAAACATCGGTTTTCTGCTTTTAAAAAAGATCTTGATCTAACCCTATTATATTATTTTTAGTTGGAGTTTCTTAGTTTTTTGTACACGTGATTAAAAATTATAATTTTTTATTTGGTAACAATTAAGAGCTTTGTTTTGGAGTAAGTAAAAACACTAATGAATTAATTACTAAAATAAATATTTCCTAAGTAAACTTATTAAAAAGTTGTTATTCAAGATAATCATATATAGTTTTATGTAAAAAGATTTATTAGTCTCGTAAAACTAGCCTAGATAATTAAATGTTGCCTTATGGCAACGCTAGCCGTCTATGGGTGCAAATGTTTATGTATTTTGTTTTTTTTCTATACGAAGTTTAACGTTTGAAGATGCGTCAAACATAGTTTAAAATGACAAAATAGATCATGTGAAAAACTATATTGAGCCACCTGAAGCAAACGTCATAGATTAAGGTTCAGGACTTGGGGATGATTGCGCCTTAGTAGATAACCTGAATAGACAACAACTACGTTCAGAGATTAAAATTGTATTACCTGACCATAATAAAATGGATGGAGCACAAATTGCATACGAATTTACGAGACCTCATAAAAACAAAATTACCTGGAAATAATGGTGATATCTTACCAAGAAAAAGCGATTTTTTAACAATACATCGGATTTGAAACCTTACTTTAAAATTTCTCAATTGGGATATACAAAAGGGATTGTGCAAACTCTTTTCACTAGATATAGAGAAGCACAAAAAGGAGCAGGTAGGCCATCAACTTTTTGGATGCTTCCCGGTAATCCTAAACTCCACCAACCCCAGAATTCAACACTGAAAAAAACCATCAAAGTTGCTAACTTTATCACTTTATAATATAATAGTAGTATAGATAAAAGTCAAAAAAATCAACTTAAAATAAGTAATCAAATTCGTTGCTTTTTTCTTATCTATTTTTATTAAAAAAACCTGCTTTGGCTGAGAATCGAATCATGACCACCTGCGTGGCAGGCGAGCATTCTACTAGTGGACTACCGATGCTTATGAGAGATAGCTGACCCGTGCCCACTTCTTTGGGTGTTAATTGTGTTTTTCCGCTGACTTGAATATGCCTTTATTTTTTCTAAAGTTTTTGTTTAATCATAATAAAATATAGCCATTAGCACTCCTAAATAGTGTAGCTTTCTGACTGTAAAAGAATTTTCATAATCGGTTCAGTATTTCCGAAGATTACCACCTACAAACAAACAAACAAATCAAACAAACAAAGCTACCAATTTAACCTCTTTATAAAATTAGTATGTATTGGTCCTATACAAGAAGTGCTTCAACCTTCATCTCTCAAGGGAATTTAAGATAATAGAATTTAAAAGGTTAAGACAATAATCCGTGTAACTTTCATAGTTAAATTAATTAAAGGACGAATATCTCGAGAACTGTTGGTCTTAGCAATTTGATTATTAGAAGCTTTTGTCTAAATAAAATACATTTTAAACAACTTTGTCATATCTTTTTTAATAATTTTTGTCATTAATGAGAAAATTACAGAAAAACGAGAATTTTATGAAAAAACTAGGTTAAGTGACCCGTACTACCTCGCCAGTGTAAGTTACGGCTTTGCCGCAATGGACACTTTTATAGAGCATTTAATTTTTTAAAAACCTGTCTTTGGGCAAGGCGATAACATAAAATCCTGCTGAGATATAAAAATTAAAAAAAAAAAATTAAAACTTACGTGTTTTTTAAATGGAAAATCTTCACACGATTTGAGCAAGTACTTAATATTATTATCAAGGGCAGAAAGTTTCAGGGATTTCTTTTGGAGGTATTTCAATTTTCAAGAAAATTGCCTTTAAATAAAAAAGGAAGCAGCTACGTATACCTAATTAAAAATCAATGAAAACACACAGGGTAGACTAAAAACCAGATACAAAGATGCCACAAGCATCATACAAATAAAGACGTTTTTAATTAATTTTGTATTAAATAGCTAGATTTTCATTTTGTTGACGGGAAGGGGGGCTACTTATGATGGTTCTAGTTCGGCAGGGGTATATTTTAAGACACATACGCCCTTAAAATATTTCTAGTGAATGTTAAAACATTCTGTATTTATTTTTATTATTGCAGAAAACATGTCAATATACTACAATGTATTTATTTAGCATTTATAGAAACAAAAGAAAATAAACTGAATTCCATTAGATCTAAATTTTCCCCATAAACCACACAATTTTTGTGTATAGATATAATTTAATATTAGGTAACAATTTTTGCAGAACCTATAAAGGATGTCGGATAATTAATGGTACACAAATAAACCACAGATTTCTTATGCCTATATCTAAAAGTTAATTATAAGGAAGATACAGGGTAGGGGTCAAAGTGAAAAAAATATTTATTTATTTTTTTCACGTTGATACTTATATTTTTTTATATATATTTTGGATAATTTTTGATACGTTTGGTATATTGTAGTATAACTTGGTATTTGTTTTTTTTAACATGAACTATTTAGATTGGATAATAATTTTTATCTGATGGTACCTCAGGGCGCCACCTACACTGCTATGTATTTCTAAAATGTCACTACTTTTTGTGCTTACTTTATGTACTATCTAAGTTAGGGATAAACTCCCCTATTATGTTTACATCAAAATAGTTTACTTTATAAGAATCACTCTGAGCAATTGTTTTCGAGATATTTACGTTTAAGTTGTTTAGTGCAATCAAAAAGTAAGTATATGGAAGAACACATTTAATTATTTGTATAGTATATAAATTACATTTAGTATTGTAGCTTTAGTTGAATTATGAATAAATAAACAAATAAAAATAATAAGTAGTGATAGTGAAAAATAGATGCATACTTGCCTTTAAATAAATTTCCACGATCGTTTAGAATAAAATCGTAATTTTTATAGACAAAATAGTGAATGGCGGTTTTCAGGTTCCAAACGTCGCATAAATGTTAAGCGTGATATGTCGTTAGATTTAGAATTAAAAATATTAAGTTTAAAACCAAATATTTCGCCTGCACGAAGGTAAATGATGGTGGCTTAAACTTTTTTGTTAAGCATTAAATTACGCAACTTTGCCCCAACTTAACCAATACTGTTTCTCTTAGCGTCTCCAAGATCCTAATATTACCCCTCGAATTTGTAACATCCCGTATAGAATTTAAACGCGTAATTTTTCACGTCCTCCTGTCCGTTCCGCCCCAAAATAAAATCATCTATTCATGAAGTACTATTTATATAAATTATTATCTATACTGTTGTACGAGCAGTACAAAACTCCCATTAGCTATTCACTTCAAGTAGTATCGGTCTTGATTGACGTTTAGGTAAACACTGGATGATGCGTATTATAAAGTAAATGATGCGCCTTTGTGTCTAGGTCTCTGAATATTTATACCTTTGACATATATTTACATTAGACCAAAGAAAAACGCCTGGTTAAAGGGACACTACCATTCTTATTCACAGTTTGTCGTCTTTGAAAAATGCAGCAGGAGAAAACATAAATATGCTTTGTTATAAATTGTGTATACATCATATATTTCATACAAAAGAATGTTTGAAGACAGCTCCTACATCTAAACACTTTTTAAGTACTTGATATCAATTGAATTGATCTTTAATAAAAAATTAATTGTATTGATCGGCCTCCAATTTATTTTTTACGTTTATACAGGGTGTTCTTAAAATTACTGTATAAAATGCAACTACAAAGAACTTGGGTCAAAATAAAATGATCTAACCTAGTTTACCCTATTTGTTAGTCGAAAAGTTAATCGTTATGGAGTGAAAGGTTGTTAAAGCTTTCATGTAATATTTATTTATTTATTTTGTTTTTTTTAATATTGGAAATATTTTTACGAAATTTGGGTTTAAAAGGTTTTTAAGGGTAAGGAATTGAACTTTGCTTACATTTTTGTTGTATCATGAAGAGAAAGCCACCTACATTATTTGCTTCTGTTCAAATAGTTTATACTTTTTTTGCCTCGGTATATTATTATACGTATTTTCTTATATGTATTGCACAAAAACAACTATCGCTACAAGCATCCCTTTATGAGATATTTTAGATTAAACGTTATAAATCCATAAAAATAATTTCCATTACATTTCTTTAGGTTTCATCTAGACCAACAGCTTTAAGAGGTCTGTACAAAATGCTCCCACAATTTTTTGGGCTAAAATATAATTTCATGAAACTTACGTTAGTCGAAAAGTTGATCGTTTGAGATACAGACTGTCAAATTTCCGATTTTTTTTTACTTAGAGGCCATGTATCTCGTAAACGATCAACTATTTAACTAAGCTAAAATACGTTTCGTATATATCGTTTATTTTGGCACACAGAATTTTGGGAAGCTTTTTGAACCGACTTTTTAGGGTAATTCAGGTGGCCTAGATAACGCATAAAGGAGTGCAGGGGAAATTTTTGTGTGGAATAAATCTTTATATCTGAAATAACTCAAAAACTGTTCCGCCACACATTGGGTCGTGGCCGATCTATTTGTCAAAACCTTTGGCAAACTATTTGTAAGCAAATGTGTCTGTAAAAAGTTGTGCTAATCAAGGTAAATTCAGACGAACTACCCGTCCACACAATGGTGTTTGCGAAAGTGTGTCGTAGTTGGCCCAATGTCTGGCGGCGGCATCACACGCTCCACGAAGTTTGGCGAATGCCGAATGTTCACGGAAGTTCGTACTGTTCGTAGTGTCCGGAACCGGCTTAAAAATACCATCTTTGATACATTTATTTTTTATTAGTTTCGGTAATATGGCCATTATCAGACATTTTATATTACCATTGCAAAGATATTTTGAAGAGGTTTAACAAAATATCACATTTAATATACCTTACAGCTCAGATTTTCGAAATTAATAGAGAAAACCATTTTAAATCTGGTTAATTTCTAAAGATTTATAAAATATTTTTAAATGATGATACAATATACAGAGTGATTCTATTTAAAAATGCCATTTTATTATGGAACTTCTGACGATGGCCTATATTTCCGAAACTATGGCAAATTTAATATTTTAAATGTGGTATGTTTTACGGCTTTTAAGAAGTTATATTAATGATAAAATATACATAATGTTGCATTAAAAAAACAAATTTTCTGTAATAACTTTAAAATAAACGTCAACAAAAAAATATACGTACACCACTAAATTCTATCTAAAAATTCCTAAAACTTTTCTATTAACATTTTTTTCTATCTCTAATATCAAGCGAGTTACAAGTGCCTGACAAAATTACAAAAAAAAATAAGATATTTTCAGGATTTTTACAAATTTGTGTTAAAATTTTTGCTTAACCTAAAAACCCACCTGTACAGGGTGGTCTATAGGTTACTGTAAAAAAATACATGTTTTTTTATTTTTCCAGTTTTTAAAAGCATGACATATGGGACGGACATAATCTGATCATATAAGGTTTTTTCCAATTTTTCAATGGAAAATCACCCTCTACCTACTCTGCCGTTGTCGGTTAGTGTTTAAATACCCTCTACAGAAGGTTCTACTACCTCTAACTTGCCCTAAAGTTAATTTAAATATGGCAGTATAATTGTTTTCGGTTATTTAAACGAACGTTTTTAAATTAAAAATGTTTTAAATAAACAACAATTTAATAGACAATACTGCCAATAGTACAAAATAAAAATGTAAGTTTAAAAATAAACTTTTTGAAAACATTAACTCTTATTATACATAAGTTATTAGACAAAACACTACTTATTCAAAACATTAAATTATAAAAAATAATTGAATGTGATTGATAAATAAACTTCAAGGATCTTAAATAAATTTAAGACATATTGTATTTCGACAGTGTTTTTAAGTTTGTGGTTAGTTTATGATCGAACGCTAATAAAACTAGTCATGTTTGATTTGAATTTTCATTTATTTTAGGTCACGGTCATAAAACTAAAAATAGTGGAATTAGGATTAAGTAAAGCATGTATTTTTTTAGTAAGTGTCATTCTTTTAACTTAATTAATAAAATAGTTAAATATTGTGTTTTGAAATAGTATATTTCCTAACTAGTGCTGAGAGTGCCACTTTTCCGCAGTTTCGGCACGTGTTGGAAACGCTATTTTTTCTACGAGCGTAAAAAAACATTAAAACCAAACTACCTCATACCCTGCTTATAGCTATTATTAATGTTGGTAAATGATTTTTTTTATTGCGACTCTCTAAAATTTGGTTCAAAATTTTTGTACTTTTCCGCACTTGGTGCGGAAAAGTTACACTTTCAGAACTAAAATGTGTGCGGAAAAGTGAACTTTTTTGTACGCGAGTAGAAAAAATACAATTCAATTAATATGTGAAAAAAGCAATATGGGGTAAGGTTTTTGCTTACGTGTGATTTTTCCTATTGTTGTTACGAGTATACTTCTAGACAAAAAGAAAGTAAACCCAAATATTGCGTTGTTTTGTTGTTGATGTTGTTTTTTGAACACCCTGTGAAATGATATAATAAATATTATTTTTAATAATATAGATATGATAAAATGAAATTTATCATATCTATATTTTAAAAGGAAACACAAAACACACTAACCAGGACTCACAAAATAAATAAAAATATGTCAGTTTGTTAAGTTAGTTTTTTAGTTTCCAAATCAGAAATCAGATTTTTATCTTTTTGTCTTTTTGTCTCTTAAGGGTACCACAAAAGGATACTTTTATTAATGGAACACCTTGTACATTATATAGCTCATAAAAAACAACATTTGATATGTTTATCTTTATTAGTTTCGGAAATATGGCCATCCATATCAAAAGTTTTTTTCAATATATTTTTTTAATCAATGGACAATCTACAAAGGCTGAAAGCCTAAATACTAACGTACCGTGGGTGTCTTAAGCAAGGTAAGAGGAAGTTTGTTAACACGGTATTTAAAAACTTGAAGATTTGGGGGAGAAGGAAAGACCTCCGCTGGCAGTAGGTTTTACAGTCTAGAAACTCTAGGGATAAAAGAACGAACGAAATGGGAAGTTCGGGGCCTATCCAATTGGACCGTATAGGGATGCATACGTGCGGCACCACGAGTTTCTCTGTTGGGAGCTGCAAGAGGAGGGATTCAACTGGATAATTCGTCGAAGCAGAAGCCGTAAAAGTATCTATAAAAGAGCGATAGATCTCCCACAGCTCGAAGATGGGCAAGAGAAGGAAGTCTTTGTGTAAGTAAAGGATCATTAATACGACGAACAGTTCTTCTTTGAATGGCATCAAGAATGCTGAGGGTTGTAGGGTATGCCATTCCCTAGACATGAGAACAATATTTCAGAGAGGGTCGAATTTGGGACACATACAAAGTGTATACAGTGCATTTCAATTAAAACAAGCCAACCCTATATTTCATATTTTACGCTTGGTGGGCCACATTTTGATGTTAAAATTTACTTGTTCATGGATATTTCCTTCCCTCACCAACTAAAAGATCAAATCGTTCAAATGGGAAGGATAGTCAAGCGATACTTTTTTAAAAGTATTTTTATATGTCCCAAATTCGACCCTCTCTGAAATACTGTTCTCATGTCTGGGGAATGGTATCACCTACAACCCTCAGCATTCTTGATGCCATTCAAAAAATAGCTGTTCGTCTAATTAATTATCCTTTACTTACTCAAAGACTTCCTTCTCTTACCCATCGTCGAGCTGTGGTAGATCTATCACTCTTTTATAGATACTTTTACGGCTTCTGCTCCGACGAATTATCCAGTATAGTCCCTCCTCTTGCAGTTCCCATCAGAGAAATTCGTGGTGCCGCATGTATGCATTCCTATACGGTCCAATTGGACAGGCCCCGTTCCCATTTCGTTCGCTCTTTTATCCTTAGTTTCTAGACTGTGGAACTACTGCCAGCGGAGGTCTTTCCTTCCCCCCAAATCTTCAAGTTTTTAAGTCCCGTGTTAAAAAACTTCCTCTACCTTGCTTAAGACACCCACGGTATGTTAGTATTGAGGCTTTCAGCCTTAGTTTTTAAAATCGGTTTAAAACTTTTCGAGAAAATTCATCTCAAATATCGGGGTCTGTAGCCGGTAACTCACCCCCATAACGTTTTTTATTGTTTTAAATATCAAAATACAATTTGGTACGCAGGTATATTCCATAATGTGGGTTGTTTTCGAAATTCAGTTGTTTTCTATTACTTCCGGTTTAATAATCTTGATAAAAGGGGCTAAAACTGCACCAAAAGATAATTTAATCAAAATCGATCCAAAAACCAAAAAAAAAAGAAAGTTAAAGAGCAAATAAGAAAGCGTAACATTTTAAATCAGAGACATGTATATAAAAACTGAAAAAAACAAATAAACTGACTTAACAAAATTAAACTAACTCTAACTAAAAAGTTAAAAATAAAAAAAAAGTCATGTAATACTATATGGTATTAATGTATAAAAGCTTTTGCTTATTAAGGTATTAATATTTAAGCCATTTTTTGTTGATAATATGGTTCAAAACATTTTAAAAACATTACATTTTCTTGCGAAACAGTGACGTAACCGTAACCGTAATTGAATACATCTCAGACAATGGTTTAAAAACAATACGGATATCCTTGTCGGGCGGGCATATGCATTGAACTCATTTAAAAACTTTTTTCGGTTATTTTTTGTAAAATTTAACATGAATGTAAATTGCAAGTGAAAACTGTTTATATGCGGTGTAAACTAAAGTACATATTAACCCTAAAAATAAAAATCATAATCATAACCTAAAAACTTATTGGGCTGTGACGCAACGGTTTAAAAACCTACATTTTCTAAATTTTAATATTTATATTGTCATTTTCGAATACGGTTTGAACCACTCCGACGAATGCGTTTAGCAAGAAAATTTGACTTTAGTTGTTAAGCGCATATATGTTATTACCCGACTTTATTTGTTTTTTATTTATTATTCTGTACCTATAGTAATTTTTTTTTCGATTTAATTTTTTTAAGTGTTTATTTTTTTGCTTTTTAGTTTATTTTTTGCTTTCTAATTCATTATTACTGGTAACTCGGTAAACATTCACTAAAAAGCACTATCGGTACCTCTTTTAGAGACTATAGAAAAAAGCACAGGGACGTGTAATTTGATTGATTTGAAATGTTACAGACGGTCATGCAAAACTATCACTTTGGGGGACATGATTAGTACTGGTTTGTTATATACTTATACTTAATTTCTTTATAAAACATAAAAAAAAAAACATTTAACTACCCAGAAGTAACCATGACCCTCCAATGTCCATCAATCAAATAACATGTCCCTGTGCTTTTACTGTAGTCTCCCTTTCAGTTCGGTGAAAACGATAAATTTTACCTCAAGGTTGTTGATTCCGAATGAACCCCTGATGTACGGCAGAGAAAAAAAAATAGGTCTGGTACCTTTTTATCTTGCGATCCTGTATTGTTTTTTTGGACCACCGCGGAAGTGCAGACTTTCAAATTTAAAAAAAAGAAAACTTAAATCGGTCCAAAATTGACGGAGTAATAGCGTAACATGCACACAAAAAAACATACAGGCGAATTGATAACTTTTTCTTTTTAAAGTCGGTTAAAAATTGAGTAAAGAACTTAACAAACCAATATTTACCTTTGTTCATAAATTTAAAAATGGAATTCCTAAATTTATTGTACCTTTATCAACCTTAAGTGACTAGAAATAAATCTTTTTAACACTTTTGTCTTATCTATAGATTTTCGTCCTATAAAGATCACGCTTTCTATTTATAAGTGATTCTATTAATTGCCGCCAAGAATGTTTACCTAGCACTATTATGGTCTAAGAGCAAAAAAGACAGGTGAGGTTAACAGATTAGAATTTGGCGCTTAGCCGGAAACTCTATACACTCTGTACCAATTATACGTGATCCAACACAAATGTCATTGTATCGCCTATCTTTTGTTAAGTAATATTTTAAGGGTTTTGGTATGTATTGTATAGTTGAATTTAAATGTAGGTAAATATCATTAAAAACGATGCACATAAAGTTAGGGATGTCAAATTTTAAAAGAACATCGATGTATCGATATCAATAAATATTGTTTTTGCTAATATCGATTATTCAATATATCGAAGAGAAATATATCGATATTTGAGAGCCAAAAAAATATCGATAAATTCTCTAAGAGCTATACCATATAACTCTTTGTTTGACCTCCGGACAGTGCGGACGTGCGTAGAGGACTACAAAGTTCTTCCCGGAGTGGCGGTTAGAGGTGCCGTACGGACGTTTTTACCTTCGGGAATCAAGGAAAGATTCACGCTAAATTGACGGCATCTTTCTTCTGGATCTAAGCGATGTGAACGAAGATTCCTATAAGCTGATGGTATCCTGTTTGGTGGTGAACACGAGGTATTTCTCAAATGGCGGGAAAACGATGGGCGTGCCATGGGAACTGTCAGTAGTGAAAGTGAAGGTTATACGTAACACCAATAGCAGGTCTTGGTTTAACAACCAACAATTTATGCATTGCATTGTTTTTCTTTTTGGAATTTCTGATTTCGATTATCCAGATTTTCCGCCGACGAAGCCCTGGAAAGCATAGTCCGGAAGAGGGAGATTAGTGGATTGGACCTAAAGGGACCAAAACCAAGAAAAAAAAATAGAATAGCTATAACATATTTTTATTTTTTTATATAACAGGTAGTGGGTAAATAAATACGGCATAATAGTAAAAATTACCTTGATACTTTAGTTTTTTTTTATTTACCTGTACAACATTTTTGACAGTTTTAAAAATTTAAAATATATAAAATAATATCGAAAATATTTGATATCGATGTATTGAAATATCGAGAAGTTAAATATGGATGAAGATTATCGATATTTGATTCCCGATATATCGATATTTGAAAACAATTGATATATCGTTGCCATCACTACATCCAGTATGGTTCATTCAGTATACAACAAATGGAAAACTTTTTATTTGCCATTTTTCAGAAAATTTTATTTTTATAAAATTTGGTGCATGGTCCAAAACTGTATTAGCGGTAGTTAGTTCTGGTTAGTATGGCAGTTAGTTATTAAAAGTTAAATAATATACAAAGTAGGTCAAAAAAGGCAAAAACTGCTTAGAAGTAAAGTACTCTTATTTTTAAAAATACAACATAATGTTAAATTAAAATGTTATTTAGAATTAAAAATTTTGCCTAAATACCAAGTCATAGCTTCCTATTCAATTTTTTAACAAATTGTGAAAACATTTTGATTTAACCCTGTACGATACGGATTTTTATTATTCTGATTTAATATTTCTATAAAGCAGATTAACTTTTAAACAAATTTAATCAAATTAAAGCGAATTTGTAAAATTAAACAGTATTTATATTTTTTAGCTAACCGCTAACTTTAAGTTTGTTGCAAAGATATGTAATAGGGTTCTAAAGTTATACAAATATGCTTTTTATTAGGGCAAATATACGATAAATATTAAAATGCGTATAAAAATTCCTTTTTACCTTGTAAAATTTTTGTTACAACTTTTTTGAGGGTGTAGAACTTAAAATTAAAAATTAAATAAACAACAACTTCAATAAAAGGCCATGACTTGGAACTTTGGCATAACTTTTAATTTTAAATAACTTTTCTATTTAACATTTCTGTGTATTTTTGGAAATAAGGGTACTTTACTCTTAAGCAGTTTTTAATCTTTTTGACCTACCCTGTAAACCATACATTTTTTAATAAACTGCTGTTTACAGAGCTTAAGGCTATGCACCAACTTTTATGAGAAATACAATTTTCTGACAAATTGCAAAAAAAAGTTTTCTATTTGTTGCACACTTAATGGACCACTGTATATTTCTTCGGAGATAATCCTGTAGGATATTAGTATCTCAACAACGAGGTGTTTCTCAATAATATGCTATAAAACTTAAAATAGTTATTATTGGTTTTATTTTGAGAAAAATAATTTATATCAAAAATTGGACAAAGGACTTGTGAGCAAGCTAAAATTGAAAACTAAAATATCGATGGTGGTTAATTTTACGAAATTTTTCTTCCCATTGCGTTATTTTAAAACAAAAACCGAAAACTGTAAAATTTGACGAATGTCGCTTACGATGTTATGTCAAAAACCCATCGATATTTTTTGGACCGATTTTTGTCTGATATAACCACAAATATTTGTTTTACGACTGCTATGAAAAGTGTCTGAAAACACACGTCAAACAGGATCTGAAAATGACTAATCTTACATGATGTATGATCAACCTCGTTAGTGCCAACCAGTCAATAATATTTTATTTTTTGTCATTTAGTTTTGACATAAGCGTGTGAAATCATTTCTCACGGTGTATGAAATTTTTTGCACAATCCTGTCAAAAGTTAAAGAATAAAAATAATAAAAATCACATATTAATCCTTTTCTGCTGTCGAAGAAAAAGTATCGTGTGCAACACGTTTGAAACTGACTCTTTGCACAGTTATATAACTTGTAGAACTTGCCTACCGCACGTGCAAAAATGTCATACTTGTGTGCAAATAGTCTTTTTAAAAACGTGTTGCACAATATACTATTGTGAAACAGTGTACGCAATAGTACGCATCTTCTACTTAGATGCATTAATGACATTTTTACGCGTTATTGCCCGATTTGAATTATTTCGAAGAGAAAAGTGATACGCCACTAACTTTTATTAAAATAAAATTTTAGTCACATACATTAAAAAAAAAATTAATCCAATTTTCTTTAGAGGTGACTTTATTGCTTACAGCAACTGCTTTGATACTTACCTTATTGAAATTTAAAATTATTTAGGGCGTTAATTTAAAACATAATACCTTTTGTCGCACCTTGTATACCGTAAAAGATAATAAAAATATGATGGAAAGTTTTTAACTTATTTAGCCGTCCAGAACTATACAGTGTGTCCAGTAACTTTACCGACAAACTTTAAGAGGTAATTCTACAATAAAATATAAGATAAAACCTTTATATGAGCATATGTTTCAAAAGTCTTAGTTGTTGAACTAGGAGGTGTGAAACATTTTTAAAAATTTAGTTTTCTTATAATAATTTAATTACCAATTCACATATTTTTTAAAAAGTTTATAGACGTTTTCTATGCATCAGAAGACATTTTATGGTATACCTACAAGAAAAAAATAATTTTTGCCAGTGTTATATTTATGCGAAAACCGTCCATCAAATAAAAAAATGTCAAGAAATCAAATTTATTTGCAATCTAAATGACAATTTGAAAATATATTTTTCTTTTATAAAAATGCAGTGGCGTACCATTTTTAAAAAAATGTACCTTAAACCCGTCACTGACGTAACTGGTAAACCATATTTCTTTTTGTATACCAAAAAATGTCTGACATAAGAGTCGTTACTCATTATTTTTAAAATATCTTGGTTGATGTAAGAGTTAAAAACAAAAGAATTTAACACCTTGTACTTCAAAAACTAAGACGTTTGGGGCATATGCTCATGTCAAGTTTTTTCTTATTTTTTATTGTAGAATCAACCCCTTAAAGCTTATCGGAAGGGTTACTGGACACACTGTATGTTTGGGACTTATTATTGACTAGTTTGTAACAATTTCCCAAACTGCGTTTTTGGACGCTTAGTAAATAACTCTTGCTGCAGGCTAGCTGTGACAGCTTTAACCGAGATCGTGCAAACATGTCACATCTATGTAAAATGCAAAGCTTGCGCGTAAATGTAACACATCTTGCTTAACATGCGACTCAATGCCCGAGTTTGATTTTTCGCGGCGCTTGTCGTGCAATTTTGTGCATGTATAGGACACGTCAGTTAACGAGACTACAGTAAAAAGCACCAAAACCTGTAATTGATTGGTTTGAAGCGCCATGCAAAACTGTCACATTGGGGGCTCAGTTTTAGTTAGTTATTTTTTTTTATTTCGCGTATTAACAATATATATATATATTTAACCCGAACTGCCCATGACATCCCCAATGTGACAGTTTTGCATGACCGTCTGTGGCTCTTCAACCAATCAAATTACAGGTTCGGGCGCTTTTTACTGTAGTCTCAGTTAACGTTTTAGTTTTGGAACGTCGTTTACGGGGTTGGATTGTTGGTTTGGCGTTAACAAAATGGCTCTTTGGTTCTGGAAAGAATTATCCATGGAAAATTAAAAGTTACGAATGTCTTGAGAAAAATTTAAAAAATCATTGTGCTTAATTACGCTTATGTTCAAGTTGATTACACCACCCGCTGCGAAAACTGATGTCGAACTGGACCCCTATTCTCCATTTTAAGAGAAGTGAATTTTCCGCCACCCGATGGGAACGTTCACGTCATCGATTGTTTCTTTCGGTAGTTTAATTCCGAATTATTGAATACAGCGTAACGATGCGCTTGATCTAAATATATTTTTTTAATTAGTTAAAAATTATAAATTATTTTTTTTATTTTAACATAAGCCACACGAAAAAATAACATTATTTAAACTTAATTTTTAAGGTTAAGCAATATGTAAACAACCAAAAATTCTCACTATGCGCAGGCTTCTCCTAATGTGAATGTGCTTCTACAGCTTAAAATGAAGAAAAGCAATTTCTCTTACATTTTGAAAAAAGTGATTATTCTCACGACATTTAAGAATACAGTCGAATCAAATTTTAAGAGAACCGCACCAAAAGTTCCATGGACGTGATCCTTCTTACGACTCGAGAATAGGGGCCCTAACAAGTAAATCTGAACCATAGATAACCTACATTTAGATCCGCAGTGGCAAGAAGCATTTTTCGGATTTTTACGACCTCGCGTAGTAAACAAATGGATGGGTAAACGAATATGCGCACCTAAAAGCCGTGGCAAAATATAAACACCAGCACCCCGTACCTTCCGACCGCGGTCTGACCGTGACGCTCATTAGCTACCGTATTCTGAACAGAAAACCAGTACCCGTACACTGTAACTTGATAGAAAAGAAATTTCCTAAAATTGCCATATGATTTACATTGCATTTAAAAAAATATTTTCTTTATCGAGTACGGGCACAGGACGCCGTCGACAAATTCTTTCCGATAATGCGGATAGTCTGTTTGGCGCCAGGTGCGCTTACCCTCGACTTGCTTGCGCACAAACCCGTTTTTCGCACAGAAAATGTAACTTTTGTTTCGCGCAGGTAATAACATTGGCAATCCATCGAGATCAGTGATCTGAACCGTGTGTATCGAAAGCTTTATTTTACATTTGCTCGCATGCAATTGCGTTTCAGATTTGCATGACCGTGTATACCTTGGTTTAAGGTAGAATGTAAACTATTATAATTATATTGACTTAAACATTTTATTTTTATTTATTATTGTTAGCTTCTGTGTTTAAAAACACTTAATTACTAGACTAATAAATAATTTCTCGAGTGTAAGAAGGAAATAAATTTTAAAATCAAATTTAAAATGCAAGTGGGTGTTAGGAGTGGTTTCGTGTATACAAACAGTGGTTATCGTATCTCAAAAATTAATTAACTTCTGACAGTTTTCATGCATCTTTATGGCAAATTTGTTTACAAAATTATTATGGGTTTACGACTTATAAAATACTAAAGTAATTTTAGGCTTTTTATTGCGTGAATCTCCTACGCACGGCTCAATTAATGTCTTCATATTTACAAGAATTTGTACGAATCCTTAGAGTAGATGCAAATTTAAAGTATTAATAAGTTTTAAATGATAATTTAAAAAATCTTTTTTTCTGCCTTGATACTTTGGGCACTATAAATTGAGAAAAACACCTTAACAAAAAATATGTTTTATTGGTTTAGAAACTCAGTAACCTGGAGTTACTTACTAGGTATTTATAATTAATATATTGAACCTAAGTATAGTTATTAAAAGAGGAGGTTATAACCTCTAGATTAGGCATACAATCGTCTTCTAGATGTTAAAATTGCAATAAGGGCTTATTCTCGCCGCGATGATCAGCAACTTACCTGTAATTGTTGCCTCGATGAGCCGGAGTAGATTTTAGTTTTATATTTACATTTTTTGTATATTTTTACATTTATATATTTATATATTTATATATTTTTATATTTATATTTTAGTTTCTAGTCTAAAGATATTGGTTTTGGATTTTTGGTTTTTGTCTTGTTTTATAGGCCTTAGCAACATAAACTAATAGACAAAATAGATAAAATAGTACAATTCTAAATATCTAGAAGGTGGTAAGGCATACGTATGGCAATATAGCGCTTTCAGATCCACCTATTCTACACAGTTCCGGATTAAGGTCATTCTTTACTGACACAAAGAGTAAAAGTAGCGCTATTTTTGGAATCAAAATTTTGATCGCATACAAAATTAAAGAGTAAAAAAATAATCAAGTTAAATATTGCTTCCATTACTTTTATTTTTTTAATTCTTTCACCTTATTTAATTTGCGCCCCTCCCGATGTGGAGTTGAAGCGGTCGCTTTACATCTTAGGCCTGATCTGGAAATAAGTCTATATTACGCTCTTAGCATTTTCGTGTATTATACACAAAACACTAACTCCACACATAAATTTTACAAACTTGTTATTTTACTTTACTTTACTTTTCAAACTACATATCAAAGAAAAAAGTCAAGAATCAAATTTTTTATGAACTAAACAAGAATTTATAAAACATTTTTATTTTAGAAAAATGCAGTGGCGTACTGTATTTTTCATAAAACTATTTACGGCAAATTCCTTAAGGCCGACACTGGTGTAAATTTAATTTTTATTTTACTTCAAATAATGTTCCTTCATATACCAGGTAATTTTTAAACTAGATGAATAAACTTAAGATTGTTATTAAGTATTAAAGATTAAATATGGTACTTCTACTACTACTAGAATTTTTAGAGAAATAAGCTCTGTCGGCATAATCTACTAATAAAAATAACCCCTTAAAAAAGACCAATAAAACGATTAACGAAAGTCGGGAGAGCAGGGTCTTATTGTGAAAGAAATAATACGACACTGTTTCTTTTACTTCGGTAAATTGTGATTAATCATTTTATTGCAAACGATATTCTTATCTTTAAGGGTTTATTATATTAGTAGATCATACCAACATAGAATAAAACTTTAAATAGACTAACGTACTTATATGAACAGCATTTCACAAGTTCAGTTGGTTTCTATCGTTTTCGGTTTGGCCGAAAACGAACTTAACTTTCTAATATTTAATTAGAAATTATATTTTAAGTATCAATGACACTGTAAAGTACAATTTTTACGCCCCCATTTGAGGGCGTAAAATTGCACTTTTACGCCATAGGGCAAACAATCAAGCATTTATAAATTTATAAAACAATAATAAAATTAAATAATGCAACCATTTATTTAAATAAGCACAGGCTACAAGTATATTGATTACAATTTGACACACATTAAAAGCTGGAAAACTTTCTCCCAACTACAGAGAATGCTTGTATAATAATTTTAGTCGTTCAAAAATATTGTTTGCACCTCTGGCGTAAAGCACTTTTACGCCCACCGCTGATATATTTCAGCCGCGGGCTTAAAAGTGCTTTTTACACCCTTGGTACAAAAATAATTTTTTAATAATTATTCTATAGTTAATGCAATAATACGGTAAAATTTGGACCAAGGAATCAAGGTTGTTCCTAACGACGGTATGAAATTCGGGTGATTTCCTATGTCGTCTTACAAAAAAGTCATATTAACTTTGGTCCGGAGTTCCTTTGTTTTAAAAATACAGGGGGTTAAAGTTTTAAAAATAATCGGTATTTTTAAATATCTTAAATATCCTTAAACCGATTTGGTTCAAATTAACAATGGCGACGTAGTAGGCACCACAGCTAACATTATTAAGAAGAAAAATTCAACAGATAATTTTTTTGTAATTTTCTAATTTTCTGCTATTAAACAACTAAAAATATGTACAACTCTTAAGGCAATTGTATTGTCTTTGTATGTAGCTTCGTTTTCAACAAAAGAAATAAAGGCACTTTAAAACACATTCTAAAATGTACCCATAGACAACATAAGATAAATATAAAAAGTAAAAAAAAATAGTCGTATATTTGTTCTAAAAGTGGTAATTTTTCTTTTTTGTAAGGGTAAAATTATTTAGTTTTTGTTTTTATTTGTTTTTTTTTATGTTGCCCCTAAAAACTTTTTAGCCTGAGCTAGAATGGCTTCAATTTTAGTTTTCAAAAACGAATCTTTATAGATAAAAAGAAAATACAAGAGCCCAAAAAGTTTGATTTTTAGTTGTTTAAGCGGAAAAAATAAGATTACAAAAAAGTGCACCCAAAAATTTTATTTACTTAGGGCTACATAGGCGTCTTACATGTGTTTCAGAAAGGAAGCAAATCTGGACATCGGTTCATAGGAGCTTTTATTCATAAAACCACATAAGATATCACCCCTTAAAATTTCGTACCGTAGATAGGAAACACCCTGTATACTTTCTTTGAGTATTTAGGTAACAAAACAAACTATTCTATTTTTCTTTAAGTTAATCCTTCTATGATAATAAACAAGTTGTCAGGTACAGTTTTCTTCTTTTGCGATAGTTTGTTATGAATGTTACAACAACAAAGGATTAAATAAAAAATAACTAACCCATACTTATATCCATCAGACTTCTTTTTAATCATCATCAGTCATCCAGGACAAGTATTTTAAACTTAAATGTATCAGACGTCTGCCGAGATTGTTAAGTATCTTTTAACACCTAGTCTTAATTCAGGCAATTTGTCAACGTGGAAGCCCAAAATTAGATTGTTACACTGCCGCAGGTTTTTGCTTGAATTACCTTAAGTCGGTATATCTTAATAAGAAAACCTCTTAAATAAATACTTTTTAAGATTAAACTGGGAAGAAATAGGTATACGTTAATAGGGAAATTAGGTCGTTTTAACCTAAATTAGACGCCTAAATAATTTTACCATAATTGGTCGCATGGTGTATTTAATACACCAATGAAAATTTTGATACTTTTAAAGCTACTTTTTACTAAATATATGCAATAAATAACGTGTTTAATCTTAATAATGCTTTTAATAAAATTGTTTTACCTGTAAATTAATATTTGTAATTTATAAATGCAAAATATTTCCTAAAAATACAAACATACATAAATTTGGTAGGCAACGTCGGTCAACTTTTGGGATTTTTACTGGTTTTTGTCCCTGAAAGGTAAAGTATTTGTAATTTTTTAAATAACTGCTTTAATTTTATAGAAGAAAGTAAAAAAGAATAAAATATTGCGTCAGATAATACTTACATTAATACTAGTCCCGCGGTGTACTTTAAGCACTGTTTACAAACAAATATAGATATTGTCACAATTATATACTATTTTTAGCCAAGACCGCCACAGCCTTAGACTATTCACAACAGACCAAACATTACTTGTTTTTTCAATGCTAAAATGCCGTTTGTTTTGTTGCCATGATTAAAATACTAAACATGAAAACACAAACGTGTGTGACAAAGAAAACAAATCAAAATAATTTGCCTTTGTTTACAAATACCTCTGTGTTGGCAACACTGTAAATAATATAATGACAAAGTGCATTTCGATTGCCAGAGGTGTGCCATTCTAAGGCAATAATAAAATAAGCAAAAATAACACCAAATAAGAATGTTTTAGATAAACTTGTAAAACTTTTCTAAATAAGATTTGGGTATGTATAATTTTACGGTTTATAACGTGGATATAAAAATATACCTCACATTCTCAAAAAAACTTCATTTTGTTTATAAGAATGTGGGGTTACTGATTATTTATGACATAGACATTGATGATTGTCTTATGTATTTATTTTTTAAATAGAAACTTCTTTTAAAGCCCAATTGGTCATTTAGATGACGTAAAGAAACATGAGCGAAAATTATCCCAGACATCGCCTAACCCTTTTTATACTGATAAATCCCCTTTTATATGTGTTTATTTTTTTATTTTAAATAAAGGAATAAACATTTAAAAAATAAATAAAATCTAGAATAAAAACTGGATAGGTAGCTTAATTTAAAAGATTGTATTACTAAAAACGTATATTCCTAATTTTTTGGACGCCATTTTATTTTGCTTGCTAGTTTATGGCTTTTTTGTGCTTGCAATGTAAAATATGATGCCTATATGATATAATTTAAAACCAAGAAATTTTAGTTAGTAACTAACTAGACATGGTAAATTCAGAATATTTTAAATAATAGATTGAAAATCATGTTCTTTTTATTTTAAATTATTATGGTATAAAAAGTATTTTAATCTATTAATCATACAAAATAATATGCATTCCTTTAAAAAGACTTGATGTTTTAGCAACACTTACATTCAGTTGCGCATTCGCCATTTTACACATACTTTACTTATAAATGAAATGACTGATTATGATAATACCCGATTTGCACTAACTAGTTCGTGATTTATAAAAGTGTGCGGGTGTATGTATGCAAATCAGGAATTAAAAAGATAGAATGAGGATTCTTTAAATAACCACTTATGTATTACATTTGCTTAAAGGCAGTTCTACAAATAATATTGCATCATTTAATTTAAGATTTATTCTCATAAAAGAAAATTGCACTAATATTATAATTAGTCATTTGTAAATAAGTTATGTGTATGAAATAATTTAAAACATATTATTATGTATCTTATAACGAAATAAATACTAACAGACTACGCCAAGAACGATGCGACGCCAATGAATTGCAAAACAAACATATGTTTACTTACTTGTGAAATGACACATTGGGGTTTAAAAAGTCTATTTTTTTGCATACTTGGCATTCACGAACCATATTGTCGGTAATATTGTCCAATAATTTACACAAAAACACTATAAGACATATGAAAAACTGAGAAATCACAAGGCAACGCTGCACGTAATGGCGCATGAGAAGTGATAAAAATGGTACGAGACTAGCCAATCCGAGCCCGCTTGGAGGCTATGGCCCGTAGCAACGTTGTCGGGTTGTTTAGTCAATTTTCAGTGATTTAAAACAAAAAGAGAAACCTGTAAATAATTAAATATAATAATAATTTAATATGAACATAATAATAACTATGGAATTCTGATATCAAAATCACCTTAAAGTTTAGACGATATTCTTATATAGTATTACCAGTAAAAATTTTATTAACAAATAAATGCAAGCATGGCAAAAGCCAAGACTTTTAATATAAAATAGCAAAAGTGGCACTAGCGCTTGCCTTATGACTTAAGCAAAATTATCTTGAAAGCAAATAGTCCAGTAAAATCGGAGAAATTTTTAATGTCTGATCGTAATCAAATGTAAACAAGTTTCGTCTCCTGTAAAGGATAAAAGGTCATTGGCCACAGCACACCAACAACATCTTTCTTCTAAAAGAAATCGATTTTTCAAAGCAAATAGTGATGCCTTTTTTAAGATTGGTGACCAAAATACACCTGCTTAAGGGTTAGGAATATGATCGTTTCTTTATAGGCAAGTCAGATTAGAATGACATCAGCTAAATAAAAATAATAAAGATACAATACCCTAATATTAACTAGAATCCATAAGGGCAAAGGTTGGAGTCAATTTAATTATTTATAAAACATAATTTACAAGTTGATCCAAAATAAGTTTCAAAATTGCATTTTTTTTAATGTATTTGTGTATACATTTTTAGATACTCCCATACTATTTTTAAAACTTTAAAAATTACCAAGTACTTATACAGGGTGTCTCTAAAAGAAAAAATGAACAAATGCTATCACAAATTTCGCTAAAATATGATGATATAAAAGTTACAAGTTACCTTAGTCCAAAAGCAGAGGATTTCGGAGATACAGGGTGTCAAAAATCCAATATAATTTTGTTAGTAATAGGTGTACTGTAATATTAGTTGGCTAGTGAGGTCTTTAAAGTTAAAAAATTAATTATTATTAATTTAATTGTAACCTCTAGAACGTAGAGGTAGGTAAATTAGGTATATAAGATTGAAGTCCTAATCAGTTAGTTATTTGATATAAAAGTGATAGATATAGGTAGAGAGAGAAATTACTTACTATGCCTAATATATCGTAACATGGGAAACTGACAAACGGCTTAAAATTGATAAAATATCATAATAAAGAAAAAAATTAAATTGCCCTTATTCCAAAGAGATATTTTTTTAGGCAGCCTATAGTTTAGCCTAAGTAAAAAGCTAGTAACGTAACTCATCCTCTACTTATTAGCGGCCAAGTTTTAGAGAGCAAAGACACCTTCAATCTTGTGGGCGTCACATTTGAAAGTAACCTTAACACATTAAATCTATAGCCACGGCAGCTTCAAAAAGCTTGGATTTCCCTTTCGAGCCAAAAAGTATTTTTCACCTTCTAATTTATACACTTTATATGTGTCCCAAATCCGACCTCCCTTGGAGTATTGTTCTCATATCTGGGGCATGGCTTCCACCACAACCCTAAGCATTCTGGATTCTATTTAAAGAAGAGCTATTCGTCTCATTAATGATCCTTCACTTACAGAAAGGCTTCCCTCTCTTGCCCATCGGCGAGCTGTGGGGGATCTATCGCTTTTTTATAGGTACTTCCATGGCTTCTACTCTGAAGAATTGTCCAGTATGGTTCCTCCACTTACGGTTCCCATCAGAGAAACTCGTGGTTCCGCGAGTATGCATCCCTATACGGTCCAACTGGACAGGCCCCGAACTTCCCACTTTGTTCGTTCTTTTATCCCTAGAGTTTCTAGAATGTGGAACCTGCTGCCCGCAGAGGTCTTTCCTTCCCCCAAATCTTCAAGTATTTAAGTCCCGTGTCAACAAACTCCCTCTTACCTCGCTTAAGACACCCACGGTACGTTAGTGTTTAGGCTTTTAGTCTTCGTGGTTTGTCCAAAGATAAAAAAAAACGTGTAGGAAAAAAGACCAGCTAATTTATTGAAGAACGTATTAAATTTGAGTAAAAAACTAAGTAACATTAAGATCAATCTAGCACAATAAATTTAAGATATTGAAATGGATAAGTCAGCGGCATCATAGAGACTGCAAGATATTCACATTAACAATTGGCGAATAAATCAAATGTGACTATTGGCTATCTTATTCATTACTTTATATGAGCTGTTAGAATAGCCTATTAAAATGATTTATACATATCTGATGGAGATATTTCTCTAGTCTATGTTAATATAAATATAGAATGTTTTAGCAGGTTTGTTAGATTATTATACATTTGATTAATGGTTAAAACGCATTTCCTCTTTGATTGTTCAATATCACTTAAGGAAGATATCTGTTCGCAGTACCTGCTACAAGATTATTTATAATTTTTAAGTAGTACTGCCAGTTTCATATCTCTGCTGCATCTTGCGAGAATATAAAGGTAAATTTTTCAATTTTTTAACCTAACTTATAAAAATACAAGCCAGAATATGAGACGCCTCCTTTCAAAGTATAGAATCTCCATTATACTTACAGTAAGATAAATGGACCAAAAACTAGATTTTTTAAAAATAATTCTATTTTTCTATTTTTACATATTCCATAATTTAAATTTATTTACGAATTTTGTGATTCGGATGTCGTTAAAAAATAATATATAACTTTTATTAGTACCTTGCAGGTTGTTTTATGTAATTAGTGTAGAAAAAAATATCTAAAATAAAATAGGCGTGTGTCAATTACATTGTAATCTTAAAAAATAAATTATCTGTATTTTATTTATAAAAATTGTATAAGTCTATCGCTAACCTATTTTAGGTCATTTTTTTGATTTCCACAGCCCACTGACAAAAATAGTTTTTTATGGAGAAGTATTTTTTTAAGTAGTTTCTGTTCCCCATTTTGAAAATAAACAATATGGTATGATGTATCGTTAGAAAAAAATAACTAATAAAATTTAGATGTAAAAAACAAATGCTTTTTGCCTTTAAAAATAAAATATTTAAGTTGTTAAACCTTAAACCAGAGGTAAATCTTAGGACTAAAAGCAAAACATAGCCAATGATGAAAAATAAAACGGATAGCTAATAGAAAATGTTCCCCATATATTTTCAATAGACCTGCGCACGAATTTTTTACCCCACATTGGGAGAGTTGCTGTCCGCCTTTGCACATGCGCAGTTCTCAGAAAAGTTAGTGTTTTTCAATTAAAATCCAATATAGTGTTGGCAACATTGACAAAATTTGCAGTATTTTAATAAATATAGTGGTTTCAACACTGAAAATGTTTACCTGCACAGCGACAGGGCTACACTCATCCTAATATAATTGATAATTTGGGATTTCCCGATCATAAAATCCAAGTAAAATTCACGCCGTCGCGTCGGCTGCCCAAAACCAACCTCTCATCTACGGTCGACCGTTATTAGTCATTTGGTATTCGTCTTTTCATTTGTGGTTAGCGAGTCTGGAAGGTTTTTCTTGTGGTTTTGATTACAAATATGAGGTAAGATCACTAACGTTTGCAAACAACTAAACGCAAAAGTGATAACTTGGTCAAGTCAAATGGAAAACGGCGTTTACAAATGGCGCAACTCGCCAAGTTTAACTGGACGCTGCTATGGCAGCGGGAGTAAAAGAACAGTTTATAAATTAAGAATTATTCCTCAAACTAGTTACACAAAAACTAATTGGTTTTATTATAAAATAAACCAAATGCCAATTGATTCAGTTTTGTTGTGTTAAAGTAGTTTTAAGAAGAAAGATAATAACGCAAAAAATATCGTGCAGTTTTAAGGTTAAGTCAAAGAGGGTCCAGCAAAAAACGAAATTCAAATTGAGATTAGTGCTTCAAAGCACTCTCGTATACTAAATTATACAAGACGAAAAATAGTACCCAATATCTAAACCGGTTTAATTTTTGGAGATTTCTATGGAAGACGAGTACAAATTTAAAATAAAATATTTAAATATGTTCATTTATCCAAGAAACAAAATTAGGTAATTGTCTAGAAAGTTGCGGCAACTCCGATTTTGACGAAATTTGGTATACGGTGGTTTTTGGGGCGCTGATCACGAATCTGGAAGATTTTTTTTCGGAAACGTTTCGATCTTGAAATATTCGTCATCCAGGTCAAACTATTTTTATTTTTACTATATTTCGCTTTTTTGCACTAAATTAATGTTATAACACTTACTAACTTAGCACACAATATTTTATTTAACTATAAAAACCCTTTTTAAAATTTGTTTTTCTTATTGGTTTTAAGCCTTTGTTTATTAATATAAAAAGTTTGCTTTAAATCAAGTCGCCATGTCTGAAACCATTATACACCTAGGTGTATGCATGGTTGCAGCGTTTTAAGTAAATTTAAAAAAAAGTTTTTTAGATGTTTATACAATATTTTGTGCCTGTTTAGTGTTATATAAAGAATTTTGTTGACCTTTTTTTCGTCTTTAAAAATTTTAATCCCTCAAGACAGTCTGTTTTAGGGACGCCCAATCATTTTTGCACCAGGGCGCCACCTACCCTAAAAACAGCCCTGGGAATTACAGATATTTAATGGTTAAATTTTAGTCAGGCCTTTAGAGGAAAACCCTCATTTTAATTTATTCTAAAAAAATTGGGAGAATTTCTCGTATAGGACTACCAATAAGTTAGAGCAAAATTTAATTTGACCTAAAAAACAACAACAAAAAAACTTTAAATAAAAAATTGCAGTTAAAACAACACATTATTATACAATAATATCTATTAACTTCTTTTTTTCTAAGGTAAAATTTAAATTGTACTCTTGCTTAACTGTGTTAGCATCTATCTACAAGGAACGCAAAATAGGTCACCATGTTTATTTAATCATATGCAGGACAGGCATCAGCTGTCACTAAAAAAGAAACAAAAGCGTTTTATGATGGCTCGATTACAATGGTTGATTTTTAATGTAATAACTGCACGCGCCGCACTATGTTTATATGACGGAAATGAACACATTCTTGTTATTAGGTGCACAAGAAATTTTATTTCATTATTTTTATTATGTCGAGTCGTAAAATTGTTATTACCAAAATATTTTTATTTGTAAACGTGTGGGGTCCTTTTTTATTTTTATTAATTGTTCCTTTCTGGTTATTGATATAAATTTTAATCATCTTTATTTTATGGAATCCGTTTGCGTAATTCCCTTTCCGTGCTCATTGTAAGAACGCATCGTCCTGAAATACCCTCGGAAATGTATCACAACAGTATGTCCCAAATACGTATTGATATTAGGACACTCACTCTTTATAAGCGCACTAGTTTGTAGCTAAACAAACTAAGTTAAACATTAACAATCGTGTATACGAGGTAGGTGCAAATTCACGAAAATGATAAAAGAAAACTACCTTTGTTTTTAAACTAAGAGAAAATGTTTAAAAAACTTAGAATTAAAAGTTATTAAATATTTTAAATTCAGAACCTCCTACTAAAAAATTGGAAAAAAACTTACTTTTCCAACTTACGTCGGATAGCGATTAGATCAAACAGCTGCGCTGGTGAAATCAGCCATAACTTGGATGGACAATCGCCGGCCAGGCACCCGGTGCTCGGGAGTCAGCGGACGGACCGAGTAGCAACCATTGAAATTATGGAATGAATGGTGTGTGAATAAGAAGGAGTAGGGTCAAGCCACAATAGGCCTCTAGGTTGCACCGCACCACCTAGGGGGCTGTGGTCGGACCTGGTTAAACTCAAAAGGGCGAAAAAGAACCTGTGATAAATATTCCTTTTTGCCCTTAAAAATCTCTAAGTTTTCTTTTTTTTTTTAAAGCATTTAAATACATTTAGACGTCTGTAATGTGAGCAGAATTAAAAAATAGTTTGACCATAACGTAGTGCTAATTTAATGCCAAAATTAAACACTTAC